>JAKWBJ010000486.1:8395000-8922500 GCA_023159175.1 Wohlfahrtia magnifica | reverse complement strand
GTTTTTCTGCGCAGTCTTTTCAGAAATATAATTTTTTTGGCAAAAGAGTAGTGGGATCACCGCGTAAGTACGTACATACGTAAGAGTGATATATCTGCTTCTCTAACAAAATATTAAAAAAAGTTTTAGCCTTAAAGGTAATTTTATCGCAGAATTTCGGTTTTCTATTTTATCAATAACTAAACTTTTTTTGTGTTACGTGGAAATATGTTGTGCAACTTCCATTTTGAAATAACAGTATATTTTGAAAAGAAATGCTAACACAAAAAGGCGGTTAGCACCACTGAATTCAGTGTACTTTACCGGTTTACCAACCGAGTGCCAAGATTGTCGAAAAAAATGTAAAAGCCGAGCACAGTGTCATTATATCATCATTTATGTATGTATGTATATTAAATTCAATTTGTTGTGTTATGCTTGAACAAAAAATACACTATATAATAAATTATTTGGTATGCTCTGTAAACCGAAATCGAATAAAACTTCAAACTTTCAAACCAGACAAGATTTTGATATTTTTTCTTATTAATTAACTTAATTACGTTTCAAAGGACTTTGGTAATGGCGAATCGTTTTTACATATAGTCACTTATCAGCTGCTTAAGTAGCAAGCCAAGGTCACCTGGTTTGAATGCGCCTTGGCGTATATGTATATTCTTTTACTTATTTAGGTATAGGATGGGCAAATTTAAGGCTAGGAACTGAATTGGCTTAAAAACTCTTTTTTTGACAAATTCAGTTTTTTTCATACCAATATAAAATAGAAAAATGGGAATTAATAATGGAATATGATGTCGGACAAATGTCCACTTCTGGCATGTCGGCAGACGTCCGCTCTTCTCACAAAATTTTAAACCACATTTTGCAACAAAGCTTCGCTTATATCATCAATGTAGCGCCGAATTTCATCTTTCAGAGTGTCAGTTGTTTGTGGCTTGTTCATGTCATGATGCAATTAGAAGGTGGTCTTATTTTACCAAAACAATAACAGTTCATACGAAACTGTCTGTACTTTAATGTCAAAAAGTTGTTTTATCTTTTCATTTGACGTTTATTGCAACTTAAATGTGATTACATTTTTTGACAGATCAATATTTTCGTTTACGACAGCGTTGCATTTTTGTGACAGCAGAGTAAAGCGTTGACACAGTGTTACATTCAAAATTAAAATGAGTTCACCTCATTATTGCATCTTGGTTCACGTAAACCCGGTCTTGCAAATACAACAGAGAAAATAATCCGGCGGCGTTAAATCACAAGAACGAGGCGGCCTATTGAGAAATTACGCGACCGGGAAATAGAGCTGCAAAACTATCGATAGTCGGCCCACTCGATAGTTTCGTTAGTTTCAAAAAAACTATTGATACTATCGATTTCGATAGTTTCAAAAAAACTATCGATACTATCGAATTCTTTTGAGTGTTACTTGTGGCAACAATTCTATAATTTAAGTGAAAGGGAAAGAATAAATATACAGTGTTGAAACAAATAATAGGGACACTTTATTTTTGTCCAGTATGTCATAAAATTTGACCTATTGAAGTTTTTGATGGAAGAGTAATCCTTATATATAGTGAAAACTGTTCATACCATGAAGTGCTTCAAAACTAAAGTAATTAATAAGATCCAGTGAAAGAAAACAGTATAGACTATGAAACGAAGGCGTAGAACAACTGTCAGTTTTGATAAACTTTTAATTCGTACTTCAAAGGTTAATTCCTTGAAGTCATCGAAAAGCCTCAAAAATGAATTTATTCTCCTGTTTCAAGTTGCACAATAAGAAACAAAATTTATGGAAACTAGACTTATGGGTAAGAGTCCTCAAAATGTATCATTTAATCATTTAATAGTGACCTACATATGTACTCTTAGAATTTGACTATAGTATCGATAGTAAAAAAAACTATCGATGGTCAGCCAAAAACAAAACTATCGATACTATCGATTGTTTTGCAGCTCTACCGGGAAATTTCTCATGCAATAACTGAATTGTGTGGCTTGTGGCGCCGTCCTACTGAAGGTCACTAATGTCAACATTAGCCAATTGTGGCAGGAACACAGGGACGGCGCTTCCTTGCTCATTTTCGAAAAAATAAAGTTTCATACATTAAAACATAAAAATTTCTAAGTATTTAAAACGAAAATGTAATACTTTTATATGTATGTATGTAGAGTATATTTCTGCAAACATAGTGTTGTATGTTTATTAGGGCGGTTCGATTTGTAGGGAAGCAAAAAAATCATATTCTATGGATTTAAATAAGAAGCTTTGTCAAAGGAACCATACCTCTAAAATGAATTCTGATGTGCCTTTGGGTCAAGGTCAAATTTTGAAAAACCTCACTTCGACCCATTTAAAGTACCTCAATCAAGTCTAAATGTATGACCCACATCCACATTCAGGCAAAAAGGAATTTGGAAAACCCAATGTGTTATATTGTGTTGTTGAGATTTTTTTAGTATTTCAAAAGACTCAACATAAATATAAAGAAGTGAAGTGCAAAAAAAACAATAAAGAAAAAGAAAGAATTTTAAAGGAAGAATGTTTAATGAAAGTTAAAAGCATTTAAAAGAATATTTTTAAACATTCCAACATATTTAAAATATATATTTAATATATGTATTTTGTGAAAAATAAAAAACAAACGTTAAATTATCAACATTTTGAGCTAATACCCTCTTGTTGATGAAGTGCGATATATATATATTTATATATTGTTACGTTTTAACCTTTTTTAAAAATAAATGCCTAAAACGAAAATACACAATATTAATGCCTTTGTGACTGTATTGTGAAATTGGTTTGTGTAAAGGCAGATAATGTGTTAACCTGGTATTGCCGCACTGATTTGTGTATTTTACAGCACTGCCAATTCAACCATCTTTCGGTAACACATGTTTAAAATTAACGGATATAAAATAGAGGATATGAGAGCGTTTGTCAAACTATAGGCAATTAAGTATATAAGGAGGCTGCTTTGCCTACGTCGACATAGCTATCATTTTGTAGTCATAAAAATAAAGTCGTGTTTAGGCGTAAATAAAAGTGTTGTATAAACGAATATCAAGTGCAAGTCAATAAGTTGTTCTATTAAGATAAACTTTATAAAGATAAAGTGAGAAAATAGAAACTGTGAAACAACAACAACGTGGAGTTTATTTTATTTTGACGTAATAAAAAAGAACTGAAACGTTTTAAAAAGGTTAAAACGTAACAATATATACAAATGTATGTTCTGTCGTTTTAATATACATAGTGGACAATATATGAGTTAAGGTTTCTTTTAGGAATGTTCACGAGACTATTTTCACCGAATTCATTTTCGAATTTCGACAATTAGACGTCTATGAATTTCTGGAAAAACAATTTTGTTACAGTGTGAAGGCACTTTGAACACTAGGTTTCAGATTTTCCGATGAATTTTCGGCACTCTATTGAATAGGTGTGCTTAAATTTTTCTGATGGACATTGAATTCTAGAATGTTTCTTGGCAATGCGTCGAGCACTACATTTGCTTATCCTAGTTTATATCTCAGCTCGCAGTTGTCCTCAAACAAAATACAATTTAATCGTTTTATTTTTAAACAATGATTACTGTTCCTATGAAACAAGTACCCAAATGATAGCCAGTATCGCAGGCTCTTCTTTACTTAGCAAAAGCCCATGAAATAGAAGTATCCAGCTTTCCATCAAAGAGTCAGAGAGTTAAAGATAAAGATAATTGAAAGAAACGAGAGAGAGTAAGCAAAGCCAGCAAATACGACCAGTCAATTACTATTCCAAAGTCGATTGAGACACTTGGCAAAATTCAGTATAGAGGTAGGTTTTATTCCCAAAAAGGGAGGAATGAATTCGAATAGTGTATACACCCAGAAATCGATACCTCCTGTAAAACAGCCTCCTCATCCGCACACAGCCTAAAAAAAAATGTGACTGTCCTTCCGTCTATACCGCAAAAGCTCGTAATGATGCCATTAACTAGCTTAGTTTCGGCTTGCGCCAATGAATAGGAGGGAGCAAGTCTTGCGATCAGTGATGGCCGGGCAGATGGATCTTGTAACCCTACATCTTGGCTCATTGTACCAGAGTTGAGAAGCTTTCTATTGAATAACCCTTCGATTTTGCCAATGTAATGGCATAACGGTGGCAACTGAATGCGTAACTGGACACATCCACTGTCAGCTGGAACTCGTTATTAAAATCAAGGTATAACAGTATCATTTTTCAAAAGTCCTTTTTTAAATATTAATAACATTCAAAATTTGCCGGGATTTTACCCTTAATAATCCTTTACATACGTTTATTTTATATTTACTAGCATGTTTGTAAAAAAGACGTTGTGAATTGTATTTACTCTCGCTTACACACGCATTTGTATTCCAACATTCATTCGTTTATTCGCTGAAACATCTACGAACACAATAAATATTTATGCAAAAGCATTATTCTTATTGTAATGACTACTCTTTGAGTTCAAGTAGAAAAACGCGAAATAACCTTTATTTTACTTCCACATTTCCTTTCCACTAAGACTAATCGCCGTTAAAACTTGAAAGAATAGTTGCGGTTGTGTTTCTTGGCAATACGTTTAAACAAGACTCACGTACGAGTATTGTTAACAATTTCAAAAGATGAAGGAAAAATGTAACAAAATAAACTAATGAAAATGTTGTATCCAGACAAACCCCACTACATGGTACCCTATAATACAATAATGAATTTTAAAGAAATGATTTCGCCTTAAAAGGTTCTTATTGGGTATGTTGTTCACAATAAACAATTTTAATTATTATGAGAATCAGAGGTAACTGTCAAAATTTTTCAATTTAGCCATGTAGTTAAACGTTATGTTATGTTATGTAGGCCAGGGTCAAGATGTACAACGACCAGAAAGATCTCTTGTGCAGCTCCATAAGCTCCCCACATCAAGTTAAGGTTTCGAATAAAGTAGTTTTATTTGGCGAGAGAAGAATTACTTGGTGTCTTTTGGAGCCACCACAGCATCTCCCAGAAACTTCATCCTCTGGACCGAAATAGCTGGGCAATCACAAATTACGTCTACAGATATCTCGGCATAAGGCATGCAGAACCAGGACCGATCATCCTCAACATTTTCCAAAATCCACTAATGATATCAAAGACCACAATGCAGTCTATATAGACACAGGGACACCGAAAAATGACTCAGATTAAATAAAATCCCGGCGATCTCCCATGTTTGCCGAACACACAGCTCTTTGGTTCTCAGTATGGTGCACATGATCAGGTACACAACATAGAGTAACGCTATTGTGAACATCAAGTTCATTGAGAGATGTCATGCAGTCCATAATATCCTTCGATCTAACCTCACGGTATAGCAAAGCTCCCAAGGTAATCGATTATCTGAAATCACATATAGATGCCGTAAACCTCTGCCTGGAAAATCGAAGGGTATTTCCCCATAGACAGGGCCCTTCAGGAATTGGGAAGAACCACACCGGCTCCACACCGACTATAAACTCCTTTCAGGTATATGGACATCAAAGTTCTTGCCCAGCATAAAAATGGGTGGCATATAATCATTTATCCGAATAAGGGGATTGTCATCAAATAGGTGGAATATTCGCATGTGCCCCAACATGTTACCAGCTACCAAATCGGGGAAACCAAGCAACTTTTTTTCGCACTTAACCATCTCTCTTTCATATCACCTTGGCGTACGCAGTACCTGCTCTGTTCTAGGTCAGCACGCTAAGACGGCATAGTTCAGTATTGGTCTTATTATTGTAACGAAAAACCAGTGCATCATTCTCGGTTTTAGACCCCACGTTTTATCATAAAGGAGCTGGCATGCTGATCGCCTTGTTGGTAGCACAGAACAAGTGTTTTCCCCATGTTAGAGTCCTATACAGAACAATCCCCAGATATTTCACTTTATCTGGGAATGTAATAGACGAGCCACTTAATATTGGCTCAGTGATTTTAAGACTCTTGCGTCTAGTAAATGATACAATCACCCAACAATGAAATTTAAGGGGGACAAATCCCACGACATCGGTCGCCAGTTTACATCACCTTCACGTGAGATAACCATGCTTTCTAATTGCTCGCGCTGAAAGACCAATGTGGCATAATCTGTCTGGCTTGTAGCGACGTCCAGTTGAAACCATAAGACGGTAGTGTGCAAATTATCCAATTCAGGCCAAAATAAGTTGGTAATCATGGACCTATAGTGTTTGGGTTGACGGTGATGGTTTGTCCAATGTCATTTTCAAAGAAATATGGATTGACGGTGTCGCCAGCTCTAAATTTAAATCAAACAATGACTTCTTTGGGATCATCCCATATTCGACAATTTCCTATTCATTCTTTCTATTCATTTAGTAATGGACCTGAAGATGATACTTTTATTAAAAATATAATCAATTTATATTTACTCTAAGACCCATTCAACATACGTTGTTCTTTGTACCCAAGTCACAACGAAAATTTCGTTTCCTGTGTCTGTGAAAGGCCAAGATCGATGGATTCAGCATATCTTGCGTTTCTTCGTAATGTCTTGTGTCTTGGCTTATTGTTTACTAACCAGGGTTGGCAACTCACTGCCGGGTTTGAAAAACCTGGGTGGGTTTTTTATTTAAAGGTTTTCGTAGTTTATTCAAAACAAAAATAATTAAAATTTACGTATTCGGAATAAAACTTAATTGGGTCGGTTTTTTAGCTAAAAGAAAATAACGAATTAGCTAATTTATCAAAATAAAAATTTATCAAATCATTGCTTACATCTTTTCCCCACCTCTGAACCAATGTTCGAATTCCGTCTCAGAAAAACTTGTCATCTTTTGAGGCGATTCACATTAAAGTCGATTTTATATTTCATCTAAAGAAGTAATTTGGTGACATGCCAAAAGATATTGTATCTGTCGAAACAACCATTTGATCGTTTTTAACAACTGTTTGACAACTTTTGCGACGTGAGACCGAGTGTTGGCATTCGAAAGAAAAACTTTATCTGTCTGTCTGTCTGTCTTTGTATTTCGGCCGCTTTTCTCATAATGTACAGTTCAAACAAAGTAATTGCAGTCTGTTTCGATCAACGAGTATTAGCAGCTTATAATACACAGTGCCGAATTGATGCCACTAACAGTGCAAAATCTATTTATATACTTATATAAAAGTTATCCTATGTTCGTCATCTTATAACTCGAGAACTACTGAACCGATTCACAGACTAATACATGCGTTAAAGAGGTGTACTTTCACTAATGGTTTTGGTTTAATTTGGTGGTGCCACGCCCATACAAAATTTATATGTCATTATCTTTAAAACGGTAATAGTAAAAGATTTTAAATTTGGCCCAAATACAGATTTTTTGTATATCTATAGAACTGTGAAAACAGTAAAAATTTGTAAAGTTGGTTCAAATAACTTTGTGTTCAATATAAATTATCAGTTAAAAAGTGAGCGGAATTGGATAAGTGAGAGTGACACCTCCCATACAAAGTAAATATTGATTTTTGTGTACCATATTTTTGGAACGGTAATAGTGGAAGGTTCTGAATTTGGTATAAAATCGCTCGTAAGCTTGCCCTTTTCGATTGAACATTTGGGTCATTTGCACGGCTATAACAAATTCAATCCAGATGTGTCTGTCTAAAGCTAATGCTTTTATCTGATTCAGGCGATTATAGAAAGCAGGTTCTTTTACTCACAATCGTTTCCAAGTAAGGGTTAATCTTTCAATTCAATCCATGTCTATTTCTTTCGTGTATTTTTTTTTTTTTTTTTTCTTATTAAGCCTAAGAGTTTTTTCCATAAGTTCTTGTTTGGCCAAAATATTTCCATAATGCACCATAGATAGTGGTTGGTAAATGCCTGGATATAACTAATGAAATCCACTACTAGCAGCCATACAAAAGTCCGCAGGTAATACGAGAATCGTTGTAATTACAGTCTCTGAGAATAAGTTTGGGTCATATTTCGAGGATTTCATCTTGTTACCTCCATCACTTATGTAAGTGTAGGGTGTAGTAATAAAAAACAACTCTTTTATTACCCTGTGTTAATACGAGTACACCATGTGGTGGATATTGTGGTCGGACAAAGGCCTTTTTTGTAGCTTCTATTATCCTTAAAGAAAGTATTGTTCGTTTTTTATTTATGTGTTAAACGTTTTGTACCTCTCGATTATTACCTGATTTCCATATCGATTTTTGTGGCTTTCTAGGAGAATATTTTCATTTATTGCATTTTCCTTTTGCTTTTACCTTAACCTCCAGGAAATATCATTATATTGTATTTCCAATTGAAATTTCTTTCAATATATTTTTAAATTGATAAATAATATTTCGATATTAAAAATTTGCTTAAATTTTGGGAGTTGTAAATTTCGGGAGAAAAAATACTGCTTGAAAGTTTACCTTTATAAAATAATAATTTGATTAAAGGTGTGAATTACTTGTATTCTTCTCGCAGATTTTGTTTACAAGGCTACTAGTAAATTAATTAATATACGATGGCTTTACAAATGAGCTGGCTATTGTATCGAACTGTAATTTGAATACCGCCAAACGCGTAATACCGTCAAACAATATTATGTGATATAACATTTTTATTTTCGCTTAACCACGTCTTTATCTTATGACAACAACTTGTACGTAAAGCAGCCCCTTTATATACCTAATTGACTACAGTTTAGAAGGTTCCGGAAATATCGACCATCTTCTATTTTCATATCCGTTAATTTAAATGGAATATAAAGACGGCCTATTTGACAGTGCTGCCAAATTGACAAGGTGACACATATCTATCAAATATACAAAAAATTACGCATTTTTTATTTTCGTAACAATATTTCTAACACGCAACTATGGGAACAAACAAACCAAACCTAATCCTCATAGAGATTTTATATCGTAAATTTGTCACAAGCTCTAAAGATCATTTGGCGAAACGATAAACTGAAATACTCACGATAACACATGTATAGCTAGATTCCCGTCCCGGATGGAAGCAAGCAATTCAATCAAAAAAGCCAGAATTGAATAACAGAAAAGATGTTGTGTTCCATCATGCAACGTCAGACTACACACATCTTGGATGATCCGGTAGAAACTGAAAGGCTTAGCTAGGAAGTTTTGACACATTCACCATATAGCCCGGTATTTGATTTTAATTTGTTTCGATTTGTGCAGAACTCTTTTAATAGTGTTAATTTAAATTCCGTGCAAAACGCAATTGAATCTGTTTTTCGCTCAAAAGTTTTACACTGAAATAATGGAGTAATGCCTTTACCGCAAAAGTGGCAACAAGTTGTCTATCAAAACGTCACCTATAATAATATAAGAAAGCGTTTCATTTTTAGTCAAATTTATGAATGAATTTTTTCGAACTCCTATTTTAAAAATTTATTTAAAAATATTTTAGATAAACTAAACTAGGAAACAAATAGACTTAAAACGTTTTTCATTATTAATTCAATAAAGAAAATTAAAAAATTTGTGTTTTTGATTCTTGACAAACTGTAAAAATTCTTATAAATAAAGCGAAACCAAGGGCATTTGGCAACTCTAATCTAACTATATATAAAAATAAGTTGTTCTATGTTCGAGATTTAATAACTCAATAACCACTCAACGGATTTGCAAACCAAGACATGCGTTGGAAACGTATACTTTCACGTGCGTTGCCCCTCCCATAGAATTATTTACTTGTGCATATCTTCTAAACGGTAACAGTAATACACTCTGAATCTGGTTCAAATAGTCATCAGTCGAAAAATGGGTGGGATCGGATATGTGGGTATGATATCTCCCATACAAAGTAGATATTAATTTTTTTATGCCTTGAGAATGGTTTAAATGAAAGTTTCTGAATATGGTATAGATCATTTGATAGCCACTATGAATTATCAGGATTGAAAAAGTTGTCATGATACCTCTCATACAAAGTAAATATTAATTGCCCTATATCTTGAGGACCGCTTAAGTGGAAGTTTCTGAATTTGGTCTATATGACTTAGCAGTTAATGCAAATCATCTGGTGAAATTGAAAAAGTAAGCATGGTACCTTCAATACAAAATAAATATTGATTTTTGTATATCTTGAGAACAGTTAGAGTTAAAGTTTCTGATTTTGCTCCAAATTATGTCGTAGTTAGTACAAGTATGCATGGTACCTCCACAAATAAAGTGTGGTATATCACGGGAACTATTAAAAATATAGTCTTCTGCTATCAAGGTTCACTTTAGTTAAAAAATTAACTCAAAAGGAAGTGTGGGCATGGCAACTCTCATACAAAATTATATTTATCAACGTACTTCTTAATAACTCTATTAGTGGGAGACTTTAATGGCCGTCTTAGCATTTTCTTTATAAAGACAAATAGGTAGCCAATAACGATTAGAATCGGAACAAAGGAAATTTATCTCCCATAGATCTCGGTCAACGCCGGATGGGTTAAGTTAGTAATTTACAATTAAGATTCCAAAGCTTTAGTATTCTTTTTCCTATCGTTTTATACTCAAAAACATGTTGGAATTCTTTTTTTTTAATTTTGATGAATTCATTCACAATAAGAAAAAATTCCGATTCGATAGCAATCTAAGGCGGTAATCAAGATACTTCATGCGAATCGAGATTGATTTTCGTACAACAGATTATTCGATATCGAAAGCGGTAATTCGGCCCCAGATTTCTAAATAGATGAATTAAGATATCTTATATGTAATAATCGGTTCTTACTGATTATGCTGTTAAAGCGGTTAGAGATAAGTAAAAAAAAATAGTCTTGAGATTTCCTTTTTTGTCGAAACTA
Organism: Wohlfahrtia magnifica; assembly: GCA_023159175.1. Lineage (NCBI taxonomy): Eukaryota > Metazoa > Arthropoda > Insecta > Diptera > Sarcophagidae > Wohlfahrtia > Wohlfahrtia magnifica. The sequence continues at coordinate 8,911,700 of JAKWBJ010000486.1, read as the reverse complement.
ATGCCAATAGTTTGATAAGGAAAAAGGTTTTGTAAACGCTGAAAACTGTATATGAAAAAAAATTTATTGGTAGAATAGTTCCCTTTTTTAAGTTATTTACTCATTCAGAAACCAAAACATAACAGATTTGCTTATACATACATATGTATTAGCTTTATTTATGGTTAATAAAATCTAAAAGTTAATCGCGATCTTATTATTATTAGAGATCATCTGTTGCTGTAATTTGGCAGATAAATATTTTATATTCCATGCATACATACCTTTTTCTTCTTCCATTGTTTCCATATTTTATTTAAAAAACCTCAAAATATTTTTCTCTTCAAATGTATCTTAAAAATTATTGTTCTCTTTAGCAGTTTTCACTGCAACAATATTTGGACTTGATATTGACGTTCGTTCGTTTGTTCTTTTCCTTTCTTTTCTTTATGTTCTAGTCAGCATTTATTTCTTTGTCCTTTTTATTGTGTGTTTGAGTTTTTTTTTTTTGGCAGTCACCCTATCAGTTGTTGGCATATTTAGTGCTGAAATTTCCTTTTCATGGGATATGATTTTAATATATTTCTACATTTTCGCCAATATCCATTTAGGCTGTTTGACCTTTTAAACTTAAACTATTATTGGCCAATGAAGTGTAATGAAGGAAAAATGGAAAATAAGATATTTTATATGAGGTTTTTGGTTAATTTATGAATAAGTTTTACTTAAATACGCACATAAATACGTATACATACGTATGTACGAAAAGTGTCGGTCAAAACTAACTGAATAAATCGTACTTTCCATCCTACAAAACAAACTGATCGAAACTGGTTAATGGTAAGCCGACCGTTTGGAATACGATTTATTTATTTATTTACTTTTTTTTTTTGGTTTGCTTATATGGAGATGCTTTACTTGGTGTGGGACAAACCCATTCTTAAAATTAGCGGTGTTATGAAAGTGAAAACTTATTAAATTTTTTACAGGACAATATGCCAATGGTAAGACAATATGCAATATGGTAAGACACCTGCTTACCAGGTCGGATCAGTGGTTACGGTTTTTAAGACGCACCACCAAAGTTGTTAAAAAATAGCTGACGCAGCCAAAAATTCAATTGATTGATAAGCCAGCAAAAATCCCCGAACTTAGTCCAATAAAAAATAGTAAAACAGTTTGGAAAAAGTCTTAGGGCTTCGGGAAGCATATTGAAACTCTTGCAACGGATATAATGCGAATGAAACCAAATTTCCCCAACGTAGATAGTGTTAAAAAAATAAGAAGCTGTAAGACAAGTATTAAAAATATCTTGTATTGCTTAATTTTCTTTAATTTACATACATTATTTTTTGTGTAAAAAATTTTGCGAAATATATTTAATTAAATTTTTTTTCAGTTTATTGAATTAATTTAGTTTTTTTAACAATTTAACACATCACAAAAACCCAAGTCAACTGTTCAACTGTCAATGCCTTCAAAATTGAAAGTTGACCAAATTTTTTGCGTTAGAGCTGTTGCACACCTTAGATGTAACTTGCTTTATGAAAATACACTATTTTAACTTTTTTTCACTGAAGCTTGCAACGCACAACGTTTATAACGCGAGTTATGTATGTACTTCTAACTTAACAGCTAGCGGGAAGACTGTTCCATTGAAAGCTACTGCGCTTGAAATACAAAAAATAATGATAGTATCAAACAGCCCCTCGTATTTTAAAAAGTAAATTAAATTATTAGGTATTGTGTGGTTTTACTTGAGAGCCAATTATAATTTTATGTTTTTTTTTTGCCAATTTTCTTCGTGATCTGATAGTCTAATTTTCATACTGAATTACGCCATATTAACTTCATTTCTTTATCAAATTATTACGATTTGTAAAACTTTGATATAAAAATGCGACTTTGTTAGAAAAAATTATTCAATTTTTTTATGAAAATATTTTTCTTGCACCTACACATTTTTTACAATTTTCATTCTAAAATTACAGAGAAAAATTTTAAGAAGAAAAATCTTCTTATGCTTCAGGTATTTGAGCATGAGTTTGTTACTGGTTTTTAAATAGGAGGACAAAGAAAAATTACAAAATGAAATTCGTAATAATGAATGGAAGTTTTCATTTTTTTTTTCAAATAAAAACTAGGTCAACAATTTTTGTAAGACAACTAAAATGACATCTTTTTTTCTGATTATTCTTAGTTGACTGATTGTTTAGTTGACTCAATGATTCATTTTCAATTTTTTCTTTTCAGGCTAAACAAAGTTATATTCTCACATTTGGGGAATAGAACTTTAATTATGAGATGCCGATAGGTGTTGACTTAAGCAACGGTCATATTTATCAAATATTTGACGAAAAAAACGTGATCACTATTTTATTAAAAATCTAAATATTTTTTGGTATCATCATTATATGTTTTAAAATAATTTTTAAGAAACGCTGACACAGAAAGAAAAATGTTTCTATAAAATAGTGGTTACGTTTTTTTCGTCAAGTATATGTGGCCGTAGCTTACATTTTTTTGGAAATTTAACAAAGACTTTTGTTTGACATTTTTAAATAATTTGTAGAGATTTTTTATTGAAAATTACTAGATTCAAGGATTCAACGAACAATATTTATAAGTCATATCCATGAAACATATACATATATAAGGCGTGCTTCAAAATGATAAGGTCACCTTAATATTTGCTTAATTCATTCAAACTATAAAATGTTACGTATGATCACCTTATTAAAAAAAAGTTATACGTTCAAGTGAATAACTCATAAATTACTAAAGCAGCAACTAACTCGCGCACCATCATAAACGCAAACATCACCATTCAATGTTTGCTTGCATCTGATGTGTGACATACCCGATATGATAGTGTCAACACACAAAATAAACACAATTGATCAACGGTTTTGGTAGGTAAATAAGCAGCAATAAGTGTGCCTTGGGTATAGCGATTTCTTTCAATACGTATGTAGCGAACCTCGTCTAAAACGTACTAAATTGTGCGATCTCTTCGAGTTCGTGTTGTAAAGGATCTAGTAATAATCTTCCAATAACTCATAAATTACTAAAGCAGCAACTAACCCACGCGCCATCATACTACGTCTAAAACGTACTAAATTGTGCGATCTCTCTTTAGTTTGGGTTGTAATTGACCTGAAACGCGAAAACCCGTTTATATTTTTTTAATATTCATGTTTTCAAACCTATTTAGCGTTTTCTTATAACACACTTTTGTTTTCTTTATATGGCATCTCTCAATAAGTGTGTAAGAATTTTGCTTCGCCAAGACAACCACCAAACTAAGGTAGACTTATAAAATACCAGATCATTATCATTCATATCTGGCAATAACATGAATTTACTAATATTTATGAGAAAGGCAATATGGCATCTCATAACGATGGCGCCAGTTCGACAAATTTGACAGCTGCTTTAAAACTCAATTTCGAACAATTGAAAATATGAACGCCAATTAACGGCATTTAAAACTGTGCATTTTGACTGAACGAATTTGTAATTAAAAAATAAATTAATTTATTAAGTTGTGTGTTGTTTAATTCAAAGTGTTTTTAGTGCCAAATGTAAAGAAAAAACAGAAATACAAGAAGAGATAAAAAACCTTTTTATTAATTAAAAAAAAGGAAGGTGGGCAAGACTTAGAAATTCTAAAAAAAAGAAGTCGTATTGGATTAATTAATTGAAATTCTTATATATCCGCCTGCTCTATCTGCTTTGGTTAAGCGTGTGTGTGTGAGTGTAAGCATTTGTGGCTGCCGCGGCGGTGCCTGCATATGCGTTCAGTGAAATAAAAAAAAGAAGATTCACGAGAGTTAAAGCCAAGAGAAAAAACATCAACGACATCACCACCAGACAACAACAGGAGAAATATGAGTGCATTTGAGGTATTTTTAAATCATTTGTATATTTTTCATTCACATCTGGAATTCCATTCATTTATTCTTATTTTGCTTTTCTTCCTTCGCTCTCTCTCTCCCTCAATGTAAATTTTTTAATAACATTTGGAATGTGCACATTTGCAATATGTTGATATGCCTGCCATCACATCCGCATATACACATCAGGTAAAGGTGACACCAACACGTAAAACTAAAAAGGTCTCTGAAACGAGAGAGCCTACAGAGGTGGTAATGGCACCATTTTCGGGCAAATCCATTGTTCTATTTGAGGATGTGCCTGTAACGAAAACAGCCAAACGTCTTCTAAGAATTATAAATCCATCCGAAGATGATATTGAGGTAAGACAAAAGTAAACTACAATCCACACAGATGGTTATGCACACCCTTTGTCTCTGCATGTAAATGCAATTACTGCATAAAATAAGAAAACAAAAGAAATTGTCAGCATATCTTTGTACCACCCTACACCTTTGAAGTGGTGGTGATGATGTTAATTTATATTTTCAATGAATTATCAGTGTCCGACTTTCGTTCATCATTAAGAAACTCAGTGTCTACAACGAAGTTCATAGGGGTTCCTCAAATAAAGTTATTCAAAAGGCATTTGTTCGTAACTAGGCAAAGAAGGGCATGTACGAAGAAAATGTTCCTTGAACAAGTTTAAAGTTCCGTTGAATTTTTACACTTCAAACACTGACAAAAATTGAGTGCTTTGTTTGTATTTTACATATAAACAGACAAGTTAGACGAACGTTTTCTTACGCTCGTCATCTGGAAACAAGCTGTAAGGGTACCGGCCAGAAATGGGAAAATAGCACGTGGGGGTGAAAAAGCCACTAATGTTTATAGTTGAATTTGAATCTATTTACATTGAAAGAAGCAGTCACTATTTCTACCGCAGCTTTTTCAACTTACGAATGGCGCTGCTGAAAAACGAATGACGTTAATGCACTCTGCTCGTTTAGAAGAACGATTACTCATTTCATAAAGAAAACAAAAAAACAAAAGCCACTTTGCAACGGTGCTATAATGAATGAATATAGTTGGGTATGCAACTGTTATTTTAAAGCATCTCTGAGAGTTCTAAAATAGATTTTACATTAGCAGTCCAGGTTTGAAAGTTGCATTCCATATTCTGCCGTATATAGGCATTTTAAATATAGATGAAGTCAGACTTTCCATTATTTACACTAGCCATAGACACATATAACCTGTTATCAATCTCAGGTTTATGGGTCTATAAAAAACGTAGGGTCTTGTATGCTTCAAACACTACCCTGATTTCTGGAATCAATCACTAATGATTGCAGGTTTGCAGGTAGGTGTGTTATTTGTATTTTATTCGACCCTTCGTCTATTCATCGGGCCGTCCCAGGCATGCCAGAAGAGGCCTTCGAAACCTTGAGACAAAAGTCCAACGTTACAAAAGGAAGCCCCTGAACCCTGAACGGCTCTATCAAACAATAAAGTAAAAATTAGAAAAACCCGATTTTTTTCTGCTGCATTTGAGGGCTAAGCTGTAATTTTAGCGCAAAAACAACATAATAAGAATTCCTCCAACCTTATTCATACCAGACACTTCTCATAAAAAAAAATATGTTAGTGTAGCTTAACATTTTGTCGGGGTTAACCGATACTATCTTAATAATTTTTCATTATTGATCCAACAAGAAATTCTTTAACATTTTCATTCCTTGAAAAAAAATTTCTCGATAAAATTTGCTGCCTAAAGATACTACAAATAAAGTTCGTTTATGGCTTCCTAGTGAGTGCTACAAAATAATTATTATTTTCTTGATAAAGTAGTCGTGTTCAACTTTTTTTGTCAAGTTGGAAATTAAGAATAGTCGGAATTATGTGTTATTTTAATATTTTTTTTTTTTTTAAGGGTTGGTTTTAGTTGACAATGAATTTTATGAGGAAATTCAATTTCAAATAAATAAATTATGGTAAATGATATCGAAATAATTAAATTGTAAATAGTAAAGAAATATAAACTGCAAATCCGCAATTTATTTTGAGCCGTTGGAATTGGAAGTATTCATCTTATTTTTTGTTTTATTAAGTGTTATTTTTTTATTATTTTTCTTAATTTTTCTACACGTTTAAAAATCAATTATTCTTTTTCACTTTTACTTAAATTGTTAATTATTTTTTGTGTTTTAGGTAACAGTCAGTAAAATGATTAATCCTGAACATAATATCAACTTGGAATGGTTGGAAAATTGTGTGCCAGCACAAAATGAAATAACAATGGAACTGGTATGGTCACCACAAATGAATATTGCTTGTAAAGAGACTTTACAATTCACTGACAATCGTAATTTTCGCAAAGATGTTATGATTATACTCAAATCGAAACCACTTAAACAAGCAAAGGTAAATATGCAAATAAATTTTCTGTGTTTCTTTAACGACACTAAAATAAATTTTTTGTAATTTTTTTAAACACATTCACACGCCACCCATATAGAGTGTACGAAAATTCCCTACAATATCGTCTGGTAATAGTACACATGTGAAAACATTGCGTTTGAAATCCCCTACAAATTCTGCAAATAAAGCTGTAAGTAGATTAGCACAGCATCAACAACAACAGCAGCAGCATTTACAACATCAAGCCCAAATGCAAAAGAAACGTTTAACAGCCCATGATGCAGCAAGTAAACGTGAAGCTATTGAGAAAAATAAGCAAAAACAGATGCACTCACATTGGAATAGTAGTACTTCGGTAACGAATAAACAATATCATCAAGTTTTTGTTAAAGAATATACTGCAGAGCCGTTTAAAACGGCTTTGTATAACCATACAACGCCTTTGATGGAGCGCAATGTTTATGCAAATAATATGGATGAAGTTGTCACCACAAATTTATCTACTTATGATGTTATGGAAATGAAAAGTGAAAATGTGAAAGAAAATGTTAGCCCTATGGCATTAACAAATGTTTTAAATATGATTGATGAACTTCAGTTCACTCCAGCTGCAGTGAATTTATCGAAAGCAAAAGAATCAAGACTGAATACTTTGGCCCTTTTGCCTACGCCTGTTGGCTCAAATGCATTGCCTGTAACGGTCACACCAGAAACGCCTGGCAATAGTGTAAAAGAATTAAAACCCAGATGTTTATCTACTGAATTATTGGAGGAAGAGGCCAATTCAAATGAAGATATACACAATGATGATAAGGGCATAACTATGGTCATTACAAATAAAACATTTGATGTAAAATTAAGTGAAAGTTTAGATATTTCTAGTGAAACTTTCAACAGTTCTTCAAATGAAAACCCATCTAATAATATTTTTGGCTTAAATGTAAATAAAACCACTGTAATTTGCACTACACCGGTCGCCAGACCTTTAGAAATTATCCAGGAGGAAGACAATAGTCAAACAAGTTTTGGTTTATCACCAGCAGCAGCGGCAGATAAATCACAGTGTCTCCAAACTCCTAGAGAAAATAAAGATCTTAAGCGCGATATTAAGTTGATAGGCACACCATTACGTAAATATTCAGAATCTATGAAAGATTTGTATCAGAAATCACCCCAGTCGATTGTTATAACCCAGGGATCCCTACCGAATCTTAATGAAATGGAAACTATCAAATCCTTTGAACAAAATCGTTACTTTATTCAGGCAACCTCACGCACAGATGTAAAAAAATCCATGCAAGTCATACCCGAAAAATGTCAAAATTCCCATAACCTTAAAACACAAATAGAGTCTCCAGATCAATTGGATTGCAGTCAAATGAGCTTAACGTCCCATTCCGATGTTATGTTTAATCAAAATGAGATTTTAGCACAATCAAGTCGTTTTAATCTTAATGAAGTTGGGCTAAAGAATCGTAAACAAAGTCCAAATGTAACTAAAGCAAAGGTGATTAGTGCAAACAAGCGTATCATTACACCACCAAAAGCAAGTAGAAAAATTATTTCCGTTTCAGAAGCTAATAAGCGTAGATCTGATGAATTATCATTCTCTGATTCTCAAAGTATGGATTCTGTTATAAGTGGCAGCAGTACAGCTAGCTTAAAAACAAATTCTACTAAATCTAGTTATGTAACAGTATCGCCACCCAAACGTCAAAAACTTGACCTGCAGACATCTGTACAAAAACAGAAAACTCCCACTAATGTCTCTACTACGGCTAAAATAAAATCCTGGTCTCAAATACAACCGAAAAAGTTTAAACTTTCAAAAACGCTGTCATTAGTAAAGAAACCCATAACACCACGCAAAGTAAAAGAAGAGCCACGCATTAAACTCTATGAAGCTGAATTGTATTTGCAACCCTATATTAATCCAGATCCATTTGCTGCTACCACAACTTGTGATCCCTTCTTAGCCTCCACCATGTATTTGGATGAGGCTGCGGTAGAAAAGCACCAAAATGACTTTAAAAAATGGCTTAATGCTCTTGTTACGATACCAGCAGAACTCAATACCGATTCAAATGCCAAAATTGATGTAGGCAAACTTTTTAATGAAGTTCGTCATAAAGATCTCATTTTAGCCCCTACAAAAGAGCAACAATCTATAAATTATTTAACTAGTTTTCGTTTAGAATCATTACGTCGTGCTGCTGTTGAACTCTTTCTAAGTGAAGAAATGCGTGAGCCCTGTTCCAAAGTAGCAGTCTATGTGCAAAAAAATGCCTTACGTATACGCAGTGATCGTAATCTTCATTTGGATGTGGTAACACAACGTGATATTTTGGAATTGTTGTTATACTTTAATCCATTGTGGTTACGTTTGGGTCTTGAGGTAGTTTACGGTGAGAAAATACATCTGCAGTCTAATAGCGATGTTGTTGGATTGAGTACTTTCATATTGAATCGGTAAGTTATATAGTTTATTTTATACGGTAACGGCTATCCGTAGTCCACCTAGCGATCTTTAAATGATACATAGATAAGTTTCACAAACTGTAGACTACAACAAAAATATTTTAGTCTGTTAGTCTGGCTATATTTTTATATCCTACACTCCTTCCATCTTTAAAGTAATCTATACATAATTTGACACAGTAAGAAAAAATATGAAAAGAGATAAAAAGAGTAAGATTGAGCATATATGTAGATCAGAGCAAAAAAAAGCGAGCGTCGAGCATTTGCAAAATGTATAAAGCAAGTCAGAGTTCAACCATCATGGCTTTTTATAAACTAGCTTAAGTCCCTTAGACTTTGAACGAAATTTTCGAAAAACTTCTAAATTATTATCTGCATAACTTTTACAAGATCTGTGTAGTCCTATTCTTATCCGTATAGTAGTTAGTTGGAAACAGCTATGTATTTAAACTGACAATTGCAATTGGATTTAATTTACGTGACCACAGCATGTGACAACGCATTCATATAAAGGTTACATTTAAATTATTCGTAAGCCTTATATAGGGCGATTTTGTAAAAGCTTGAGACTTTAAAATAATAATACAAGACAGAAATATTGTTGAAATTAATTTTTTTTATTATAATCTGGTAGACAATTTCATGGCAAATGTCAAATGTCCGCTGCGGCTACGAGTTAGATGATCCACCCGATTAATGGTGGCTTGAATATTGGCTTCCATTGCTCCAAAAATTACTGGTTTGTCGGCATAAATGACTTTACACTTCTGGAAAGAAAATTATCACCAAATTGATTTTGATTCGATTTAAATCGAATGTTAAGCGCGCTCTAAGGCAAGTTAGTTGCGGCGTCTTGTTGGAATCAAATTTCAGTAATGTTCAATTTTTGGAAACAAAAATTCAGTCAGGATGGCCTAGAGCGTATGCCTTTCATTGTAACGGCGGCTCCTTACTAATTTCGAAAGAAATAAGGACCAATGATGCTGCCAGCGTGTAAACCGCACCAAATATTCAATTTTAATGGAGGTAATGGTGATTCGTTAACGGCTTCGCTTCAAATGCGACAATTTTGCTTATTGATGCAAACTTTTACAAAAAACAAAATAGGGAGAAAGTGTAAACTAAAATAACAGTTAAGCGAAGCACGCTGGCTTTTAGCTAGTCGCTAATAATAATTCTCAATATTCCCTATATCTGGACAACCCTTAGCCGCTTTATTTAGACGTCCTTGTCTTAAATTCTTCTATTTTGATAGATACTTTTTCACATCTTTCTTCCTTTTTCAGGTACTTAGAAAAGTCCGTTAATCATGGAGATATAAAAGTTCCCACAGGGGTTAATACACGTCGTTCATAATATTGTATTTGCATTACCCAATTCTAAGTCTATCAGCGATGGGAAATGCCATCTTCCTCGGCGTTAAATCTATTTATCATCAATACAATATGATGTGAAATGCTTTTGTAGTTATCGTTGTTCTAATATATTCAGCAATTAAGTTCTCAATTATAAATGCCGACCAAGTTGCTTATTAGCTAGTTCAACACTCAGGTCGCTCTGCAAGTAGAGAGTAATATTTGAAAATATTGTAGCAAATAAATTTGTGAACATATGTTAAGTGGCATAGCGTACATGGTTTTCTTGCAATATAGGTAACAGATTTTTTTTTTCGAATAAAAATTCGTAATACGGCACAAGCACATATCTTTCGCATCTTGTTATTCGTTCTGATTTCGAACATTTGTTTTTGTACAAATTTCACCAGTAAATTTTTCCGTTTTCTAGGTTATTTCGCGACAAATTTTTGGAGCATAAATATTCTAAAGCCTACACTTTATCCGATGAATATGCCGAACATATAAAAAAGTTTACACTACAAAAATTCTTTTTTCTTTTGCTGTTTTTGGATAGAGCTAAGGAAAAACGCATAATAGCCCATAATCCCTGTTTGTTCATTAAGAAATCACCACATAAAGAAACACGTGATATACTCTTACGTTTTTCATCTGAACTTTTGGCTAATATCGGAGATATTACAAGGGAGCTTAAACGTTTGGGTTATGTTTTAACACACAAACAAACATTTTTAGATGAATTCGATTACGCCTTTCATAACTTGGCTGTGGATTTACGTGATGGCATTCGCTTGACAAAAGTTATGGAAATTATATTGTTACGCGATGATTTAACCAAACAGTTGAGAGTACCGGCCATTTCGCGGTTGCAAAGGGTATTCAATGTTAATTTAGCTTTAAAAGCATTATTAGAAGCAGATTTCCATTTGAAAGGTGATATAGCCGCTACTGATATAGTGGATGGTCATAGAGAAAAGACATTGTCTTTGCTATGGCAAATTATTTACAAATTTAGATCACCAAAATTCCATGCAGCAGCAAGAGTTATACAGAAATGGTGGAGAAACTCTTGGCTTAAAGTGGTCATTCAAAGGAGAATTCGTTTTAAGGCAGAACGAAAACGAGAAGCCGCTGCTACAACAATACAGGCTTACTATCGTGGTTTTATTGCGAGACGTTTTGTACGGCAGTACAGGAAAGAACGTTGCCAAGCCGCTTTAGTATTTCAAAAATATATACGCCGTTATTTGACGAGAAGAAAGTTCCAAAAAATGGTACACAGTACTGTATTAATACAAAAATGGTTGCGTTCTACTCTGTTGGGGAAAGAGTGCAGAGAAAACTTTTTATTATGGCGCAAAAGTGCAATATGTCTACAACAACATTGGCGTAATCGTAAACAGGCAAGAACTTTACGAGCAAATGCAGCTTTGGAAAAATATAATTACCAGCAGAAAATAAATAATTCAGCCTCTCTAATACAAGCCTTATGGAAAGGCTACAAGGCAAGAAGAGAATTTTTAAAACTGATTTCAGCTGTCCTGCTGGTCCAAAGAGCTTTCAGAGCCCGAAAACTTAGGCAGCTACATTTCGATAATTATCAAAAACTAAAGCAGGCAACTCTTCTCATACAGCAACGCTTTAAAGCCAAGTTAGTTATGATGAAGGAACAGGCATCGTATCAGTTAATACGATCCCGTATTATATATATACAACGTTATTATCGTGCCACCATTCTCATGCACCAGCAGCGTCAAGAATATTTAAGTATACGTCAAAAAGTCGTATGTATACAACAGAAATGGCGAGCTACTCTATTGGCCCGTAAAGTAAGAGTCGAGTTTCTGGCCGTGCAATATTATACATTAGTAGTGCAACAAATATTTCGAGCCAAGAAACATATGCAAATTGAACGTAAAAATTATTTACTCGTACGAAAGTGTGTTATTAATATGCAAAGGCGTTTTAGAGCAAAATTACAAATGCGTTTGGCGTACAAAGAATTTCAAACTAACCTGCAGGCCATTAAAATCATACAGAATTATTATAGGGCCTACAAGACCATGCGCTATCAAAAAGCTAAATATCGTGGTACCAGAGAAGCTGTTCTATGCTTGCAGCAACATTTGAGAGGTTTTCTAAGAATGAAAGAAGAACGAAAGAAATTTCTTTTGCAAAGACAGGCAGCTATCTGTATACAAAATGCCTATAGGACTTATCGTTTGATGAAACAGCATCAAGGTGATTACCAAAGACTTAGACAGGCAGTCATTTGTATACAGACGCACTATCGGGCTACTTTAGCTATGAGAGTACAAAGAAAAGATTATTTACGACAACGTGAACTGGTAATATTTATACAAACACGTTACAAGGCGACTTTATTGGCTAGACATGTGCGCATACAATATCTCTATCAATATAATTTAATTATAACCATACAAAGAAGATATAAATCTAAAAAGTTAATGTTAAAGACACAAGAGCAATATCATACCATAAGACATCACATTATTTTTATACAAACTTATTATCGATCACGCCTGCTAATGAAAAAACAACGGGCTGAATACCAAAAACAAAAACTTGCCGCCATTAAAATACAAAACTGGTATAGATCTATACTCCATATGAGAATAACACAAAAAACTTATCAACGCCTTAGATCCTCTAGCATAACAATACAACAAAAATGGCGAGCTACTCTGGAGGCCAGAAAGCAAAGGACAATATTTTTTAAAACTATACAAAAAATTGTCTTCATACAGCGCACATTTAAAGCTACGCTAGCCATGATATCGGAACGAGAACAATACGAAAAACAAAAGAAAGCTGCCATTATTATACAAAGACGCTTTAGAGCCCATCTTCAAATGTTAGAAATACGCTCTCAATATCAATTAATTCGTTCTTTAGTCATTTGTATACAAAGACATTTTAGAGCCAAACAAGCCATGATTAAACAGCGTAAAGATTTTGTACTGCTTAAAGCAACTGTAGTTCGTTTACAACAAAAATTCCGAGGACGCATAAAAATGCGCGTAGAACGTGAACGTTTTCTATTGTTAAGAACAAATATTATAGAATTTCAAGCTCATGCTCGTGGTCTATTGGCACGTTTACGTTTTCAGGCTCTCATTACACCCGAAATGATGAAATTACTGCGACAGAAGAAAGCCGCAAAAATTATACAACGTTATTGGCGTGGATACCGTACACGTAAACGTTTGAATAATATACGCATAAAGGCTATACGCCAAAATATTGCACTCCTTAAGGAGACATCACATGCAGTTAATTCGATCAAGTTCAAAGTACAAGATGCTGTTCGTTTATTAAGGGGCAGATTTAGTGCTTCTGAAGCTTTGCATGTTCTAATGCGTTTAGGTAAGTACCATTTTAATGTCTTATTTATTCATTTATTTATTTTGTACTTAAATCAAAGTCAAGAAACTGTTCTTTCTTCTTAATAATTTTTAACAGAATACCTAGAACCAATCTATTAGTATTTTTAATTTAAATGTTTACATGATTGACACTTTTTTCATTAATCATTAACACATAATATACACTTTTTAATGCAGAAATTACAGTATTTACAATTTTGACGGGATTTTATTTACAATAAGTAAAAATTAAACTGCATGAAATGATATGACTGACCGAAAGATATTATTTTCTTCTCAGTTGCCTGTTCGAAAAAGAAATTTGAATAAATACAAAACCTATGCAATGTATACCTTTAATTCCTTAATTAACTATTTCTATGCTTTTTGGACACTTAACCACTTTTTACGTACATATAAACCATATTGAAATATTTAGCTGGTTAAGGAATTTTTTTATGCGAATGAATTATAAAAAATCCGCTTTTAAAATTCGTACAAAAAATTAATCAAATCATAATACACTTATACAAACGCTTTAATCAATTCTAAAATCCTCTTGGATAAAACCTTTTTGATTTGGCTTTAAGGTTGTATAGAGTCTTTTTTGTTTTACTGGCTAAGTCTAGTTCGACGCTTCGCCCTAAATGGTTTTCCACAATTGCATCGATTTGTTGTATTGTTACCACGATACCAAAATAGTAAGCAAAACCTTAACATTTGTTCGAACTAAGTGTTCTCCTCCTCCGAAAAGTATTTGTACCAAACAAATATATTTTTATATTTAGACTAAAGCTCTCTCAAAATATAAGTTGTGTTTCAGTTCCTTAGCGCGATGAGACCATAACCGAAATCGAAAATTTATTGTTTTTGAAAAACAACAAATTACGCCACTTTGTGGTCTAATATTACAAGGTAAATTTCATATTTGAATACAAGAAGAGTGTAAGTTCGCTCGAAGCAAAGTTTACCAAATAAAAGTGTCCTAAATCCACCTTTAACTAAACTAATTAACTTGGAATCTATTATTCAATCAAATAAAGCATAAAGCGGTCTATCTGCCCATTTAAACCTTGTAATTAAAGTATAGCTAGTAATTTTTAAGATCATAGGACAAGATTTAACGAATTGCGTTATTGTGGCCCAATCATAAACGCTATTGTTTATGATTAGAATCGATTCATGATTTCTGTCATATCTCTTACAAACTTATATTGAGAAAAATAGTTTTAATAAATAAATAGTTTTGCAACATACATATTTTATTCTACTGCTTGGCCTTTTGAACTTTCAATGATATTAGGCCGAAAATTAAACCTTCGGGAAATAATGTACAACTCTATTACACGTATTATTTACACATCCGTTGTCATAAACATTATACGTACATATATAACTTACATAGGTCATGCATGATCGACAAAATCTATCGGTTTTACCTATTGATACCGATTGCTTTCAACTGTAATTTTCTTAAGCCTCTTAAAACCATTATTGTAACATATGTATTGGAATTTTTTTAGTAAATACTTTTAATCTTTTCATGTTTTGGATAGTGTTTTATTGTTAAATTGCATTAACACAAGTATTTTAAATTGTTTTAACTCTTACGATAACTCTGAACATACTAACAATAAATTTAAAAATACATTAAGCTTATTTTCACTAATGCTAACCGTCATCTGCTTTACGTTTACAAATCTTAAATGTTTTTGAGAGAGAAAAGAAAATTATTATATTCTAGATCGCATATCACGCACTGTACCACATTTACTGATGTGTCGTTCAGATTTTATATCGACCTTTTGCTATGGCATTATGGCTCAGGCCATACGTTCCGAAGTAGATAAGCAATTGATTATGTACTGTAGCCGTATTATATTAAATTTAGCACGTTACAACAGTACAACGGCAAATACATTCCAAGAAGGTGGACTCGTGACAATTGCCCAAATGCTATTGCGTTGGTGCGATAAGGATTGTGAAATTTTTAATACACTCTGTACATTAATATGGATATTTGCTCATTGTCCAGTTAAGCGTAAGGTAAATATGTATATAAAAATCACTTCGAGGTGTATTTAAGCGCAGTGAAATTCACCTTAATTTAGCTGTTTTCTGTACTCCTGCCTTGTTTTATTTTTTTTTTTAATATATTTTAGATTATACATGATTTCATGACAACCACTGATGCCATTTATATGGTACGAGAAACAAAAAAGCTGGTTGCGCGTAAAGAGAAGATGAAACAAAATGTACGTAAACCTTCATTTACAACAATATCATCGACATTGTCGTTGTCCTGCGCAACGAACACACGTGGTGGCGGTGGTGGTTTATCACAGCAACAACAGCAGCAAAACTTTTCAAGTCGTGCCTTACCCAGCCTGGAACCTGATTATGGTGTAATACGCAATAAGCCATATACATTCATATCCTCCGTATATGCTTTCGATACCATTTTATACAAATTGGGAATTGATATTTTCTAAATGATTTTTTAAATACCTTTTTCATTTTTTTATGTATTTTTTCAACGTCCGTCTCTTTGTTGTGTATTATCTCTGTTTGTTATTGTTGTTCGTTCAACATCGTTGTTTGCACATTATCTACAGCATCTTCCTGGTAAATTTAGAGTCCTTTTTATTTTCTGTCTGTTTCCTATTTCCTTGTTATGTTTATTCTTGTTTGGTTTTATATTTCAGTTTTCATATTTTTTTAATGTTTTCTAAACTACAAATCAGTTTATTGTCTATTTTCCGTTTTATACTTTTATTGTAAAATACGATGCATATTTTTTTAATGATTTTAAACTAGAAATTGATTTTATCCATAAGGACAGCAAATCAATTCTCTCTATATGTTTTATAGGTTTATTTTTTATTTCTTATTTTACTATAAATAAGTTTATAATACTTTTAAAATTTATTTAAGATTTAATTTTTATACAGTGCGCATGTCTCTATACTTTATAAGATTTTTAAGACTAATTTATACATGTAATCACCTAAATGGGTCTTTTTCTAGTGTATGCGTAACGTAATCATTTAGTTTTAATTTTTAAATTATGTACGTGTATTCGACTTATTTTTTGTAATAAAATTGTGTATACTGTGCAAATAACTGTCTGTTTTAAATATAATTTAAAATTTTATGAAGTTTTTAAAGGTTATAATTCTTTGAAAAATGTAATATTTTAAATTTACAATTACTTATCATCGCTGTAGAACTTTTTTTGATTATTGCTTAAAAACTTGGCCAATTGATTTTTTAGAGTTTTGCAGTCAATTTTTAATGAGCCATCAAAAGTATTTATGATTTGGCATTGTCATGATGGAGGAACTTAACATCATTTCTGTTAGTCAGTTTTAGTCACTCTCTTTGACTGCTTTATTCAAACGACTGAGTTGTTACCAGTATATACTATAATTGATAATTTTCTAAGGTTGTAGCAGCTTCTCGTAATAGGTAATATCTTTTCAATTCCATCGTATATCACAGTATGCTTGATATGATTTATCTACTTTTTTCCATTAAAGAGGTATAATACGTAACGTATTTCTTCAGATATTTCACGCTTTTAAAAATCAATGCCGAACTATCTTCACCGATAATGCTCATGAACACCATTTAATGACAAAAAACCGCGGATGTTTTTTATATGCCCAATACACCGATTCTAGTCATAATAATAACTGAAAACGGATTTAATTTCAGCACATCAAAACCATTATATACCATATACCTAGTTTTATTTAAAGGTGAGAAAATTTTTTGTTTTTTGTAGAAATAAACCTTTGTATGCTTTATAATGTTGTACAATTGCGTATGCTACCGCAGGTTCCAGATCGCAATCCCATTAATTATTTATGGGATCCGTTAAAGCAAAAATTATGATATTGTTACAAAAATCTGGTTATGCACCCCTGTCGTTTATTACATTGCTAAAAAATTAACAAAAGCCGCAAAAACAACTACACTTGCTGTTTACAAATAACCAACAAGAACTGAAAGAAGTAGATGTTTACAATCGCACGGCCGAGGAATTTGCACTGGCTAGACAGATATCCAAGCCACAGGTACATAAAGTGTATAGCATGAAAACTGTATCTACCAAAGAAGATTTAATTACAGCTATCAAAGAGGTGGTAGAGCGGATTTTGGCCGAAAAAGAGCAAAGGACAAAAATGAGGTACCAAAACTCTGGCAAGAGCGGACACTTATTGTAGGGCACCGCTCAGAAGTGCAAGATTTGCGTCACCATGGAGATATGAAAATGTAAAAACATCATCTATAGAAAACCCGAAACATTTAGTAACAAACGCCTTACCGATAGAGGAGAACCGCATAAAATGGACTTAGGTATATACAATACAGTACAAATAAATGAACGCCGTAATATAAATGAGGTTGGCCATAATTGCACTGGCTATCATAGAGACTGGTTAACGAGGACTGGTCAACGGGTCAGAGAAAAGAAAAGGATAATAGCGGCTAACGAAAAAGACAAACGGCCTACTAGTAAAGAGATATCAGCAGATAGCCCTCTAATAAAGGCTTATTGAGCTCAATGGGATAGTTTAAAGCTGATTGATGGCTGGTTATACTGAAGCTGGGAAAGTGAAGACGGCAATACAACTTCCAATCTAATAGTGGTTCCTTCTTCAAAAATGGATGAAATTTTGAATCAGTCTTATAAGGAACATCTTAGCGTGGTAAAGATAGTAGAAAAATTAAAACAGCGTTATTATTGAGTTGGAAGCCAACAAGCTGCCGCCGGATGTATAGCAAACTGCACTGAATGTATTGCGGCAGAACAAGCCAGAGTCAACTGCAGCAATACAAATCTACAGCACCAGTCGGTAATGCCAAAAAAATTAAAGTACCAAAGAACTTCATGAAACGGTACATACACGACTAAAAATGGCCCGTGTTAAGTTGAAAGCCAGGTATGATCGAGCAGCAAATGCTAAGTGCTTCTATGAGGGACAACTGGTTCTACTCTACAACCCACAGCGGAAGAAATGATTATCTTCCAAGCTCAAACTAACTGGGATGGACCTTACAAAGTGGTCAAGAGGTTAAACGATGTAGTATACAGAATACAGAAGAACAACAGCCCGCGATCAAAAATGTAAGTGATACATCTAGAGCGATTTGTTAGCTAAAGGAAGAAAGATAATGAGCCTATTCGGAACGAACAGGCTTAAGTGGGAGGCAGTGTTACGAAAATAAAAATACAACACATCAGCGCTTTAAAACTGTATAGTGGGATTTTCGTATATTTTGTGTCACCCTGTCAATTTGGCAGTACTGCCAAATCGACCATCTTTAACGGTGGTCGATATTTCCGGAACCTTCCAAACTGTAGGCAATTAGGTATATAAAGAGGCTTCTTTACCTTCACGTCAGTTAGTTATCGTTTGGCTGTCAATAAATAAAGTTGTGTTAAAGCGGAAATAAAAGTGTATAAACGAATATTAAGTGTTGTATTAAGACAAACAGTATAAAAGTTATAGTGGAATAAATAAAAACTGTAAAACAACAAAGTAAAGCGGTGTTTATTTTATTTTAACGCAATTAAAAGAACTCAAACGTTTTAAAAAGGTTAAAACGTAACAATATTGAGAAAAGATTAATTCTGATATCCACTGTTCATAACTCGAACTATTACATGGAGCAAGAAGAGAAGAGCAAGTCCACCACACTCTTCTTTAATGACCCGTCAAAAATTTACTGCACTTGGCTGTAAAGTTGTGGTGCGCCCGCTGTATAGACAAGACTTGGCAACGTCCTACTACTATTTGTTTAGGTATCTACAAGAGTCTTTTATTAGTATTTGATTGGAATTTAAATCAAAAATCTATATGACTTATAATTTGTACTTTAAAATTTTACTTTTTTTGTTTATTTGAGTTGAGTAAAATAAAAAAGGCCTTTAAGCATGGTAAATACGCATGTTATTTATTTTAAAATAATACAGTATAACGACTTTTGTTTTAAAGCAGAATGTGAATAAAAAACGTATTTCCAATGCAGTTTTTTTTATTTAATTTTAAACATGATTGTCATATTTATTTATTTTTTAATTGGGAAATCTTTCATGTAAGCCTTAAGCTTTTCTATGTTACGTTAAATCTAACTTTTATCACTGTGCTAAGGATTTTGTAGCGACGTCATCATCACATTAAACTCTGTTGTAATTACATTATGAGAAAATTGATTCGCAATGAACGTTTGTCTTGATAAAAAAATATTAAAACTTTCATAATGTAGATTTATAGGAGCGTATGTTTATTTGCCATTATGTTGCCACAGTCACATTTTTTTGAAATTGTCTTTTTAACGGTTCTTTTTTCATGGTTCCTTTAGTGCTTGTTTATCTTTAGCGCTGGAATATATCTGTATTTTTCTTTTGTAACAAACTTTTTTACAATAATTTTAATTAAAGTATTAAAACCTAAAGCGTCATTTAAAAACAATAAGACTAAAATAAAGGAGAAAAAATGAGATCAAAAGTAAATAAAATTGATAAACTCGTTTAAATGTCTTACTCTTTGTTACGCTAAAGTAGTCTTTTAATTAAAATTATGATGCTATTGTAAGGAGTTTAAAAATTGTCTTTTAAATGCTTTATACTTTTGCATAAATAGGACATTTTTATTCCACACAGATACGATAAAATCTGTGTCGATATGGAAGAATAGCTTATGTCGAAAAATTAAGTTTCGAGATATTCCCAATTTTGTGTAATTTTTATCCTAATTGTTTTCTACAAAACACTCCAACTTAACATATTGGTAACAAACGTAGTGAATAAAAAATGTAAAAGTTTTTAAATAAATATTGGTAAGCAGAGAACAAATTACGTATTTTATAACTTAAGCGATTTTTTATAATGAGTTTTGCTTTTTACAAAACCTTAAGTATACTTAAGTTATTTTATTTAAATAACATCTAACATTTCTCGGGCCTAAAAAGACTTTTGTTGCAAATTAGCTATATTCATCGACGTAATCTCCATCAAGAGCAATGCAATCATTCCAGCGCCTTTCTAACATTTCAATACCACTTTTGTAGAACGATTAATCTCTTGCCTCAAAATAGACCTTAGTTTCAGCGATTCTTTTCTCCACATTAAGTTAAATATGTATTGCACTTTTTTAATGCCATTTTGTAAGGAATACTCCAAACCAACTAAGTAAGCTTTTTGTTGTTGGTAAATATTAAATGCCGTTTGACAACACGTAGTCAAAGACGTTGAACTGTAATCACTTATAAATTTTATTGAAAAGCCTGGATTGCTTTCAAGGATTCATGTGCTTGTTTAAATAATTCCACGAATTATGAAGAACAAAGTGAAAATGGAGAACAATAAATTAAGTAAGTATTAATGTTTTTTTTTTGTGTTAAAAAAGAGGTCAATTTTGTTTGACTTGTTTAAAATAAAGCCACTTTTTAACACAACCTTAAAAGTGCTGCGATGGTAAAAAAGAAATATCCGATGACCGCACGAAATATACTACGGAAAAAGTGCGCCTTTTCTGTAAAAACGTATCAGAAATGTGGGCGAGTATGTCACTTGGCTCAAAGCTGTAATAAGCTTCGAAAATAAAGATAAACTGACAATGTGACTTTTTCTGCCGTTTCAACTTGCAACTTTTGTCCGTCCTCAACTTCCACTTTGCGAAAAATCCGAGTACGGAAAGGGAAAAGCTGCAGCAGACTTCAAGCGAAACAAATAATGAAACTGAGTTATTAGTTCTTGCGTCAGCTCGAAAACAAGGAAATTTAGCGGCGCTTCTTAAAGGATCTCTAGCAATGAAGTCCATCAGAAACCTGTTGTATTTTTTGCGGGGGAAGCATTAGCTTTTTTGCTCGAAAGAAAAAAAATAATATAATGCAATACGTCGAGAAGAAATTAAGAGAGAAATTAAGAAACTGCGACATTTATCGCCATTACAATGAAGTTGCAACTGCAAAATTAATGGTATAATGGCAAACGAGACAACAGCAAGAGTACCTTTGGTCTCGCTTTTATCACTAAGAGAATTTTTGAAATGCAGAAGGAGGTTTTTGAATGTGTAGTGGATAAGGAAAATACCAATTGAAGGAAAAATTAAACTTGAAAAACGAAATTGACGCATTAAAAAGTATGCACATTACGATCAGCAAAGGGAAAATTGTGGAAGTGTTCTTTAAGTATTTAACACTTATTGACGGGAAAGTTTTGAACCAATTCAAATCAAACTTGCCCTATTTGCGGATCAACACCAAAAGACTTCTTTAATACAACTGATTACACCTCAAAAGATTTCTAATTGTAAATTTGGTTTGAACCCATTGCACTGCTGTATTCGATTTTTCGAGTTTATATTACATTTAGGTTACAAATGTGAAGTGCAAAAATGGCAGACACTTCTGAAGACGCCAAAATGGTAGTTTTAAAAAGAAAGAAAAATATTAAAGACGCCTTTTGGGGAGAACTGGGTCTTCGTGTAGATATGCCTAAAGTTTTCGGCTTTGGCAGCACAAATGACGGAAACACTGCGCGTAGAGCATTCATTGATCACGAAATTTTTGCCAACATTGCGGGCGTTGATCAGACATTAATTTTCCGTTTTAAAATTATATCAATTTGTTTATCATGTCAGCTTTCTCTGAACTCCACAAAATTTTGGGCATTCTGGATATATTTAACAGAGCTACTGATACGTCAGATCCCCTTATTTCATCAAAATATTTAAGCAGACGCATGCGGCAATAGAAGCTATTACAATTTCCACCTGAAGCTATTGCGTTGTTAAGCATTGGGAATCCATCACGAAGACGGAGAAAATAATAAAAATGAAATTTTATTCCCAACATCTGCGGATGTAATGAATAATTTATGTTTGCTGAATGAAACTGAAGATTAAAATGACCATTAAAAAATTAAAGTTTTTTTTCCTTTGAAAGCTCAAGGGACATAGAGAGCTTATTATTTTTGCGTACTTTGTAGCAAGTTATATTGTAAATTTCCATAAAACTCGATCAAAATAATAAAAATAAAAACAATAAATATTTTTTTTGGTGCATAAAGTTGATAAGACGCATACAATTCCTTTTTATTTGAACTTCCCTTAAAATCATGTACTAATTTAGCTGTTATTAATTACGCACAGAAAATGTAGTCATTTGGCCTATAGTACATCCGTGCGATATTTCTTCCCGTGAGCATTTTTTTCAAGTCTGTGAAAAAGCCAAATCTGGCGAATATGGTGGATGTGGGAGCAATTCAAAGTTCAATTAATGTAGTTTTGCCAATCACCAACACGTTCTTGTTTTTGGTCAACAGTGAGCAAACGCGGCACCCTTTTTGATCAGAGCTTTCTCATTTTCAAATGCTCATGCAATATAAAGCCAATACGTACTTTTGATATCTTTACGATATCAGCTAACTCGCTCAACTTCGCTATTCAATCATTCAAAACGATTTAGTAGATATTTTTATGTTTTCTGGTGTTACCGCCTCATTTCGACGTCCACTGCGTTCTGCATTATCGGAGCTCTACGATCACGTTCGAAGTCATCAAACTATCTTTTTATTGCTGTTTCTGATAGAGCGGAGTCCTCATAATACTTTTCAAGCCATTGTTTCGCTTGAACGGTAATTTTTTAAAACATGAAATTGTTTTTGATCCATTTTTCTGAAAATAAAAGTAGTGATACTGTTAGCACAACAACTCGCAAACTTATTAATAGAATATAATGAAATTTAAACAGTCGTCCTTGTTAGCACTAAGTGAAAATGAGGTGAATGCAATAAAACTGTTGACATCTATGTGTAAGGCCCGGAACGTTTCAACCCATGTGTAATGTGTTGCATAGCTTGAGGCAGGGGTGA
The DNA here is from genome assembly GCA_023159175.1 of Wohlfahrtia magnifica. Taxonomy (NCBI): domain Eukaryota; kingdom Metazoa; phylum Arthropoda; class Insecta; order Diptera; family Sarcophagidae; genus Wohlfahrtia; species Wohlfahrtia magnifica. The sequence continues at coordinate 8,888,319 of JAKWBJ010000486.1, read as the reverse complement.
CCAAGAAGAGATTTTGTATGTTAGTGAGTTTTTGCTATGTGCGTTGAAGAGAAAAACGTGAACAACAACACAAACAAACAATTTTAAAAAGCAAAGCGACATACGTATGTTCCCATTGACATCTATTCCACAACTAAATAAAAATTTGTTATATTATTTACTGTCTTGTTATATGCTCATTTTCGTTCGGTTGTACACATATACGCTGTAGATAACTCTCAGCCAAATAAGACTCGTGCTAGCTCATCTGCTCATATACGGTTTGAGGTAAGCATAAGATATTTTATTGAAACTGTAAAATTCCTACAAGAACAGTGACAGTCATTTGACCGGTCACTGTGATAGAAATATCTATCATTTTTTCTATCAAGTTATTAAGGGTAAAATAAAAAAAATGACTGAATCAATTATGTACTCGTGATTTTCCATCTTTCTCTATCTTATGAATTCTGTCGGCTATAGAATATATATCTAAGCTTCTCACTCTATTGCTGTTAATTTATCAAAGATGATGTATATTTTATTCAAAGTTGAATTATCATATTTGATGTACAAACCCGTCAAAGTCGATATGTGTACACTTTTTGTAATAAAAGACGATTTATAATTTTTTACATTGATAATTTAGTAAATAAAAAATATATTTTATAATTAATTAATTATACAATTAATAACATCATTTAATTAATCTTTTTATTTCACTCAGTAAATGGTTCTTCTGCCTCTTACGCTTGCTTTGAACTAAAATGGGTCTATACAGTTGAAAAAGATCTGAAATTTATAGAACTGATACCAATCATATGCACAAGTATATAAGTTACTAATAATTTCATCATTTATATGTAGATGTAAATATTTCAATACCTCTCAGTCTTGTTGTGTAGTGCATGCCTTTTCAGCCTAATTTCCCAATAGTACTTTTAAGCAGGACGTCTGCAAATATAGCACAAATGTTGTCTGTAAAGTATAAATATTAAAATAATAAAGTATTAATTTGTGTTTATTACCATTACTTGAGAAAGACTGGCGGTTCCAACTTTACCTTTCCATCCGCAAGGGTCATCAAGAGCATGCATGCATCATCGTCAAGGTGTTTGTCCTGTATCTCCCCATTCATGCAACAGACAGACTGATCATCTTGTATTTTATCAAGAATTTTGATTGTGCCATCATTTATAGTTTTGGCACGATCTGGTAAATATATTTATTATTTATATTAAGAGCAATATTAAAAGTATTGCATATTTACGTAAATATGTTGCAATTTCCTCCAACCTGGTTACAATCACTTGTCCTTTTATCAGTTTTTTACATAATACATACAATATTTTTACTTCGATTATTTTTTTTAATTTTGCTAGAATTCACAAAATAATTGTATTTTATGTATGCTGTCAAATGTCTCAAAATATGACTCTGCAACATTTGTATCACTTTTTCTCTTATTGTTTCACTCTTTCAAATGTTTAAATATAAAAAAGTTGTGTGTTAGTAAAAAAATTGTTTTTGTGTTAGTTTCGGTCATTAATTTCATGTAGGGTAATGTATGAAAAAGTGGTAATATAGGTTTTACTCTCAAATTAAAGATTTTTCGATACAAATTACATTTTTTACAAGTCAAACGCAATTTTTTTGACACAAATTGAACTTTATTCGGAACAAATTAAACTTTTTTCAAAACAAATAAATTTTTTAATTTTTACTTCAAATTAATTTGGTTTTCTTTTCAAATAAATTTTTTTTATTTCGAATTATATTTTTTTATATTACTATTTTTATATACTATAAAATTAAACTAATATTTTCTTAACTTGCTGTTTAAAATATTCACTGCAGCAGCTCTCCAGATGCAGCTAATGACAAATTTGTAGTCATATTAAGATAATAATTGTTACAATCAGGAAGTGTTACTGATTCCACAGATTGTTTAATTATAGTTACTAAGTCCATATTACTTAAATTATTATTAAAATTCGTGCACAAAGTTTGGTTTTAGAAAACACTTTTTCTATTGGATTTAGAGATTTAGAGAATATGGAGGAAGAAAAACTAAGTTATGCCCGCACTCCGCAACTTTATCTTTTACATCTAGAGCTTTGTGTATCTTTGCATTGTCAAGGATTACCCAGGCACCTGTGATGTCAGATTCAGCTAATTTATTAAATAATATAAATAAATATTAAAGATGTTGTTATTAACTGTAGAATGTGCAATTATTTTTTTGTGTAAAATGCCATGTATGTTCATGGCTACAATAAGGGAAACATTTCGTCCTCTAACGGTAGGAACAGTTAGTCTTCTCTTGCTTCTGGAGGGTTTTGAACAAAATTTAACGCATATGGTATGCGTCGCTGAATTGTAATGTCGCTATTTAGACGCTCTGTATTGATTGTGCCAGTTTTAATGTAATTCGCAAAGGTTTTAGTGCATTGTGTACTCGTTGAACTTAACTCCACGTTATAGATTTCTCGAATAAAAGATAAGTTGAATTTTAATTCGTAATTGTAATTTGAGAGTAAAAACCTATATATAAAAAAATATTATGTCAGAAAACTTTAAAAAATGGATTCAAAATATTTATGGACTGAATTTCTATATAGCCCCTAGCTCAATAACTCAATTTGGGCTTATGTCGACTTAAGCTACTCTTCCATATGATCACAGAAATACTTAAAAATTTTATTAAATTTAATTAAGTCGCACAGTCTACAGAAATCGGTATCGAAATCGATTAAATTCGATTACTCATGGTGAGAAGGGAAGATGTCTTACGATTGTAAATAACCGGCCAAATGGACCTTGAAAGTCTACATCCTGGTTCATTGTACCAGATTTGGTCAGCCTTCTCCACGGAACCCCTTCAAAATCTTTAATATAATGACGGCGGCAGTTCGGAGTCGTCAGTCTGTAATTCTGCTTGATCTAAGCTATGACTAACCAATTCATCAGTTGTTTTGTTCCCAGCGACAGTGACCCGGTACCCAAAAAAGTCTGACATCCTGCAGTCTACCGATGGCTAGTTTGCAATCCAGAACGAAAAGACCTAATCGAGCAAGCCTAATACATAACTTTAAATTTTTCGGAATTATGGATGTTACATGCATATAAAATTAATAAAGTGTTTAGTAAATATATATTTTTTTATTTGTTTTTCAATAGGTTTTATTAAAACATACATTCTTTTAAATAGCGTCTGAGCTTTTATTTAATGGAACATAAAAAATTAATGACTATGATAATAATTAATTTTCGTCTTCTTTCTTCTTTAAGAAAATAAGTTATTAATTTAAAGCTAAGTTTGTGAAGGTATCTGAAACATAGAAACGATTTGTGTACTATCAAAATTATATATGTATGTACATACAGTGTCTAAAAAAATAAGTTGTAAAGACCAGTGTTTCATTTTATTTTACTGTTTAAAATTTTGTTTTACCTAATTTGTGTCACTTACATACTTTGTAGTTTTAACCCAAAACATATTTTATAACAAAAACAAATCTTATTTCAGTTTTAAAAAAGAAAAGTAAATTGACAACAAATTAATATCCGCAATACCCAATGGTTTGAGTGACCACTTTGCTCAGTCTGTGTTTTACGGAGTCAATACAATATTTCATATCTTCTAGTTTTTGAGCCCTATTCTTAAAAATTCAGATTTTTAAACTTCCCCAAGCATTTTTTGTGGTAGAATTTATATTTTCTCTTCTCAAATAATCTTTGATTATTTCTGCATTGTTGATTGGTGCATTGGCCTGTACAGGTTGAAGTTTTTCCTTATTAGTCGTATACTTTTTGTTATTGCAGTCTCCTCTATAATTTTTAGGAAAACAGCTACAATTACCTTCCCTTCCAAAAGAACTATACTACCTTTACCACTCGCCCATAAGCATCCCCAAATCATTCGGGCATTTTCTAACGACTTAAAGGTGGATAGAGTACATTTGCATGTAAGCTATTCGCTGTGGTTATGACGTACAAACATCATACTGCAAGAACATTTGCGGCCATATATCCTCAGACCATAACCGACCCGCCTCCATGTTTTACAGTTGGGTTAATATTTTTTGGTTGTAAAGCCGTATTCGATTTTCACCAAACTTTTGACTGACCATCAACTCCAAAAACCATAAACTTACATTCGTTGGTGAATATTACATGCGTAATATGGTATTTTGGCTTCCGTCTATCTGCCCTATGAGGCGACGGATCTGCCAGGTGCTGCAGTGGCAGGACTGGTTGTGTCTGCAAGGTTAAATGGATCTTCCTTGTGCTGGGATGTGACGCCAATACTCATCACTGCCAATGGGGCAACAGGGACATCAATATTAGAAGTGTGTGCGTTTTTGATTTCATCTCTGCACAGGGATTTTTTTTTTTTTTTTTGTAATAGAGGCAATGTGCCCACTGTCAGGAATAGAATTTGGGCGAAGGTCATTGATGTGACGCTCACGAATAGAGATGGCCTTGTAGGGGACTGGAGAGTTGATGAGGGCTTCTCCTGTTCGGATCATAGCCTGATTCACTTCAGCCTGGTCTGTGCAAGGTCTAAGAGGGTTTCCTTTAGGAATCCTAGGAGAGTCAACTGGCAATTATTTAGGGACAGTGTGGAAGTTGGTCTAGGTAATCTGTTTTGGGAGCCTATCGAATGCTCTGATGTTGATAGAATGGTTCATAGTTTTACTGTAGGCTGTGCAAGGTCCTTTGAGCAGTCCTGCCCGCAGGTTTTCCCGGTCAAGAGAAATCAGCCCTGCTAGTGGACAGCGGAGCTGGGATCTCTACGCTCGGATGTCAGAAAACTTTTCACTAGGGCCAAAAGCACGTGTTTGATTGAAGATTGGGATAGATATAGAGTCTGTTTCAATAGGTACGAGGAAAATTTTAAGAGAGCCAAGAGAGAGTCCTGTATAAACTTTTGTGAATCCATAGATTCTGTCAATGAATTGTCCATGTTCAGAAGAGTTTCATTCAACACTGTTTTTGGTAACATCCAGACAGTGGGCGGAATTTGGCTCTGAGTCCCTTGATATTCTTCTGGAAACTCACTTCCCCGGTTGTAGGGAGGTGTTGGTTGAGTGGCCGGAGAGCTTATGTTCGGCGACGGTGACGGATGAGGAACGAGCCTTGGTGTCTGTATGATGACATTGGACAAGGTGACATGGGCGGTCCAATACATTGGGTCGTACAAGTCTCCTGGCTCGGATGGGGTTATACCAGCTATGTTGAAGAATGTTCCCATTTCTGTCCTTGTGAGAGTCTTTATGGTCTGCCTTCTTGGAGTTGTGCCTAGGACATGGAGAAGGGTAAAAGTGGTTTTCATACTGAATACGGGAAGGTTCCTCCCTACCGTCGGTGAAGTCATGCAATCAGCGCTTGGCAAGCTTTCTTCCTGGGCGTCTGTAAGGAATCTCGGCATAAATCCTTCTGAGGCTGAGCTAGTTCTCTTCTCCAGGAGATACGAATTGGAGAAGTTTAAACTGCTCGAGTTGAATGAAAAAGAGTTTTATAAGAGAATCAATATCTTATTTTTCAGACAACGAGGGAGATTTGCACGAATAAATTCTAAACAAGAAAGAAAAATTCTGTCGAATGTAAATGTCGCCGTTACAATTGATAGCTTATTTAACAATAAAATTTCAATATATGGAAAATATTCAAGACCAGGAAAAAGAAAAAACTTGTACTATTTTGGGAGCAACATAAATCCTGTACTCCAAAATTGCAACAAGCTACTCAGATACGTATTACCTCCTATGCATAAAATGCGTCGTGAGGGTCTTTTCAGCTGTGAAATTTATTTTACCTCCACAAAGAATAAATTTAAAAAAAGAAAGTTTAAAAAGTATATCAGTTATAAAATTAAACCAAAATTACTTTGCAAAATAAATCAATTTCATACTAATAAAAGATTTGCATATTGTTAAATTTTAAACTCAAACCGAGCCCGAACCTGAACTTTTTATTTCGATTAACCCAAACCTGAACGCATTTTTTTGGATTTTCAGTCTCTGAGATTAACATTTAATATGTCATCGAAATTTATTTTTCTTTAACTCCATATATACTGTCTATTCATGAATTTGTATAATTTAACTGAATCATGGCAACTGATTGCAATTCTGACCGAAAATTAGTATTCGCCCATGAAATAATCAAATTTGATTATATGGTCCTTAAAATAATGATCTGCTATTTAATTACGAGTTTAACATGGACGCGCGGATGTACTCTATTTGACAATGAAGTTTATTCGTAGCACAACTACAATATTTTCCCATTATATTTTCAAATTAACGTTTTTGTTTTAAAGTTAATTTTTTTAATAGCTCATTATATTATTATTTCCAAAGGCTTCTTTTTGTATTAATTGCATCGTTTTTAAGACTTAATTCCAAAAGGACATTATAACTGTAATAATTTGAAAAAAAGGGACTTACACATATTTTTCCTCAGCAGGTATTCTGTTCGTTGAATTTACATTTTTATTTTCCATAGCAATTATATGTAAACCATTCCAATTATGCTACACATGAAAGTATTAAAGGTATTTTTAATATTAAAATACCTCGTTAACCCAGCCCATCTCCTTAAATTTTTAAATTAAGTCATCATTGCTAAAGCCTTTAACGAAAAGACTTAAGTATAGGTACATATATATGTATATTATTATTTTCATTAAAAACAATAATTACTCGTAAATCGTAGCTTTTTTATTTTTAAGTCTAAATTTCTTTTGAATGTATTTCGTATACATATGGATGTGTATAAGTATGAATTTTTTTAATTTTTGCGCTTAATTTTAAACTTCATTTAAGAAAGGGTTACCATAAAGAGAAATTTGTTGCTTGGTAGTGTTAGTGGATTTTTGCTACATGCGTTGAAAAGAAAAACTAGAAAGGTAAACAACAACACAAACAAACAATTTTTAAAAGCAAATCGACATACGTCCACTTCAATTCACGTCTATTCCACAACTAAGCAAAATTTGTTATTTTATTTATTATCTTGTTATTATCTGCTCATTTTCGTTCGGTTGTATACATATACGCTGTAGATAGTTGTCAGCCAGATAAGGCTCAAAAGAGCTTATCTGTTCAACTATGGTTTAAAACAGAGCTTGTCAAACACATACATTGTGTTTTTGTTCGTGTGTGAGTTCTCTCTTACTCAATGCACTTAGAGAAACTTATAGTAAAAAAGAAGTATAAACAGAAATATAAATTTAAGCAATTTTTTTTAATAAAAATGAGATACCTTTATGTATTAATCAATGTCTTTCTACGTCATATGTAGTGCAGTAGGCAGTCTTAAAATATAAATAATAAGAACATAAGAAATCATTATAATCTGCAGCAAACATAGAAAAACGTTTTCTCGTTGCCATTATGAACGTTTAACAACCGTCTGATTATTGGCACATTTTGTGCTGAATCTATAATGGTGTAGAATTACAACGATGGGCCTACAAGCGTTTGAAGAAAATACTCAACATCGCTAGAAAAGAACATAATCATTCCAAATGTTAAATTTTAAAAAATGTCAGTATTGATTTAGGGGTGTGTCTCAAGAGAAAGCGTAGAAGACTGTTTTTATAGAATCAACAATGGATGAACGGCAATATTTGATGAGTAGCACTAGGAAATTCGGGTTTCTCAGAAACAACAATCCACAATTTAAATTTTATCCGAATAACGATTCTATTCTTCATTATAACTGCGTAAAAGTTATACACACTTCTGCACAAACCCCCATCTTGAACCCTATTAAAAATTTGATGGTATTTTGCAAAAAATGTGGTTAAACGCCAATCAAAGAGCATTATACCATTTAAACTGCAATAATAGAAGAGTGACTGAAAATACCAGCAGGTTATGGCCTAAAAAAGTTGGTTAGTTGCTTGAAAAAGCTACTACAATGTGTAATAAATGCAAAAGAATATCAATTCAAATATTAAAAGTTAGTTGACAATACTAAATGTGAGCAAAATTTGTTTTTGGTACATTTCGTACTGAATTTATTACTAATTTATTTTTTACTTAAGATTTTAGAAGATATGTATATTATCATAACAAATCAAAAATATTAGTGTTAGGAAGCAAAAAGAGCCATTTTATTGCTGATTAGTTGTAAGTACTTAATTATTTTCAATGTATAAACTCCTTAACTCACTGTAGATTATTTAAACATATTCAAAAAACAATTTGGTAACTAATGTGAAAAAATCAGGAGTGCGACGATTTTGATTCCTTCAACTAGAAATGATTTTAAGTACACTGGAAGAAAAGTTAAAGATTGAAGAAGAAGTCCTCTTTCGAATTTCTAAGCAACATTTGCTATTTGTAACAAAAATATGCTATAATCCGTTATAACAGAGAAATGGCAGAAAATCTCATCTGAATTTAAAAAAACCTAGTGGAATCTATTTCTCAAAGTTAAGGTTGTATTGCTTAAGCACAGGGGAAAAAACCGAAAACTAAAATATTATCTACTTAAAGAATTGTTTTCTTATACACTGTTTTCGACGCGTTAAATATGGTTAACCTTTAATTTTTGTTTTACAACTTAAATTTTTATTATGGATATACATATGTAAGTATAAAAGTGGTATGGTATCATAGGTAAATTAAATTTGCAGTAGCGGTTGAGTTTTAGTGATTAAACAAAATACGTCCGCAACTTTAAGCAAAACGCTGTCAAAAAAGATGGCCCATAATAAAATCGGCAGCCGTAACTTCAAATATTGTCAATTGCCATTTTTGTTTTTATGTTTGTCTTGCTTTTTGTTTTTATCTTTTTCGCTTCAAAACAAAGCCATAGGTTTTTTGTTTACAAAATGCATAAAAGTCGCTGAAAGTACGGTAACACCACATAGAACATGATGCAATAAAGATGTGGACTCATTTTAATTTGGAATACAATACTGCATCAACGCTTTACTCTGCTGTCACAAAAATGTAATGGTGTGGTAAGCAAAAATGATCTGTCAAAAAAAATGTAATGTAATGTAATCACATTCAAATTGCAATAAACGTCAAACGAAATGAAAAGGACACAACTTTTTGACAGCTGTTAATTGCACCTTATAATTGCATCATGACATAGAGATTGTGAAAGCACAATTAAGAGAGTAAATGTGACCATATTTGATTTTTATAAGCTAAATTTAGCTTGTTTATTTTTGTTATCTAGTTTGTTAGCTAAAAACTGGTTATGAGTATTACTACTATTGAAAACTTCTCTAAATGCATTTGCCGTTCGGAGCCGGCGTTAAACTGTAGGTTCCTTTCAATGAGTTTAAAAAGTAGAATCGGGTGCAGCTCATTGACTGAGAGAAGTTCCCATGTTCCTTCATGGAATGTTATGGGAATTAATATATAATATATGTTTGACTTAGCTTCGAAATCTTTCAGTTAGCTTTTTAGCCTTTTCTGACATTGCAACAAAAAAGGACAATAGAGCAAAAATACTACAAACATTGTAAAGTCTGACATCGAAAAACAATAAAATTGTAGTATCACAGAAACAATAGTTTCTGCATTCCTTACATGCTTATATTAATTAGTAAATTCATATTCTTTTTCATATGAGTTTAACAGAAAAGTTTAAAATATTGCTTTTGTTGCCATTTCTTTTTTTTTTTTTGTATTCATTAAAAAAATAATACAAATAAAGGGTTTTGCGTTTATCGCTGAAAATGTAGCATTTTGAAAATCATTCATATTTCTTCATTTTAAGCGACGTTTAGTGACAAAGAATAGAAAAAGTGCAACATTTTTTGTCAGAAAATAAAATTCCATAAGTAAATGAACAATAAATTAATTTGATTATATATTTGTTTCTTTTAATGTCTCAAAAAGTTTTACCACCACCTTAGTTATGAAATTTAATTTTTTCTGGTTTTGCTTATTTGCTATTGCGACCTTAATCGATTGTGTTGTGTTTATTATTCATATAAAATTTCCCATAAATCGGACAAAAGTAATTCGATTGAACAAATGGAGCACTTGTTTAAAGGAATACATTTCAATTTACATATGTGGTCAATGGATTTTTTTAAATCGTCGCTAGTGTAAAAAGTTATATTTTTTTAACGAATCAGTACGGGTAATGAAAAAAGGGTAAAAAAATGAGAATATTAAACGAAAGAAATCTTAATTAAGGTTAGATTATTTCAGTCCCAATGGACGTTTTTGATTTGCTGAAAATTAGCTGGGAGCTTTCAATTAATGCATCCTTGAGACCGGATTGGAAATTTTTTTTAGATTCTGCACAACTCTCGTAAATACAAGATGAAATATTAGCCAATGGTTAGTAATAAAATTGACTAAATAAAATCAAAATTTAATAAAAAATTTTTCTACCACCTTATTTAAAACTACCTTTACTCATACGGTGTTGCCCGAGGATCTATATAAATATATCAGTTTTTTGGCCACTTATTTGTTTTTATAAGAAAAACGAAAAAGCGTTTGAAGTAGATGATGTTGGCAACAAAAAATTAATTTTAAAAGAAAAAATACATGTCATTTCAGACGAAAAGTCACTAGTTTAGACGTCTACGATGTCTAATAAAAAATTAAAAAACATCCCCTACTGCATTTTTGTAAGTTGGACCTATGTACTTGTACTTTTAATTTCAACAAAATCGGTGGTTCAGTCCTTTGGGCGTGATTGACTCATAAATAAACTGAATAAACAAAACTATTTCTTTATTTTATTCGCATACTTTTAAGTTTGCTAATTTAATAAATTTTTAATATTAGGTGACAACTCATATGACTCCTTAGGCCTTTTTTCCTCAAGTTCAATTTTGAAAAACAGCATAGCCTATTTCTTTAACTGAATCTATCTCTGTCCTGAAAATTTTAGCAAAATCGGTTCACTCATTTACGAGTGATTGCCAAACAAACAAACAAATTTGTAATATATGTGTATGGATTTGAAAAATGTATTAAACTGAAAATTAGGTACATTAATGTATTTAATTTGAATTCTTATTGAAATTTGTTCAATTAATAATTTGACTTTTATGCTGATGAAAATAGGTTTAAAAGTGATATCTAGTTGAACTCCCAAACAATTGTTTTTACTTTAGATTTAAAGAAAACAATTTATATAGTTCTTAACCTCACCTAATACCTAACTAAAAAAATATATGTTAAAAAAACAATTCTAAATGTCAGCTGTAGTATGTATGTGTGACACCGACAATGCCGGAAGCAAAATCAAAAATTTTAGATTTTTCTTATGATTGAAACAGCTGATTGAGAAGTCTATGGCGTTGCTAGATCATTTTTATGGGATCAGCAATATCAGAGAACAAAAAATTGTTACTAATTTTTAAATTTTGTGGCATAAAAATGGCAGAAATTCAAAAGAAAAAGCAAATTATTGAGCTGTTGGAAGTTTATCGTCCTCCGCCTGCGCTTTTGGATGTAAAATGTGATGATTACATCAACAAGTTATTAAGGACCAGCAGTTCGAAGTTTTAGTGGAAAAATACAAGGAGCACAATCTAAAGAAAGAAAGAAAAAGATTATGGAAAAGTGGCTTTTAAGCACACAGCCAAAATTGCAATTAATGTTTTGTTCGACAACTAGAGCTGCAAAATAATCGATAGTACTATCAATAGTTTTGATTTTGGCTGACCATCGATAGTTTTTTTTCACTATCGATACTATCGTATGAGTAAATACGGAGGCCACTAAATATAGTCAAAGTCACATATGCAAAAATTTGTTCGACGCAGGTTGTCAGCAGAATGGTTACATAGAGCCACAGTTTAACAGTCTCTTAAATTTTTAATGTGTGTGAAGATAAATTCGAAAAGCCAAGATACCAACCTTACTTGTTTAACATACACATATGTTGCGTTAACAGAGTGCTGTTAAGAGATTAACAGTGATTGCATACAAAATGTAAAATATCTTCAGAAGATAAGTGAACATTTCTCTAAAATATGAAGGTACTCCCATATACCACTATATACAAATGTTTGTGCCAAGGGTCCTGTCTAGAGCCCATATAGTGGTATGTCTGGAAAAAATCACCGGATTTGAGAAAATCGAATTTTAAAAAATTGCCTTTTTGAAAAATCTGAAATTTCTTGGGAGGATGAGTGGCTATTTCTCTAAAATATGGAAGTGCTCCTCTATACCACTATATAGAAATGTTTGTGTCAGGGGTCGTGTGTAGAGCTCATATAGTGGTATGTCTGGAAAAATCACCGGATTTTAGAAAATCCATTGCATTAAAGTCAAAGTGCACTTCATATGTACATATGATATGTAAATATGTTTTAGCAGATTTTGACTTTGCTAATATGGGGTTGTTCTTCACTAAATGCTCTATAACTCTGCTTTTGGCTTCAGACAATATTGCTTGGAGATTAAAACAAAGCTTTAGATTAAAACTCATTGGATAGAGGAGTGAGTCCATTCAACCACTTGACCGATTCCGTTTAAAGTTTTTCCTTGTTTTCATAAATGTGCTATTTTGCCATCACATCCTCCCTTTAGTTGACTTTCATAATACCTACCTTTTTTCCTGGGAAAATTTTTTATTTTCGAATAAAATTTCCCGATAAAAGTTTTTAGAATAAGGGAACAGTGAATGTGGAAAAAATTCCCTGGGAGATTTTATTCAGAATTGAGCTGTGAGAGTCACTGTAACATTGACCCTTATCGTGAACAAATTTCATGTACAAAATCTGTTTCCAAATTCTGATCTGGAATTTGAATTTATTTGTTCTTTGAAAATTTTTCACTTTTCCTTGTTCATCATGATATTCACGTGAATTTTGTTCGTCTTTTTTTTCCACGAAAAAGTCGATCCACGAGAAATATAACTGATGAATAAGTAAGAATTACGAATCTAATATTTAAATCTTTTTGGCGCCTACTACCTAATCATTCAAGGCAACTAAATTTAATTTTTATTGCAATTTCTCTTTTTCAAACATAAACATTGACCCTTATCGTGAAAAAATAGCACGTGAAATCTTTTTCCTCTAGACCAAATTCTGATCGGGAATTTTACATTATTTTTGTTTTTGTGTACTATTTTGTATCACTTTTTTTCGTTCATGGGAGAAAATTCAAGTCAAAATCCTGTTCGCCTATTATTTTGAAACAATTGTGTTAATTGAATGTCCACGACTGTATGTGAAAAGAAAACAATTTGTAACCGGTAGGATTATTTTTTCACATTTCAATTTTATTTGTAATTACTTTTTGTAACTCTTCGCCGAGATACTGTAATTTAAGTTTCAGAATCCTATTTTCCATCGTTAAAATACTATCAGATGTTTCAAGCTCTATAGCCTTTTTCTCGTTCTCAATCTTTAGTTCTTGTATCGATTGCGTCAAATTCTTTACCGTTTCTGTTGATTTATTACATTCTAAAAACTTGTCTTCAATTTGTTTCTTCGATTGTTCCAAAATAGTAAATTTTTTTTGAAGCTGCAGTAATTCCGATTGTATTGCGTTCATGTTTTTTTGAATCCGTTTATTCTTTTCGTTTGAAATTTGCAGTTTCGCTTTCAACTCCTTAACTTCTTTGCTGTCCTCTTCATCGACCAAATTTAAAAACAGTTGGTAATCGGTTGAATGAAAATATTCGCTACACTTGGAACAATAACTGTGTCTATAATTTAATACAATAGTAATTAAACATTATTAAAAAAATTATTAAAACCTGCCCGTTCTTCTTCCATTCTTCTAGGCACTTTTTATGAAAAATGTGACCGCAACATGTGGCTTGAATTTTTAAAACCCCATTTACAAATGTCACAAAACGTATTAAGTCTCGGGATACCCATTGTAGTGCTTTATTACTAACGATTCCTAAATCAAACGGAAACACTAAAACTTTTTCACAAACTTTTAATTGTGCGTATATTTGCTTTGATACACAATGTATACAGCACAATGTATACAGCCGGCTACAGTATACATTGTGGTATACAGTGAGGACACACCAACAAAAATAACAACAACCATACAACAAATTTTACAACTCAGTAGGGAACACGAGACAGTAAATATTAACATAATATAGCTATCTCTTTCTTTCGAGCTGAGTTGTACAATTTTTTATTTTGCTTTATTTTTGCATTCTGGCGCAATAAATAAAATTTTTCAGAGGTAAAAAATTTGTGTTTGTAAATTTTTTAAAAAATTAAAGTATTTTATCAATAATTTTTGAATTTTCTTTCCAGGTATTTCTTGCAGGTGGCTTACGAATTAAAGTGAGTAAAATAATGATCATCTTTATACTTTTAAATTATTAAAAAAGTGTTTTCTTTTTAGGTAAAATTTTGGAGTGTAGCAGAAAAGCAAAATGTGAGTATTATTATTATAAACGATTTAAAAATAATTATAATGTATTGTTTTTCAGGGATCAAGAAACACATCATAAAATGGAAGATGAAGACAAAATTCATTAATATGTTTCCTGCAACAAGACGCGGTATATGTCGAGGTAAGTGCATATGTACATATTAATACATACAACGAAGTGCAAAACTCCATGAGAAAAAATACCGCGACAAACAGATGAACTACTTCAAATTCAAGTCGATCTATAAAACCAAGCATTTATCTGGAGTAAATGTAATTAAGTCAGCATTTAGACGTACTATTTAAATCAGTGGACATCCATTAACAAAAACGAAAACTGAAAAGCCTTAACTATAAACGGTTGGCTCGGTATGACAACAACAACAGTTAAAGGCTCTAAAATTGTTTTAGTTAAAAGCCAACATGACCAACAATAGCAAATCTTTAGCACTCTTTTGTAAGTTTAAAATGATAATAGTACGTCAAAATGCAGATTTACTTGCGTTTGCTTCAGGTAATTACTTCATTGTATATATCCAGTAATTTGAATTTGAAACATTTTACTTGATTTTGTTTGTCCTCTATCCTTAAAGTTATGTAGGTAAATCTTTTGGAGTTTTTTTTTTGTAGCTTTCCCAATTTTTAGAGCATAGGATAAGAATATCCTTCAGAGTGGTAGAAATCAAATTTTTCATTTCCGAGGAGCTTTGTGCATTTTTTCAACGGGTTAAAATGCGTTCAATTCTCTACTTTCTATAAGGGTCTTATTGAACGTGTTCGTAAGGGTAGTTCTCAAACAGTGAATGAACGTGTACAAGATCAAAAAAATTGTTTATTAATGATGTCGTATCAACAACAACTACTTGCCCTAACTCCAACAAATAACAACATCAAACACAAGTTTTAAGAATAGCTGATACAGGTAACAATGGCTCTGCAATAGCTAGCAATGATAATGGTGTTTGTAGAACAAATGACAAGGTAATTTAATTACATGTTAACATTTAGTTCAAACATAGAAACACTCATTTTTTTTGCTTTCTTTTGTTTTAAATGCAGATTCGAACGAAAATGCCAAACAATTAATGCCAAATGAACATCAATATCCTTTGCCAGATTTTCCCTTAATACCGGCAAGACGTGGCTTTTGTTTAACCTTGCCTGGCGTTTTAGAAGATTTTAAAAAAAGTCACTTCTTTCAATTAAATGGCTACTACTACAGTCAATAGCCCGACAGCAACTTTAGAGGACAACGCAACATCATCAATGGTTAAATAGCCTTAAATTATAATTACAAAATAAATGTTTTACTCAAGTTCTTTTTTAAAAATATACGTTTAGAATAAAAGAAACGAAGCTAAGATAGATACAAAAGTACTAATGGCCCATTGCCAAATTTAAAAGCATTATTTAAAAAGTATTAATAAAACTTAAAAACAAGAAAAAAAAAGAAAGAAATGTGTATTTTTTATATAATTAAAGTCAAATTTTCACATTTAAAATAAGTATGCATATTTTATTAAATTTATAACAATAAAAGTAGATTTATATTTCAATATGTATTTCAAGAATTATTGAAAAATCTTATTAAAATTGTTAAAGATATTCCGAAATATTGATCGCAAATTGTAAAGGATATTTTATTTAAAATAGTTTTGCTTCTTATAAATAGTTCAGAATGCTTTATTAAAACCACTATTAGAAAGTTTGAAATATTTTCTATAAACTGCAATTTATTGTATAAAAAATTCATTGTTCTATTTGTTTGTAATTATAAAAATCCTTTGCCTTTCCTAATTTCGTGGTAAAACTAATTTCGATTTATGTTATCTACTTGTTTTACATCTTTTTGCATTCATTACATATATTTCAAAAATTTGAAATTCTTTTCATAAGTCTTAACAAAAAAAAAAACAGTATTAAGATTTTATACTAACACAGGTATTCTTTGAAATATTTAAAGAAAAAAATGTTATAGTTTAAATTTCGTCTTTATTTCTGTAAAATTCTACTTATAACTAAAAATGCAATCTTAGAAACTAATAGGTTTTTTTAAAATTGTTTAATGTATATTTTTATGTATGTTTGTTATTATTTATTTTATTTCAGCCTTCTATAAATAAAATATTCATGAATAACTGTTTTTTAATTTCTTTGTTGTTTGTTGATTTAGGACTCATTGAAAATAAGTTCATTATATTTATCCAAGCCCGGCAAACAAGATTCACGATTCCAGATGTGGCACATAAAAAACAATGTTTTTGGTTAAAAATAATATTAAATTTTATTCCACATTTTTTACTTACCTTTATTAGTTGCAAATTCATTCATCTTTAAATAAAACAGCAAATTTTTTATATGCAATCTAAAAAAAAACACAACAAATTCAATTTTACTACAATAATTTTTATATTTATTTACTTCTTTTTTTGCATACACATACGAAAAAGCATATATATTTTGTGCTTTTCGCACTGCTTTATTTTCCTACGGAAAATAATGTTGCTTTCTCTTTTACTCCAGCTGAGTTGTAAATTGTTGTAGACAAAAAAAACAGCTGATTTTCGCTTTTTGAGCTGGGATTGGTGTCCACACTGTATACATTGTGCTTTGATATCTACATATATTAGTGTATACAGCAAATAAGCTGGGGAATAACGATATTTTTATTGCAATTTTAAAATTACTTTCAATGGCGTTACCAGACATAGAAATAGAGTTCTATTTGAAGCAGTGCTGCCAGTACATTTTCTTAAAAACATCTATGCATACTAAAGGCTAGCTTACAAGATAATACTTCACGTACGTAAAATCAGAGGGAAAATATTATAAAATTCCATCCGTATTATAAAAATGAGAGTACAAATCTTACGACTGATTTTTTTTACGTTTGCACAATACTTAAAAAACCAAAACAAAGCAAAATGAAAGCAGCTGTTTTAAAATAGTCCAATGGTGCGAGCGAAAAGATTTGCTTTTTTCCTTGTTTATTCTATTTGCTTACGTAAAAATAAACCCCTGATTTGATGAAGTGTGATGGCTTTTTAAAAAAATGTAAAAAAAAGAGAGAGAGCCGTACGACTGCCAAATTTTTATTCGTATTGTCTCTCAATGTCGTACGCTCTCATTACATATTGAGTTTACACGATACTGTCTGCTCTCATCTACACAAAAACTTGACATGTCGTACGACTTGTATTATCGTGTAAATCGCCTTTAAAAAAAATAATAATTTTAATCAAATTCAGGTTCAAATAGAAGAGGTTATTTTAAAAGTAATGTAATTCTTTTGTGCTGAATTTTGTAAAATGTCTATTAGTGATTTCGAAATTAATGCAGTCTCTAAAATTGAACATTTATGTAAACAAATTTGCGGAAGTAAAGCTCATTAACAAAGACGGTAACTTAAAAATATCTTTCAACACACACATAGTATGATATCCTTTCGTATATACGACTGAGTACCAAATCTTCAAAACTCCCCTGCAATATAAAGGCTGTCCAAAATTGAGGTATCATTTTAATTCTGCCGAAATTTTTTTCTGCTTGCAGTTTTAATTCAAAATTTGTATTTCCAGATTCTATATACATTCCGGTTAGTTAATATGGAACGTTAAACGAGGCAACAACGAGTTCTTATGGTTAAAACATTTTTTGAGAATGGCAAAAGTTTTCAAAAGTAAGGGGGGTCACTTGACCGACATAATTTTTCATTTTTAACCGGAACCTATTTGTAATAAACTGAAATAAAAATGTTTTTATTATCTAAACAAAAGTATTTTCTTTTTAATTAAAATTAAGATGACACTTCAATTTTTAACGCCCTTTACATACGATATGTATGTATTTGCGAATCAACGGAATATTACAATATTCAGAGCTTGCCAGTCAGATGAAATGAAAACAAAAAATAAAATTTGATTGGATTGGGCAAACTTTACGTCGGGAAGGTAATTAGATAACATTTACAAAAGAGCCTCAACGTATAATCAAGTGAAATGAAAGTAAATTGCAGATAGACTTCAAGACGGCTATGTTGTTATTCAGTGCCTACGTCTACCATGAGGTAGCCTGAGATTTATTCAAGCAAGTCTTGTTATTATTAAGAGTTTGCTTTTAGATTTAAGCAACTTTTGTAATACTTACTCCCTTATTTCTCCTTTCCACAACCAGTTTTTTTAGTATAAGTACAATGCATTGAATGAGTAGGGATCATTTACTAAGGGCTTAATTTAAACAGATACATATATATTTGTGCCGTCCACTTTTTAAACCATAAATATTTCTGTCTTCTCTTGGTAATATATTTTAAACGATTACTGTGAAAGCACAATTTTTAAAGTGTTTTAAACAAAACAAAAATATTAAAAATTAATTTTTTAGAATTTATTTCATAAATAATGCAAAATTATATAAAATCCTGACGTTTTGGCAAATATGAAAAATCTGTCCGATTATCCTTATGTTCCTATTTTAGTATCAACAAAACCTACAAATAGGGATTTTCCCCTACTTCTGGCAACACTGATTTGAGGGGATATAGTATCATTATAAGTGTGACCAGATTTTAAAATAATATTTTTAATATATCAGAATGTTTTAGTGTTTTAATATTTTCAGAATCATTTAATAAGCTTATATATATTTAAATACATTGTAAAAAACATGACACAAACAACGAAAGCCTATTAGGTTACTTTTTCTAACACCAAAAATGAATTTTTCTCCCAAATACAGTTGCTATGTTATCTTATAACCTTATTTAGTTTTTAAAGAATTATAAATGTTAGCTGACAATTGTAAATTTAATTCGAAAAATAAATAAATATTGTATTTTACCAGTTTACTTCCAAAAATTTTTTATATCTATGCCTTTATTTTATATGTCGATTTAAAAAATTTAAGATAAAATCTATACAAAAGAAATCCAAAATGTAAACAAAAATCAGTGTATTTGTTAGTAAAGCAAAACTCCTGATAACCCTATGTTGTGGCAGCAGCAGTGCTGCCAGATTTTTCAGAGGAAAAATCGTCAAGTCATTTTTGGAAATCATCAAAAAGTTGTCAAAATAAAAATAATTGTTTTGTTTTTTGCATTTTAATTATTTTATTAAAAAAATAAAAATTATTAACTATAACGATAACAATGCAAAATAAAACTTGTGTTAACAAAAAATATTGAATATTGAGATCCGAATTCACAAACATATACAGTGTCGTGCAAAACAGAAGCAACAAATCTTATAAAAACTAATAATGCCGTTTATTTCTGGAAGTATTTCATTTAGACTTGCACAAAAAAATATATTACTTTATCTCAGCGTGTTTTTAATCAAGAAAAGCAATCGAGGTTTTCAGATAAAGCTGTGCAAAACAAAAGCAACAAAGTAATATTTCGTCGATAAAACTTTATTTTTTATAACTTTGCCACCTTTGCATGGCTTTGAATCATTAAGGCTATAAAGTACGGACTCCGAGATAGATTTTCATTCACCTTTTAGATTTTCAAAAAGTTCTTTTTGATTTTTGAATCGTTTTCCTGAGATGTTCGTCTTCATTACCCTAAAGAGGTTTAAGTCCGGGGATTATGCCGGCCAATCAAGGACTTGAACCCTATGGTTTGGTTTGGTTTGAGGACGAGCAACCGTTTGGTCAAAATTGAACCAGCGGCTGCAAACACTCGGAGACCAATGTTCTATTATGATCATCCTGCGTGGGAAACCTATACTGAAGAAAAGAATAATAGTCTAAAAAGAAAGTCAAGGAAGAAACTAAAAAAAGTCAAAGGAAAGAGAAAAGGGCTGGAAGGTCTCACACCCCCAAGAGATCCAATCAATCTCCATGCCACAACCAGCTGAGGCCCTTGGAAACCGAAGGATTATGGTAGGGTCAGTACATGTCTGGGAGGTTAGGGAGTGGATCGTAAATTCACCCAAGAGTAGTTGCCTCCTGCACGAGAGCCTGGAACAATGACATAACAGATGTATCCAACTCTGTCGTCCTCGCGCAGCCTACAGTAGCCAATATCGGCATACGTCCATCTACGGGTCATCGCACGAATACCACAATGGGCCGTAATAACGCTCGTAGTCAGCCTCAGTTCTACCTTACTCATAGAGAGAAGAGCATACGTCCTACGACTGGAAATAGCTGGCCATATACATCTAGATACCCTACAACCCGGTTCGTTGAAGCAGGTTTGGCCAGCCTTCTCAGCGAAGAACCTCTCTAGTACACTGATGTAATGACTCAACGGCGGTAGGATACAGTCCTCAGTCCAGAGGACTGTTGACGCAGAGCCATGACGAGCCAACTCATCAGCCCTCTCATTGCCAGCAATACCACAGTGACCAGGTACAATCACCTGGCCATCAATGCACCCAATCTCATTCTCGATCATCTCCGCTGCCTTTCTAACAGCAAACACTTTTGCCTGGAATACATTGCACTCGGCATTCAACTTATTGGAACACCTAAAGTCAGTGCATTATGTCAGATTTTCTTGATGGTATTTTTATGGTGAATTGTGTACGTACCAATGAAGTTTGCATTAAAAACGCAGTAAAACCCAAAAATTTTAAAAAGTAGTTCGACTTTTTATTTAAAATAATTAGCAGAGGAATAAGAAAAGATATCAAAATGAAGTTCAATAGTATTTTAACTTGATGTTAAGTCTTAGGCAATTTTAAGCATAAAAGTCAATGTATCGTTTTTATAAAATTACATCTCCGTTTTACAATATGTAACCCATAACAAATTTTGTTAATTATGTCTATAATGTAATGCAGGGTATCAAATGTTTCGTCTACAATTTTATTTTATTATGTAGGTACTATTGAGCACATTTTCTTGTTAATTACATAAGTACATAGTTAAACGTCTTAAACTGTCTTCCAAAAGTTAGCCATTCTGTTGCAATTTAGTTCAAGAAAAATTTTAAAATCTCGACTGAGTACATTATCGAAAATTACAATTAAAGACTGACTGTTCTTAAATTTGGAAAATAAATATTATTTCATTCATTTTTCTTTTTCTATATTGCATGTTGAGTAATGCAATTTTTTCTTTTATCACTTTTTGTTGCTTTCGTTACTTAAACATGTACAACAATTGCAACAAAATATAGGGTCCGCCAAATAATTTTTTTTTAAATGCTATAAAAAAACTACTGAATATTTTCTCAAATTTCTTTTTTTATTTGAAAGTACAATCCTTCTGGTTAATAATGGAAAATAATTTCATTCAAATGGCTTCCTCGGCTGGCCATGCAGTAGCCTACACGATCGGTCCAATTTTTAAGCACATTATCGATTGTGTGCAGCTGTATTTCACCATTGGTTTCACGAATATTGTCCTTTAAAGTGTCAATTGTCTCTGGTTTGTTGGCGTAAAACTTATCTTTGACGGCACCCCACAAATAAACGACATCAGCTCCGCGGCTGATAATGCGATCTTCAAAAACAGGGCGCAAAACATCGAGTGTAGCTTCGGCTGTGTGACACTTAGCGCCGTCCTGTTGAAACCAAATATTGCTAATATCCTCCTCTTCAATTTCTGTGAACAAAAATCGTTCAACATAGCCCGATAACGATCGCCATTGACAGTAACGGCCACTCCTTGCACATTTTCGAAGAAAAATGGCCCAATTATGCCTCTGGACCAATATCCGCACCAAACAGTGACTCGTTTTGGGTGTATCGGCTTTTCAATGTATGCGTGCAGTTTTCTATGCCCCAAATGCGACAATTTTGCTTGTTTACATACCCGCCAAGATCAAAATGAGCTTCATGTGAAAAGATGATTTTTGATTCTGCAACATTACCACGATTTTCAAAGTAATGTCGCAATATTTCCCAGTATTGTTCAAGCGTATACACAACCATATTCGTTCAGCAGAAGGATAAAACTAATTATCTGTCATATCAGACATGAGCTAAGTGTTACCATTTACGAAATAAGCAGTAGTTGAAAAAAAAGTTAGATGGCGGACCCTTTATATATTCGCATACTGAGATCCTTGGGGAAATTAAACTGTAGATCGATAATGGAGTGTTAAATGTTTCAGAAACCGAAAGCAAAAATAAAACAAATATTGTAGATTTAGTATATGCAATGTATTTTATTTTATATTTTTACTCTTACTTTAGATAAAAATGAAGTAAATATTAAAAAAAAATAAAAATAACCCAAAATAGAAAAAATTTCTTACAAATCGTGCTTTATTATAAAAGCATTTTAGAACATTTCACTACAACAAGTTAAAAACAGTGGCGTTCTTTTCCAAAGTATTGACATTGAACTTGAGTAAGTACCATATGTAAAAAGCTACTCAGTATTTATTTTTTCCAATTCAAGTAAACATTTTTTGTGTCAAGCCTTGTTCATTTTCGTTCTTTTCGATCACGTATCTTTGAAAATCTTTATTCAGGATTTCGTTTTCAGAAGTATACATCGATGATTATTCGTCTTCAGTTATGACGACTTTTTTAGCAAATAAGTTTTATTCCTGATGTCCTAAGTTGCCAATAACTTTTTTTGCACGTAATGATGCGAAAATTGATGATCCAAAATATTAAAGATTTTCCAAGGCAATTTGCTTAAATTTCATCGGTGTCTAGAGGTTTAGGAAAAATTTATCTCAGTCTTTAATTAAATTTTTTTTGATCAACTACTTTGAATCTTTCCGTGTGCAAAAAAACAAGCAGGCGTTCTATACTCATATTGTTCAAAATGTGAAGAAAAATTTCATTTACTTTGTGTGATAACACATTTTTTTTTTGGAAAGCCACTTAAAAATTTTAGTTATTCATTTTAGAGAACAAGGATACAACAAGCGATCACATAATCCACAATCGCCTCTATTTTTCAACGTGATCATTGTGGCGAAAGTTAAATCAGGAGGCAGAAACATAATCTTAAATGATCATCTCTAATATCTGCAATCAGCGAACGATATATGTATATATCACACAAATTCGACGATATGCAGTCGATATTGAGTTGTGCGGAGCCATTTGCCTTGTATGGATGCGATTCCTGGAATGTAGCTGGTTCTGATATCAGAGCAATCCAAATTTTTGTCAATTGATGCCGATTCCAGAGGCCAACTACTATCAGCAGTGCTCAACTCTGGGTACAAAGCGGACATGCTCTGCCTAGACCAAAATTCGACATAACCGGCAACAGATGGAGGGGACGCCCAAGTCACACTTGGGGCTCCGACAGCTGCAAATAGAGGCATAAAAAATAAACAAACCGTGGAACGAGATAAAATCAACAAAATATAATGTAATTCAATCATTAATTCATTTGAATCCCAAGCACTAAATTTTTTACGAATCAGAAAGAGCTTTGCAGACAATATTGACTAAAATATTGCGCACAGTTTTGCATAATTAACTAAAATATCGTGGTTTTGAGTTTTGACACTATTGATCTATGTTAATGAACAAAATGTTAAGAACAAGTGTGTGGCAAAAAAGGCATTAAATTTAGTTCAGGGTTTTCAACAACTCAAAACTCATATCATACAGACACTTCTTCAAATATGGAAGTAGAAAATAGCCAAAAATTATAAGACCATGTTGGATGGATAGCATATTATAGACTTATTTATGATTTTGAATGAAACAGGCAATTTTTCCATTGGTCCCTGGCTGCCTAAGGCCATGACTGACTATCCTAAAAAGTCGTGTGATTATGTGAAATAAAAGTCTGATAAATTTCTGTCCTACTGTAAGAAAATCGAACCAAAATGTGTGATTGGATGCTACACTGTCATACAAAAAAGATGCAAAAACATATGCTTCATCAAAAGCAACTCTGATCGTACGGAAAAAAATTTTCAAATTTTTGAAAAAAATCTTCCTTTCTGAACACACATAATATTTTTGACATATCGAATGACTAAACATGATAGTCAGTTATGGCCTCTAGAAGCAGTTTCATCCGCAGAAATCCACTGTTTTGTTTACTTTTCGGTTTCTGTTACAGAACTGATGAAGAACTCGTTCGTATTGCATTAAACTCCGTCTAATAGTTTTATAAAGCTGTCACATGGTGGTCACGTCTGAGCAATACCAAAGTATAATGTATCCACTCAGTTCAAATCTTATTTTACATTTACCAGGTGTGCCGGTATGAAATGAGCATTTAATTGTGGAAATAAAACACTAATTTTCAATAGCGTAGTAAAGAACATTTTATTCAAAGTATTGGCCATTGCTGGCTACATATTTTTCCCATCTTTCAGGCAATTTGTGGATTCTACGTCAATAAAACTGTTCTTCTTTTGAAGCAAACCAATTAGTCACTTAATTTCAGATTTCCTCGTAGGAATCGAAGTGCTGCTCAGCCAATTCGTGTCCCATCGATGAAAACAAATAGTAGTTGAAAGGAGCCAGGTCAGGTGAATACGGCGGGTGGGGTAGCAGCTCTTGCCCTAATGCTTTGATTGTAGTTTGAACCGGTTTTGCTTTGTGTGCAGATCATGTTGCAAAATTACCTTGCCGTGTCTTGTGGCCATTGCTGGTCGTTTTTTGATCAATGCATGGTTCAATTTGATTATTTGTTGTCGATATTAACGGTTTCACCAGGTTTTAGGGGCTCGTGAAACACCACACCTTTCTGGTTACACTAGACACACAGCATTGTCTTCCTGCCGAATCGATCTGGTTTTACAGCCGTAGTTGATTGTTGCCCCGGATTAACCCATGATTTTTTCTATTTAGGATTCTGAAAATAATGCTTCGACAAGCATTTGATGCGACTCTGATGCACTTTGCTTCAAATGAAAACAGAAATAAATTTTTTCCGCAAATCATCATTTTCTGGTACAAAATTCGCCAACTTAATGTTCACTGATTTCATGTATACTGAATATGTTTTACAGATGTCATTGCCAATACAAAAAAATAAAAAAATTAAGGCTCGTTCACAATAACTATTCCCTATGAAGACATTTGAATCCTGACGTTCACTTCATACCGGTACATTCTCCAATTGTCTAAAATCTTTACATTGATTTTTCTTTTTACCCTCCGACGTGACGAACTTTTTTTCTGTGGCAATCTGGACTAACAACTTAACTCATGTAATTATTCTGTAACAGTTGTAAGCTTAATTTACTGTTACTCTCTTAATTCATTTTAGACCACCGACGTTTTTAACATATTTTATAGCAATTTGTTAAAATTTTAATTTTCTTGCTCATTTTGTTTATTTCGACTTACTTCAACATCGTCTTTCAAATGTCTAGACTCAAGTGATTGTGTTTAACAGACCATAAAAGAAGAAAACTTTGACCTAAGGTATCCTATTTTCCTTTGCGCTACTGAAAAGAGAAGAAATAAAAACGTTAAAACAATTTATTTAATATTTCTTTTTGCAACAGTAACATCTGAATACATTTGAAAACGTGAAAACTCCGATTGGCTTCTTACTGTCTAAATTTGGGGATTTCCCACATTTTTATTGCCCCATATGTTTGTAGACAATTTTTTGCCTTTGATATGCCATATAAGTATGTACATATGTACATATATAAACATTTTTGGAAATTTGTGAATAAGTGAAAGTTTGTACATATTCTTATTATGCCTTTGAACATATACATACATGGGTATTTTATGGACGACAATTTTTTCCATGAAATAGGAAAATATTTTTTTTAGTATTTCGCCCAAGTTTTTTATAACTTTTATAACAGGTATTTCAATGGTATTTAAACATTGGAATGGGAATTTATAAATACATTAACAAACGCAATAACCCTTTTTTTTCTATGCTGAAGTACCAGGTATATTTTTATAAATGGGTTTGTAATTTAAAAAATTCTATAAATTTGTTTAATGCTTAAAATACAATTTTTTCTGTCTTGGATTGT
Source organism: Wohlfahrtia magnifica (assembly GCA_023159175.1). Lineage (NCBI taxonomy): Eukaryota > Metazoa > Arthropoda > Insecta > Diptera > Sarcophagidae > Wohlfahrtia > Wohlfahrtia magnifica. The sequence goes on along the minus strand of JAKWBJ010000486.1, from coordinate 8,862,099 downwards.
TTCTCGGGCCTGTCACAAAAATAAAAAAACAAAGAAGCATACCATTTCTTTTATTCATCCATATACGCATGTCATATGAGTGCTCATTATACGCTCGAGTACTTAATGTACTTTCAACATTTTACCATTCTCATTGATACACATACTTTGAAGGCATGTGTATGTGCGCACACAAGCATTTTTATAGCATAAATATAAAAATACCGTTTCTAAGGTTATCGATGTCCCTTCTGGAGTGCCTCAGGGTAGTCATTTCGGTCCTGTATTGCTTACATTATTAATCAACGACCTACCGTCTGTAATTTGCAGTTCAAATGTTCTTATGTATGCGGACGACGTCAAAATTTTTAACTCCTTTGCTAATATTTCTGGTCAATGACATCGAACATTTTTCTAAATGGTGTGATATCAATTTGTTGAACTTAAATTTAAGAAAAATTAAACACATGTCATTTTATCGTTCACAAAAGTTTGATACTTATTATCACTTTAAAGGAACAATTCTGGAAATCGTTACTATTAAAAAGGAAGATTATTTTACAAATGAACAGTGCGACCAAAGAACGAATTTTCTCTATAATGCGATGTGCGATTCAACGGGCTCTACGATAAATACGAGTCCTACGTAAGAATATATAATTATTAGGAACTGATTCCTTAATTTCGTTAAAACACATTCCATTATAGTACCGATGGAACATTGAAACACACGCCTCATTGCGACAATGCTGTAATGAATCGATAGAGTTGGCTACCCTAGCGTCATTCATAAGAACCTACACCGGCACCGACTTTGTGTCGAATATAGGTCTAGTAAATATTAAGGAGATCAGATGGGGTGAAGTATTTCTTGCACCGTTTTAAAAAACAGAGGCTAACAGAGACTAATTCCTTAATTTCGTTAAAACACATTCCATTATAGTACCGATGGAACATTGAAACACACGCCTCATTGCGACAATGCTGTAATGAATCGATAGAGTTGGCTACCCTAGCGTCATTCATAAGAACCTACACCGGCACCGACTTTGTGTCGAATATAGATCTTGTAAATATTAAGGAGATCAGATGGGGTGAAGTATTTCTTGCACCGTTTTAAAAAACAGAGGCACCTTAATGCTTCTTTCGACTCTCGAAATATGTGATCGTTCCAACGATCGTTCTCAGTGAATTCTCAAGCCCAGAACACCAAGAGCATCTGATTTCTCAATATCTACATTACCCATAGACGCAGATGACAACACACCACCACGTCTATGTGATAAAAAACGACATTGAGTCTTGCGTGCACTAAAATCGATCCTGTTCGCGTGGGGTCGTACGCGGAGATTTTCACCAGGACACTTGTGAATGTATCGTCCATATTCATCCTTTTCGCCACAGTCTCCAAGAGTCTCGGCCTACGATCAAAAGAATATGAATGGCAAAAGAGTAGATATTATTAGACGTGAGAAAAAGAAAATCGTTAAGAAATATAAGAAAGAGAGTTAAAGAAAAAACAGAGCCTTGCGGTACTCCTGAGTTTATCCTAAACTCGTCGGATGAGACGCCATCTATAACCACTCCTATAGAGCGATCTCTGAGAAAACTCGATATAAATCGAGAGATATGACTACCAACACTAAAAGTATTAAGTTTTGAAATGAGAGCCTCATGCCAAACTCTTTCAAATGCCCTGGAGATATCCAAAGCCACAACCTTACTCTCACCACATCCATGAATGGACCTGTTTCACCTTTCGGAGAGTAACGCCAGCAGGTCAATAGTAACTAGCTTTAACGTTTTTAGGGATTGGCGCTACATTAGCAAACTTCTAGCAAGATGAAAAAATACCGGCTCAATATGACGCACTGAAAAGGTGTGCTTATGGACGCGCAAGCATCTAGAGCACTGCTCTAGATTGAGATTTGCAAGTGCGTCCGAAGTAAAAGTTTTGCCCTTTCAAGTTCACTATTAGTGTAGCTACCATCTTCTTTTCTCAGTAACGTTTCTATCCCTGATCCATTTTTCTCTAGAGCTTGATAAAACCTTGCCGTCTCCGGCAGAGATCCTATGCTTACAGAAATTCCAAAAGCTCCCTCTTTTAGTCTTCCTTATTGCCTTGTTATAGTCCGTTGGCTTAGCCTTATACTCCTGCCTTTGCCCGTTCCGTTCTTTTCTATTTCCAGGCATACGGAATTTGGTTTTAAATGCAAAGAGATGGCTATTCCATCAGATTGCATCTTTTTCCCCACCTATAGGTTTCTCAGGGCAGCTGCATTCAAAAGCATCTATTATCGTCCCATTCAACTGATTCACACTTTCTTCGAACTCGTAGCTATTGCACATACGTTTGCTAGATAAAATACCTCGCAAATTGTGACTTCATATTTCATTATAAACCTTTCTTCTCGAATTCCTAAGTACTAGTAACGAGGTATCTAGGGCCACTAGCGAGAACTCAATTATCCTATGATACGAAACGGATTCCTCATCTGATATCTTCAAATCTTTTACATCCCAGAAATGCTTGGATTAGTTATTGTAATGTCTAAGACATCCTTTCTTACACTCGTAACAAAAGTTAGCTTGTTTCCTACATCTAGGACTGAAGATGAAGCATCGCTTGTTTATCTTCATCAGTTTCTTTTGTAGCGATATTTCGATAAAAATATTCTTCAAAGTGGTAAATTTTTACCGTTTCCGAAGAACTTTATGTTCTTTTTTACCTGTTTTAATTTAGCAAACTGTAGTCATTATCTTTAATTGTATTTAGTTTTTATTCAAGTTTATTTCAATAGACGACTGATCTTAATGAATTCTGAAAGTTGTTCTAGCCTGCTGACCGCAAACATGAAACAAAAATAATTAATACAATGAACTTGGGAACTTGAATTTACCTTGGGTTTACCTTTTTATTTAAAGTATATTCTATTTTTATATTCCCAAAAATATTCATTTCTTTATGGTCATTTAAAAAAACGATGTGGATCTATCCTGACGAACCGCAGTGTAAAAGTCTATTTTTTAACAAAAATAATATCTTCTGTTGAACAAGTACACCAAAGAGAGAGTTCAAAGTTTTAAAGAAAAAAAAAACTCTCCTTATTTTCTAAAGGATTGTATGGTTTGTAATTACGTATGTATGAATGTTCGAATCATAATATAAAATGATCTTTAGTAAGAATATATTATGCGAGCACTTACAAGTTCAATAACTAGTTTTACAACGAATACTTAAGCAAATATAGAAGACTCTTAACCATACAGACAATGCCCAGTAGAAAACTGCCAGTTAAATCACGATTAAAGGAATTATTTTCCTTTATTGTTTCTGTTATTTTGTAGAAAGTTTTTTTTGAAGATTTTACTATGTAACAATGTGTATAAAGTTATTTTTCATTTGGATTATACATACTCGGTTGTTTGTGCTTAAAAGTTTTTACATAAAGTAATAAATATTTACCACTAATGTTATGCAATATGCAAATCCTTCTTACAGGGTCTTAGTGTTTCATCTTAAATTGATAATAATTGTTACAAAATATTCGCACTACTACACTACTGCTAATAAACATTTTACCATAAGATGTTTAACCCTCATATTCAAAAAACTTAAAATAAGTTTGAAAAATATATTATTTCAAATTGTTCATTAGAAATTTTCTTAAAATATAGTTGAAATACTTTAAAGTAAAAATATGTTAATTTTTGGCCTTTAAGTTAGTTGACTTATGCATTACTTGGAAGTTAAAGTGATGTATGGTAATCTTACGAAACTTGAATTGATTAATGAAATTAATAATAGACTTCCTTCGGGGAAATTCAAAGCCAGGTTGTAAAGTTTCATGTAAGAAGACTTTTTTTTACGGAGCAACTGCCATTATGTCACTAACTTACCGTTGCCTTTTTTGGCACTCATTCACCTCAACCCACTGTTTTGACTGCCGTTTGGCCTCTGATGTGTTTGTTTACGGTTACGAAACGGCGCAAAAATTCATTCATATTTCGGTTGAACAACGCTAAACACTTCTAGGAAGCTGTCACACGGTTGCTTTTGTGGTGATTGTGTTAACCAATTTTTTACCTTTGAAAGTAAAAATGTATCAAGCTTAGGATGGTGTTTTTCAGTAAAAAATAATGCTTAGCACTTAGCAATGATCATGAATTTTTGTTATCGAAATGATTTTAGAGGGGTGGCTAATTTTCGATTTGAAAGGAACGAATTAAACAAGCTTACACACAAATTTATTGTTTTATACGATACTTATGTCACTATACAATGGTATTATGCCGAGAATAGCACTTACACTTACCATCTAAAATTTTGATTTTGTATGTGAAACGGGAGCGCACAACAGGCCTATTCTGGCTTAGGTACAAGCGTAGCTGGTTCCTCCTATCGACATAACCTAACGTAAAACAATGTTAGTTATTTAGTTACAACGGGTAGCCAGACACTGATCCAGCTCACTTGGGTCCAACACTAATCCGACTGTGATGCCCACAGACCGACATGTCCGCGCCTCGCTCCAAAGCGAATCAAACAAACGCATGCGCAAAGGAAGAAAGCTTGCTGACATTTACATCAGCTGGGTCCAATATGCCATACGGAAACGGACTCCCAATGAAAGCAGCCCTTCGGACACTGACATAGAAAATGATCGGCAGTCTTCTCCTCTTCCTCATCCTGACAAGTCCTACAGTAATCATTGAATCATTGATTCCGATCATATAATAGCCAGATTTGTCTCGATACAGAGCACGTGGGTTCATTGTCCCATCGTATCTGTGCCATGCCTCGCAGAGCCAGAAGTTTGCAAGAGGAAAGTGTCATCTCAGTCCGATGGTCAATCTCCTCGTTTCCAAGCAGAGAGCCCTCTCTCGCCAGTTCGTCCGCCACACAATTTCTCAGTGTGTTAGCGTGACCCCTTACCCACCTCGTTTAGAGACGCCTGGAATTTACGTACCAATCGCGATGTCGAGTAGACACCGGAGAGCGCCCTGATCGTAGCCCGACTGTCTGTACAAATCCGGATATTAACATCAAATATCCTATAGTACATCAACCAGTCCGCTGCCCTCTTTATCGCCGAGATCTTCGCCTGTGAGACAGTGCAGTGGTCCGGAAGTTTAAACGATACCCTCACCCTATAACATAAGAACGATGTTAGTAGTCTGTTTTTAAAAAGAGCAGTGTTCTAATGCTTTACATTAATAATGATAAATGTACCCGCCATAGAAAAATTAAAAATGGCCACACGTAAGCCTAGTCAACACATTTTCCCTCTCATTTTCCCACTACCCTCCTTACATTTTTGAGAATTTTTTAAAATTATAGAACGAAACAAATCCCTCCGTCGTTGCCTGCTTTTCTATTTAATAATTAAATTTCGTTTCAATCTCCTTTCTGTTTTCATTTATTTAATAATTATTATACGAGAATTCATTTTAAGCTGAAAATAAATTCTGCAAAATAAAATGAAAACAAAAAGTAGATTTTGGTACTTAAATCTACCACCGAGTAATTGTTTTAATGTTAAACAGTCTACAATTAGAAACATAGAGAGGGAATGGGGAGAGTGAAACATTGTCGATTAAATGAACAGAATTTTTCTTTAGTAAAATACTTATGCATAAATTATGAACATGAATTTTAGATTTACTCTCGTTTTTGTTTGTTTCTTTATTTAGACGAGATTGTTAAGGAAATAAAATTTGAATTTGAATGGAAGTCGTTAATAATTATGCTGAAGCTTGATTGACGCTTTCCCCCTATATTTTTGATTAAAAATTAATTAAAGAATTTGAGTAAATAAAATCTAATTGTTAAATAAAAATTTGAAAGATGAAAAGACTATTAAATGTTTAATAAGAAAGAATGATTTTTAAATGAAGAAACAAAAATATATGTATAAATGAAAAAAGTAAAAAAATAAATTTTTAGCAAGTTTGAATGAGTTTTCCTTACTGAAAAACAATTAAAAAGTTATAGTTAAGCATGGTTTTGTGTTACCCTATATTACAATGCACTTTTTGAAATGATTGGTTTCTTAGACAAGAATGATGATTAGGGACAATTATGGACCTGGTGAGTGACTTGATGTTGGTTGCCACAGGGCATTGTTGATTTAGTATTCATGCGAATGGACATCATGCTCTTAATGTGACATAAGCTATGTGGTACTTACCACCGTCCCGTTGAAACTATATGTCGTCGGTGTCAATATCACCCATTTGAGGACAAAAGAAGTGGGTTATCATCGATGCAAGCGATTGCAGTTGACGGTTATTTTCAGCTTGGTTTTCGAAGAAGTATTGACCGATGATGTGCCAGCCCAAAATCCTCGCCAAACAGTGAGGATGCATTGATTATAATATGGATTTATATCGTCCTAAGTCCGGTATTCGTTTTTTTGCAGTATATATTGTTACGTTTTAACCCTTTTAAAACGTTGAGTTCTTTTAAATTACTTTAAAAAAATAAATAGATAAATTTATTGTTTTATACAGTTCTTACTCAACACTTTTATTTACACCTTAACACGACTTTATGACTGTAAAACTATTTATAACTGAACCAAATAAAGGCCTAATATAATATACTTTTACTTTCTTAAGCTACTGTCAAATACTCAACGAAAAGTCTGTCAAATACTTAATAAACTTTTTGGTGGCTATAATATACTTTTTGAATAGTTGTGTTAATGAGAACATGAAAATTGCTGTCTGAGAGTTGGGTGGAACGAATAATTACCATTATTATTATCTGGATGAATTTATTTTTTATTAAAAATGTAAAAATTTTAATATTTAGTGTAAAACTTTAAGTATTATCAGAAAAATAACACATTTCAAATAAAAATGAAAAAAATCCGCAAACGCCCGATGCTCAATCGTCACTGTTTCAGGGACTAATAAAAGCAAGAGTATCCACTCAACGTGTTTATTTGTTATTGTTTTGCATATAATACACATACAACTGTTTACGAACGTAAAGTGCAATTGGGTTCGCTCAAAACGGATTCGCTGAACGTAACTTGACGAAAAGTTTGTTAAGTACATTATGGTTATACACATTTGATTGTGTGTATTCGTACAGTTGCTGAAGCTAGCCTACGCATATTATGGTTTGGCCTTAATGCGTAATGCACCGCCTTTATAATAAAATTGACATTACTTCACAATGTTTTTGTTCTTACTACAACATTCGATTCATTTCCGCTAATTCAAATGTAACACCTACAATCGGTACGGTAGCACTGTTCAATATGCAACTGATAACACACTTAATAACACAAATGAAGTATGGCATTGACAAGGTGACACATTGATAGCCTTGACACAAACCAATGGACTAAAATTACACAATGCAGTTTCAAATGCACTGATGTTTTCGTATCTTCTTTAGGCATTGTTTATTTTCGTAACACTGCCACCTACTTAAGCCTGTTCGTCCCGAATAGGCCCATTATCTTTCTTCCCGTAGCTCGCTAGTCGTTTTAGATTTACTACCTTCAATTTCGATCGGGGGCTATTGTTCTTCTATATCCCGTACACCACATCGTTTACTTTTTGTTAGCTTGTAGCTTGGGAGATAATCCCTTCTTTCGCTGTGGGTTGTAGAGTAGAACCAGTTGTTCCTCATGGAAGCCCTCAGTATTAGCTGCACAGTCATATCTTGATTTCATTCTATCGCTGTCCATTTTTATACGTGTGTGCACCAATTCGTGAAGTTCTTTGAGATTTTCCCGTTTTTCAGAGTATGTGGCATCTTTCTCTGTGGTAGGCTTAACACCAACTTCTAAGTCACTTTAGCGCAGTCCCAAAAATAATTTTGGCAGGTGATCTACATTTTGAATAGAAACCTCGGAATATGCTCGTCCCAGTCTCTCTGTTGATCGCTCACTACTTGTGAAGTATTCCCATAGGGTTCGATTAATCGTATTCCATCAGACTGCAGGTGGAGAGGCGTCGAATGAGTCATTTTAATACCGTATATCTCACATATTTCTTTGAATATATAAAACTCAAAATTCCTGTCCTGATCAGAATGTAACTCTATTGGAACGCCACATCGCCATAGCCATTTTTCACAAAAACACTTACAATCGTATTCACCTCCTGATTGGGTTTGGGATGATACACTTCAGGCCATTTGCTGATATAATCCATCACGACGAGTACATAACGGTTTCCGACATTACTGACAGGAAAAGGGCCTGCTACGTCCATCGCTATTCGCTCAAAGGGCAGCTGAACTCGGCTTCTTCTTACTGGACCTTTATCTGCAATACACTTGGTACAGTTTGCTTCTCAATCCGCTACTGTTTGCTGACATCCAACCCTAAAAAAACGTTTTTTGTTTTTCAAGAGTCTTTGTCACACCAAAGTGTCCTCCGCTGGTTCCATTATGGAACTCATTTAAGACTTCCTTCATTTTGGAGGAGGGCACCACTATTAGGTTGGATGAAGTTCTGCTTTCAAACTGTCCTATTGTGACCAATACGCTTTCGTAAGAGGACCTTCTGCTGATACTATATTTCATTGCGGGTAGGCCGTTTGTCCACTTTCTTAGCTGTTATAATCTTTGTCAGTATTGGGTCACTACTTTGCGCTCCTGAGCAGTCTTCGTTTGCATCTATTTGCGTTAGCAGAATACCCATGATGGATTCCTTCTTCTCAGCCTTCACACAATGTTTACACTCCAAATTACAAGGTCTGCGTGAGAGATCGTCAGCATTTCCGTGTTTTTCTTGCCTCTTCGGTGTTCAATGCTGAAGCCATAAGTCTGGAGGCACTCAATCCAACGTGCTAGCTATCTTTCAGGATTCTTAAATTGCCGCAGCCATCTTAGTGAGGAATGATGCTAATGTTTTATGCATTCCAGCACTGCTAATAGCTCAATGTACATTTTTTACGCTTAATTTTAGCCTAGCCAATAATATTCGTTGCAGAACTTCTGCCAGGTTTTTAAGGTGCTCATCGAAAGTTCTGCTCATCACTATTATGTCATCGAGGTGCACCAGGCAAGTCATTCAATGGAGTCCCATTAGTACGCGCTCCATAAGCCTCACCCTTTCCTTTTACTATATCAAGTTTGATGGTAGACTGCATCGCACCGGTGTCTATAGTGAAGGTATGTTATCTGCCATTAATGTACCCACACGCTGTAAGGTTGCTGTTGTTTTGTTGCATCACTGATATGGAGATTGTGGGGCCCTTGCTTATGGGAGCTAGTTCTTGCCCTCAGTGCTAGCTCGATTTCGTTTAACGGGGACTCTTTTTTTCATTGCTGATTGTTGGGTTGTTTGTTATTTCTCGGTGGTAAGACGAATCTTGACCTTTTGTGTAGCGCTTTACAGTTTCTCTGAAAGTGACCGCTCTTTCTACAATTAAAACATATTTTGACTTCTGCTGAGCTAGGAGCCGCTTTACCACCTCCTCTATTTTATTGATTTCGTCATCTTTCTCTGCCACAACTTATATATTACGCACCTTGTGCATTTGTGGCTTTGATATCGTGCGGGCGGTCTCCTGCGCTAGTGCGAACGCACGGTGTCCGCAAAGGTTGTCTTTTGTGTAGCACATACAGCAAGCTTAACATCAGAGTCTCGTATGCCGTTGACGAAGGCTTCGGTCTTAAGATGATCTACTAGTACCTACCTGCGCTAGTGCGAACGCCACGGTGTCCGCAAAGGTTGTCTTTTGTGTAGAACATACAGCAAGCTTAATATCAGGGTCTCGTATGCCGTTGACGAAGGCTTCGGTCTTAAGATGATCTACTAGTAAGTGATTTTCCCATGGATAGGTAAGTTGCACCAACCTCTCGACTTCCATTGCAAAGGCTTTAAGCGACTCATTAGCCTTTTGCATTCGGCACCTTAACTCCATACGGTACATATCCCGTTTGTGCTCGTCACAAAATTTACGCTGTAGCGCATCCCATGAGTGCTGGACTCAAGTGAAAAAGAAAAATTAGAGTCAGTTTCCAACTGCTTCAAGCACAAGTCGTAGTCTATGTATGTACGGTTACCTTCAGCTCATAGGTCAGCTTAATTTTGCATGGGTGTAGGCCCAAGTCACTGCCCAGATGTCTGCCTAGTTCTTGTGAGCAACGTGAAATCGACTGCCTTGGATTTCCCTGAACACACTCATGGACAGCGGTAATGATGTCGGCATATCTTGGGTTTTGTCATCGTACAGGTTTTATCCACCATACTGCGAATAGTTCTTTGGTTGGTCGATTATTGCAACCATAAAATTGGCGTAACACGCTTGACGTTGTCCGATCAAAATAGTCATTTTGAATAAACATCTTTGCTTTAATTAAATGCAACTTAAAACAAACAAAAAATTTTTCCAAATTGGTTTGCAATGCCACAATTCATTTACATTCATTTAAAAATATTTATAATACTTTGTGTATCACACCCAAAAATGAACTTCCGCAGTAATATATTGCATTTGAATACTTAAAATTGTTTATTTGTAAGTACTATACAATATTTATTTGATTGGTATATTTGTATTGACATTTACAATATGAAATACTGACATAATACTACACTTAATCGATAATGAATAATAAGGCGATTTCTAAAAATTTGAGAATTGAAATACATATGTATGTACTAATAATATACGGATACATAAATATATATACATTTATGGATGTAGCCCCATTCAATATAATATCGCAATTGTTTCATATATATTATATATATTTTCTATTATTTTAGATTCTATTTGCAAATACAATAATAGCTTCAAAGTTTTTGCATAAATTGCAGCACATTTAGCTTTACCCCTTGCCCATAAAAAAATAAAACAAATTATTTATTTAGTGCTGTTTTCACGAATGGTTTATTTGATATTTAGTTATTTATTTGCCGCTCTAATTGCAAAACTTAAAATTGCATAAACATAAATATTAGGGAAAACACCGATATTGACTATAAAACCATGAAGTGTAATTAAAAATGTTATTTTGTCATTACTCCTCGTGGGAGTATAGGGCTTCAACAAAGCATGTCCATCTTACACGTTTTGCTGCATTTGTCTTTGTTTCTTTCCATGTAAGATTGTTGCACTTAGTTCGTGGATAATTGTACGTCGCCAGGTGTTTCTTGGTTGACCTTAACCCTTAAATATTCCACGCAAGTGGCATCCTTGTAATAAGGTGTGTTTTTTATATAGGTATAGAACTTTAAGTTGCAATAAAATAACGATGGATTATTCGATTGACATGAATTTTATTTATCCGAAAGATAATCTTGTAGCATTACATTTTAAATATGATTTTTGGCATACGACCGCCACGGCTGGCGCGGATGTAGTCCAATCTGGACGTCCAATTTTCGATGACTTTTTCTAACATTTGTGGCCGAATATTGGCAATAACACGGCGAATGTTGTCTTCCAAATGGTTAAGCGTTTGTAGCTTTACTGCATAGACCAATGACTTTACATAGCCCCACAGAAAGTAGTCTAGCGGTGTTAAATCACAAGATCTTGGAGGTTAATTCACAGGTCCAAAACGTGAAATAAGGCCGTCACCAAACGTGTCTTTCAATAAATCTATTGTGGCACGATCTGTGTGACATTTTGCGCCGTCTTGTTGAAACCACATCTCCTGGACATCATGGTTATTCAATTCAGGAATGAAAAAGTTAGTAATCATGGCTCTATACGGATCACCATTGACTTTAACTTTCTGGCCACCATCGTTTTTGAAAAAGTACGGAATGATTCCACCAGCCCATAAAGCGTACCAAACAGTCAGTTTTTCTGGATGTTACGGTGTTTCCACATACACTTGAGGATTACCTTCACTCCGAATGCGGCAGTTTTATTTGTTGACGTAGCCATTTAACGAGAAGTGCGCATCATCGCTAAGCAAAATTCGCTTATGAAAATCGGGAACAACGGTAATCTCGTTTTGGGCTCAGACGAATCTACGACGGGCGAGAGTCTATTCATGATGAATTGCCAAACCAAACTGAGAACAAATCACTTGACAGCAGTTAAATCGGTCGCCATCTTGAAAAATAATGCCAACTTAAAGTTCTATACCTCTATAAAAAACACGCTTTACTATGGGTATTTTTCCTTAAGGTGTGGCCGATCAGTCTGCATTTTCTTTGTATTATTTACCACTGTGGTATGGTAGATAAGACCCACACCTACCAGCCGAGAGTTTCCGGGTTCTGATAATTTTCAACAGCGGCATCTACCGAATGATACACTCAAAGGCACGCAATGAAAACTTCTCTAAATAATGAATTTGCCGTTCGACGTTAAACTATATAAAAATTATATGTATAATTTCCGTCCCGAAAATACCCGAAAATTTTACAAATTTCATTTCCCGCTTTGCAGAGATTTTTATGCGGTAAACCCGGGAATTTTTCATATACAATAAAAGTTTTCAAGCTAAAAATACCGAGCAAAAATGGAGCAGCTGAAATATAATCTCTAATAAAAACTCGCTGAGCAATATAGTCGCCACAATTACATGCAGTGAAGGCTATATTTTTTAACGAAGTTATTGAGATCTAAGAAAAAGAAAATCTGATTGGCAATAGTTATAAATATTTTAATTAATTAACTTCAAAACTTAAAAAACAATAATTTTTCAGATGAATTATTGAATTAATATACAAAATCAACAAAAACTCAAAAAAGTGTGAAAATGCACCTCACAGTGATATACTTAATATTAATATAAGCCAGCCCATGTTTAACGTCAAAACATACATATCTAAGCTGCCTACAAATATTCTTCTGTAGTTGGTATCAAGTTTTATATCAGAACTACTCGTTTTTCCTTACATTAAAATGCAACATAATAAACATAATGTCATCGCAAAACACAACGTTAGCCCAAAATTCTTCAATATAAAAACTTGATACCCACGATAAGGTATTGTTACGTTTTAACCTTTTTAAAACGTTTGAGTTCTTTTTAATTGCTTCAAAATAAATTAAAAACCACGTTGTTGTTCTTTTACAGTTTTTATTTTCTTACTTTATAGCTATACAGTCTCTAACTTATTTATCTTGCACTTAATATTCGTTTATACAACACTTTTATTTACGCTTAAACACGACTTTATGACTACAAAATAATAACTATATCGACGTAGACAAAGCAGCCTCCTTATATACCTAATTGCCTACAGTTTGAAGAGTTCCGGAATGTCTCAAACGCTCTCAAATCCTCCATTTTATGCCCATTAATTTCAAACATGTAAGATTGTGTTACCCAAAGATGGTCAAATACACAAATCAGTACGGCATTACCAGGGTAACATATTCACAGCCTTGACACAAACCAATAGACTAAAATCCCACAATACAGTCCCTGATGTGATGTATTTTCTCTTAGGCATTTTTATTTGCGTAACAGTGTGGGTGTACTTCTTGCTTTATTCCCGGGAAAAGCATTTTTTTCACTTTTCCCGGAAAAGCATTTATTTCACTTTTCCCGGAAAAGCATTCTTTTCACTTTTCCGGGAATGGACAAAGTGCGGGAAAAACTCTAATAAAAATAGAATCGAGTGCAGCTCATTGATTTGAGAGAATATTCCGGGAATTATGCAGGTATGTGCATGTAGGAATGTGCTTCAGTATGGGTCCGTTATTTGTCAAGTTCAATAGTTCTATGTTGCTTATGGTGTTTGGCCAGAATACCTTGCAAATGATTTTGAGGTACTTGTTAGTGATGATTGTTAGACACAAGCCAAGTTTCATTGTCGTACAACTTTGACTTTATCATTACTATCATACCGACCAAGATCTATTGTACCCCTTCCGGTCTATAGTTTGTTCAGAAAATCAGCTGTCTTCCTAATGAACATCAGCAGATCTGAAACCATAATGATTGCCATGTCACCCAGTGCGAGCCTATGTCTACTTAAACATATGCATTGTTATTAAAAAGAATCGAAAATGTAAAAAAAGCTTGAATTTATCAAATTTTTATTAAAATGAAATATAAACGCTTAAATATTAAAAAAAATTATATATAAATAAAACTAAATAAAAACAATTTCAAACTTAATGCTTCTTTTACAAATTACGCGTTTTTTTCTCAACTTTAGTGCTTTTTGAAATTTAAAAGTTGACAACGTTGGTTAAAAGCACCACCAATAATTTAAAAAGCTCTAAAAAGAGTATTAAAAATATAAGCTTCTCTCGGATTCTGCGGATTCTGTTGTATAATTCCTGTTCTTTCATTCCAGAACTTGAACTTGATACTTATTGTTAATGTTTTTTAAAAAAATTTAACATGATTAAGTGTGTGAAGTTTTGTTATATTTTACAGGTACTTTTCAGGTCAACTTCTGAACATGGAACTTGAAACTAAAAGAGCCATATTAAGGGTTTTAGTAGGTTTTGTTAGACAATGTCACTATGAACTATCTATAAAAGTTGTAAGGATTAGCGAGGACGCTCTCTCTATGCAGATCCACATTTCTCATAGCAATGCATGAACCAAAATTATGAAGTAAAGTAAGAAATTTATTAACCTGCCTAAAAAATTTATGTGTTATTCTGATTCATTTAAATGAGTTGTACTTCAGTTTATTAAGCAGTAGAACTCCGATGTCACAGAAATAGGTACTGAAAAATTGAATAGCTAAGACTGATCCAAAACTGATACACGCCTTAAAGAATATGACAATCAATTCGAAAAGAAATATTCAAAATTTCTGCTGTAGCCGCCAGTTGCACAGATGAGTTTTACGTACCATTTTATCACGATTGACTAGAAGTAGACTTTACTAATTTTTTGTTTTTAAAATATTATATCCCTAACAAATATTCCAAAAGTTTTATATGTGTGCTTATTTACTAAAATTTAATATATAATTTTCATTTGGCTGGTTTCGATATTGAAAATAATTTACATTTCTAATATTATAAATACTAATTGTTATTCTGTTTATGCCTCTACTCCATTTCTATTCAAATGAAAATGGAGTATTTCATTAAGAAAAATAACCAAAAATATTCAGTTGCAATAAAATACGAAGAACATATAAAATGAATAACTAAAATATTTTCATGAACAATTTACAAAAATTAAAAAAATAAACAAGCAAACATATCTTAAATAAATGAATAGTATAGTGGGATAAAAAAGTAAGTTAGCTTGAATATAAAATGAATAGACACTAAATTTGGCCGTAAAGATACAAGTTTACTTATACTAAACTGTCCATAACATTCCTTTGAGAGTGTATACAGCAGATCGAAAATTGTTCGTGAATGTTAAGAGTTTTTAGAGTAGTAGGTTCCAGGACATAGGAACATAGAAAGCACTGCAGATGAACTTGTATGAAATTGGAGGCATCGGAACTTATTTGTAAAAGTCGCAGATAGGTGCTAAATGATCTTTTGGGTAGAAAGATTTTGCTATAAAAAATGATGGAGGTATAGCTGGAAGCTTAAATGTGAAAGTTAAACCTTAGGTATAGGCTATAGATCTGCTTCGGAATTGCTTTGAAATCAAAGTGACCAATGGTGTAGCATTAATTTAGATAGTTTTTAATCCTCGATTAAGTTTCGTAAGTTCTTTATAGCAAACGCTTCATGGTAAAAACATTGCAATCATAGCCAGTATTACAATGCTGTAAGGCGGGTGTTGTGGCTGTTGGTGTTTTTTATGGCGTAAAAACTTTTTTTATTTATTTCGAAATAACGAATGAGACACTGTAACCAACAATTTTGTTTCTGTTTCTAGTGATGCTAATCAACTTTATGTGACCTTAGCTAGACAACATCGATATATTTGAACTGTAATTCCAATAAGATGTCGCTACAAGTAACTTTATTAAACTAAATCTTCACTCCCAATGTGGAATAACAGTTTGTTTTACAGTCTTAAAACTAAACATAATTGAGTCCATCCAGCGCAAATTTCTTACAAACCATGGAATACTTGTTGTGCCTCACAATTTTATTTTGATGCCTTTGAATCCGTTTAATGTTCGAAGTCGCATTATAAAGAAGATTACAGTTCAAGATGTTGTTTTCGTGTTAACAATATATATATGTAGTATGTATTGGACCCTGTAATTAAAAAACTTAAGCGACCATTTAAAATAAACGTACAAATTTTTTTTTTTTTCGTCACTTCTATGTATTGGGAGCAGTTGGCTTTCCACAAAGTATCCATTGCCTTGCTTCAATTTCATTAAGTAATTGATTTGAAGCTAAGTTGGTGATAAGTCTTATATAGCTCGCCTCCATGTGATTGTGTAGTGGTAAAGATCCTTCTAAGACCCGGTAAGTGGCGTAAGCTGGAATATCAGGAAGCCTTTTTTTTGGATGAATTTGGCTGGTGAATGTGAAGACTCTTAAACACTCCAAAACTGCAATTAAGGTTTTTTTCCTCTGCTGGAAGTTCGAATCTGAGCCGCTTGTGTTGTATGCGGTTAATGGTACTGAATAGTTTGATCAAGAAAATTCCATGTCATTTTATTTATTAATATTTTCTTCATTAAAAAAATATTTTCTCCCTCTTGCTTGTAATCTTTTTTATAAATGACAGCAAATATTGTATCGGGTGGGCCATTTAAAAATTTAAATTTGAAAATGCAATAAAACAAACACGGTTTGAAATTTTGCTAAATTTATATTTTTTGTTATGAAGTACAATTGTTCCGGTTCGTAATGAAACATTATTTGATTCATATGGCTGCCGCAGCTGGCCTCACAGTACCCCATTCGATCGGACCAATTTTCGAGAACTTTCCAGTGCATGGGATCGTATCTTTGCAATGGCATCACGAATGTTGGCCTTTAAATGCTCAATTGTCTCTGGATTGTTAGCATAACACTTGTCTGTAACGGCACCCCACAGCAAATAGTCCGACTGTGTCAAATAGCAGCTTCTTTGCAGCCAACTGACATCACCATTTCGGCCAGTTAAACGGCCATCATACGTTTGACGCAATAAATCGATTGTTGCATGAAATGTGTGGCATGCTGCACCATCCTGTTGAAACTAAACATCGTTCACATCGATACCATGAAGAACGGGCACAAAAAAATCGGTTATCATGATGTGATAGGTGTCTCCATTGACCGTGTTGGCTGCGCCGTCCTCTTTTTCAACGAAATATGGGCCAATGATGCCTCCGCTTCACAAACCGCACCAAACAGTGACTCGTAATGCATGTATTTGCTTAGGTAACACCTAGAGTTGGGTTCTTTAGCTCTTTTAATGAGCTAGTTCGTTCACTTGCAGCACAAAACATGTGTATTAAACACACACACACATACATAAATAAAATTTTTGTTTTACACACATGTTTTTTGTTGTAAGTTAAGGAACTAGCTCGTTAGAAGAGCTAAACGACCCAACACTAGTAAGACCACGTTTGGGTTTTCTGAGCCCCAAGTACGGCAATTTTGTTTATTATCGTACCCACCAAGATGAAAATGAGCTTCATGCGAAAAGATGATTATTGCATTTTTTGATTTTGTTGTCTTTTTTTTTTGCAACTTCCGATTCATTTCGTTCAGTGGAGATAATATAATTTTGTGAAAGAATTCGTAATAACCGCTGGTTCAAATTTTAACCGATGGATGGCTATCCGATATATTATGTTTATTTTCCATAAATGACAGAAAATTTTTGGCTTATTATGTAAAATAACCAGTACATATAAAAAATTTTTGTTTCATACTAAAAAAGGCCCCACAAGAGAACTCTAATAAGCGGCAACAATCAAACAAAATCAACAGTTTCAACTGAAGCGTCATTATCATTATTAACATCGACAACATCATTATGAAGAGCAACAATGGCATAAAATCAAGAACAAAATTTATACATCCTCATATATGTTCATATGTATATATGTATGTATGTATGTATGTATGTATGTATGTATGTATGTATATATGTATGTATGTATGTATGTATGTATGTATGTATGTATGTATGTATGTATGTATGTATGTATGTATGTATGTATGTATGTATGTATGTATGTATGTATGTATGTATGTATGTACGTGTGTATGTATATATGTACATACATATATACAAAACAGACCCAATGAAACTGGTAACATACAAAAGTCCTTTCAAAAACAGTTTAAATATAAATGACCAACACGACGGAGAAAAAAAGGAA
Organism: Wohlfahrtia magnifica; assembly: GCA_023159175.1. Classification (NCBI taxonomy): domain Eukaryota; kingdom Metazoa; phylum Arthropoda; class Insecta; order Diptera; family Sarcophagidae; genus Wohlfahrtia; species Wohlfahrtia magnifica. The sequence continues at coordinate 8,843,965 of JAKWBJ010000486.1, read as the reverse complement.
AGATATTTGCAGGAAACACGAAACCAAAACAAACTACATTTTGTTAAAACGTGTTCTTTGCCTCCCTACGAATTTCTATTTGAAATATAGCAACAAAATGTTGCAGACATTTGATTATATTCTGGCCATATAATTGGGCATGGAAGTGTGAACATGCATTAGAAAAACCACTCTTTTTGTACGTATGTACGTACACACATAAACAAAATCGCAAACGAAGCTGCAGACTATGACAAAAATCAAATAGAAGTAGAGCTCATTCCGTACCCTACATGTTAGTTTGAAGTCCAAATGTGTTGCACATAAACATAAAAGTAAACTATGTATAAAACCGTCAGATTTTTAAAAAACTTTGTAAGTGTTGTACGCTATATTTATTTCGCATAAGAAAATCGCATAAGAAAACCTTTAGGCGACGCACGCTGATTAGAATCGCAAGTAGTGTGGTAATGCAATGCGAAGCGCCCACTAGCGAATTAAAATTTACTCGATCCTTGTGTTTAAACATATTAGGTATCTGGCAGTTTTCAACGGCGGCATTACCTCATAACATTAGCTAGCGACTGGTTATGAGTATTACGTTATGAAAAACTTATCTAATCAGTGCATCTGCCATTCGGAGCCGGCGTTGATCTGTAGATCATTTTCAATAAGTCTAAAATATAATCGGGAGCAGTCCATTGACTGAAAGAAGTACCCTCTGTTCCAATTGGGATGTTGTGGGAATTATGTATGAAAGAAGCATTCAATTGCATCGGTACAAGAAATGGTTCACTTTATCTAACTTTTTTAATATATCTGTTCTAATGGAATCTGATCTAAAAATACAACTCTCACCTAATAACCGGTGAGCGGCAATGTGAAGTGTGTTTGATTTTTCCATTGATTCTATTACGAAAGTGTTCTAACGATTTCAAAGAGTAGAAATCAAAATCAATCGGAGTCGGCCAAACAAGTAATCAGGCTTCTTTGAGTATATAATTTTATACAACAAAATGAAAGTCCATATCTTAAGCAGGTTTTCAAAAGTTATACAAACAAAGACTTTGCATATGTTGAAGTGCCATTATATCTTTTTATTCCATAAACGTATCGTAATACGGCATTATACGCTACATTAAGTCGTTTCTTACTAACGGCATCGCAAGAAGCAAACATCTCACAGCCATATAATAACTTAGGCTTGATATAAGTATTTGCCAATAGTATTCGTATGTTAAGCAGCGTTAAATGTTGAGTCGGATATAAGGTCCGTGTATCCAATTTAAGCTCTTTGTTAAAAACTATGTGAAGGTTTCTAGCCGATTCCACAATTTTTATTGATTGGGTGCCAAGCATAATTGAAATTCCAGCAGGTATTTGTTGTTGTTTTTTTATCATACAGCTTTTTAGATTTTTTTGGGTTTAAGTGAAGTCATTTCAAAGATGTCCATCTACCCGTATCTATACACCAACTTAAGATCCTCATTTAATTCAGTGATACATGTGTTAATAGCCTTTATATCACAGTTAATATACAATTGAACGTTATCAGCGTATAAGTGAATTTTAGTATATTTCACAGGTAGAGAAGATGATGTTAAAGATCCAACGGATACCGATTTGGTACGATTACTGCAAAGTAAGTAATGATTTACACAATCAAAGTTATATGGTCATTATCAAGATTACGCCAAATGTGATCAAATACGTCCATAAGTGCTGTAATACAGCTATATCTTCTTCTAAAGCCAGATTGGTATTCTGTGATCAGATCATGTATGAAAAGATATTCACTCATTTGTTTGTGCAGGATTTTACCTTAGACAAGAAAGGAAGAGTTCCAGATTTCGGAACTGGAATAATTTTAGCATGCTTCCAACAGTTAGGAAAAAGATTGGTTGTAATAATTGTGTTAAATATGTGAGTACTAATTAATAACAAATTTGGTAATAATAGTTTTAAAAATTTAGGATGCATTTCATCCTTGCCCACAACATTAGACTTAATTGATAAACAGCTAGATAGCACTTCGGAAGGATATACGCGGGAAAAATGGAATAGGGTACCAGGTGGTTGTTCGGTTGTACGTAAAAATAGATTCTGGGTTGGAGTTTCTGTAATATAAGGCAAGCATGTAACTACTTTTTCAATTCATTAACATCAATATTACTAACAGTAGTTATTTTGTTCCCAACACCAATTTCCTTAAATGTCTGCCATTTTTTCTTAGAGTCAACAGCAGTTCTTAAGCGGTTAGCATAGTACACAGATTTAGCAGATCTGATCATTTTGTTCACATTACGTCGTGCAGTACGATAATCATCATGAAGCTAAATTGTTACGAACTAATCAATTCGGTCTTTTTCACACCTCTGAGCCAATTTCCAAATTCCGTTACAGAAAAACTTCTCGTCTTTTGAGGCGATCCAACTTTGAAGCCGATTTTATATTTCTTGGAAAAGAGTGATTCGGTGACACGCCAAAAGATATAGTATCCGTCGAAACAGTCAGAATTCACGGTTCATATGAGGTAATTGAAGTCTGCTTTGGCAGCCCATAATACACAACGCCGCCTTGATCCGTCAAAGAGTGCAAAATTGCATACTAAATACTAAAACAACGTAATCAAACTACAAAGCATATTGTCGAATTAAACGAAATCTGGAAGCAGTTATAAAATCCAAAAAAAAAAAAAAAAAATCCAAAAAACCATCAAAAAACCTAATAAAACTGGGTGGGTTGGGCTTAGAAAAAAACCTAGTTTTTGCCAACTCTGCATAGAGACTGCTTTTTTTTTTAATAAGTTAATAAAACTCTTACGGTAAAAGAAAGTTTAATATATAGTAGTTATTCCTACGGAAAGATCGAACAATCTAAGAAACATCTGTTAAATTCAACGTGGTACCAAATCTGGTTAAAATGGGTTCTCACATTGCCCATTTTTAAAGATTTCAAATCTAAAGTTACACTGCGTGTCATAACTAAAGAAAATTAGGCCTATAAAATTATCACATTCGATGAAATAATCAAAACTCCATGTGATTTAACAAGAATAGTTTATGTATTTTTTATGGTTTGGTTTTATTGATCATTTTTCATAAAAATTGGTAAAGGGTAGTGCCTCCTGTTTTTTAATAAGTTCAAAAATACTGTCTTTTTATTGATTGTTCGTCATTCATCGATAATCGCTTCTTTGTGGCAAAAAACACGGCGAATCAACAATCTCCGAATGTTTTCGTTTGCGTTTTGGTCAGGAGAACACGCAGGCCAGTCCATAGTTATAGACTGGAACCCTTCTTGAGTGTGTCCAGTCTTATGAACTGACGCATTGTCTTGTTGAAAAATCAGTCCTTCATTGGTGTTACTTTCCAAAAATGGCACCGATTTTTCCTGCAAGATATCGACATAATTAATAGAATACAACTTGTCTATTTCCAGTTTGTAAATTTTTGTTTGCAACCACTAGACGTGGGAGCTTGTCATCAGCTTTTGTCTGCTTATGGTCTTGTCGTACTCTACTTATTGTAAATTTGGACATTTACAAGCTGCACTCGTGAGCAATTTGCAGGACTTTTGATAACTTTTTTTGGTCTCCATCTTATATTTTTCTCTTAATACACTTTATCTAATCGATTAATTTTCCGACCAATTTCCCGGTAACCTTAACCATTTTCTTAAATTGTGGCATTTTGTTGAAATATCATAACATTTTACAGAACTTGTGTTAAATTACGTATGTGACACAGCTTCGAATTGAACTCATTTAAATTTTTTTTCGCAATGTGTCTATAGTAATGATTCATGACAAAACACTAAGAAATAAGTTAGAGATGCTAGTGCTCTCAATTTAATGACAAGATATCCCAAAGGTTTAAATACAAAAGTACTGTTACTTTATCATAACATACTACAGTCAGTTGGATACAAATATATGTAAATTAACCTTTAACACAAAAAAGCAATGCGTCTATAGTTATGACACGCAGTGTAGTATACAAATTTGAGGAAAGTCAAAACTACAAACTGTTCTTTAATTTTCTCTCTCTACCTAATTGGGAATATATTGAAATATTCCGGGTTCGGATTGTAGAGCAGGGTATAAGATAGTCAGGCTTTACTGACCATAATTTCATTATCTGTTAAACATTACTACATTTCTGTTGCTCTAATGAGCCAATTCAACCGTACCCCTATGCTGTACAGTTGTTTATGTAAAAGTGTTAATAGGTATAATAGGCATGTACTCAAACCTGTGATCAGTATAAAAATAAAAGCTTTTTTAATTCTTTCTTGTTCAGAATCATATAAAGCTAAAGAAAACTATGAATTTAATATACAAAAATTAAGGAGTATGTTTCATTTTTATTACAACAAATTTTCAGAAATAAAAAACCTATGACATATTTGCAATGAATTAAAAGTACGATATACATATTTTGCATACCATGAAGCGTATAATTAGCGAAGAAAATATTTCCATTCAAAAATTTGTATAAAACCTAACCATACTGTCATACTCCAATGCCATAAAGCCATGTACTCACATGTAGGAACTTGCACAATGAGAGATGGTGGCGTCTCAATTGTGGGTGGGTGGCATATGTAATGAATTAGTCAAGACGATGGGTGACTGACTTTGAAATGTTTAAATAATTAAACACAATACAATGTAACAACAATTAAAAGCTTATGGTATTAAAACATTTAAATTTCAGTAAGAGAATTGAACTGAATATACTTACATAAGTATAATGATGGGGTCGTGTTGAGAATATATGCCTATTTAAGAGATGGTAAAATTAAGGCAGTGTATAATTAAAAGAAATGTTTAAAAAACTGCAAACCTGATTTTCAAGTTCTGGAATCCTATTTGATATAGTCTTGAGCACATACAGTCTTTCACTTCCTTAATCCAACCTTAACATCAAGTTTTCAATGTCTAAACCTACCACCGAAATTTTAGTACAATAAATGAGCATCACTTTGAGCTTATTTATTGGCTTCTAGACATTATTATAAGAGATTAGGTATCTTAGGATTATATACACAGGTTGATCATTTGAGATATCAAAAATATCAAAATTATTCTGACTTTATTTTAAAACAAAACTTACGCCATAATGTGTGCATAAAATTACACATCATTCAGACTGCGCCCTTGACTCTGCTGGTAGTGACTCAGTACAATATGTACAGCTTTATTTTGGCAATAATTCTCCAAAGACTAGAACTAAAATAGTCCAATGTACGTTTAGCTCTAAATGTCACATTGGATGTCATCTGACATAATTGCGGCGTAAGTGGACTATTTCGCAAAATGTTTCCTTTACCACCTCGAAAATCGTGTCAATATAAGACATACAGCGTTTTCCTGTTATAATCATAGCTAGGATTTGTAATGCTGTTCTAATCATAGATAATCGGTTTACATAGCTAAATACCGAGGATCACTGACAGTTACCGTGCTCGATGACGTTGCCATGCAATTAACGTCACAAAACTCCGAATTAGTCGCTAATAAGTCACCGAATTCCTAAAATAAAAAAGTACGAGGTTGGATCAATAAGCCCTTTGAACTGTAGACACTTTGTCCAACGCTTCTTCAATTTTTTTATCCCTTTCAAAAATAAAATTTGTTGGCGATGTGATGATACTCTTAAAAAAGTGTTTTGTGCGCATAAAATATGCTTTAAAAACCCGAAAATATGAACTAAAAAGTTTAAAAATATATGCTCCACAAAAAGCTAAAATTACTTTTCTGTTAATAGAACAAGTTTTATGCTACAATTCAATATCGTTCGTAAAAATACATGCTGTTACGAAAATCGGATTTGGGAACCCCTGTAGATTATTAGATCGCTAAAATAAATAAACAAAAGGTACATAAACTACTACTATTGTTTACAAATAAACATTAACTACTTTAAACTACAATTAGATTCATTAAACAGGCGTTTTAAAAACGCAACACATGAAATGTATACATTAAAAACGTGAAAATAATAATCATATGTCCATTAGATTATGCTCAATATGTCAAATCAGATGTTTATTTTGTAGTTGTAGCCAGCGTCTTTTGTAGTCGTGTGGTCGATGGTCGGTAGCCTTGACTATGTTTATAGCATAGGACCTAAAGAAAAAGAAAAAAATGGAATCTATCTGTCGATCTGTCGATTAATTGTTGTTTACAAAGTTGTAAACAAAATGAGTAATTAAGTATAGAAAATTTTATTGCTTGCGAAAAGGTTACAAGCAGTGGAACACAAAACCGTGTTCATAAAGAATTATTGAATTAAAACACAAATTTATTTTTATTTTAACTGCAATCTACGAACTCTTTTAATAAGCGTTTTTAAAAGGTGAAAATGTAACAATACATATCGTTATATGAAATCCAAAAAGCTCTTACGTACAACTTTAGAATAAGTATAACGCACTCTTTTGGAATACAACGTTCTTATCAACAATATTCTAAGCTTAAGCTAAATGTTTTTTTTTGGCCAGGGTTACGTTACAGGCCAAAAAAATTTTTATATTGCAGTTGGACAACGTCAAATACTACCGCGAAGTAATCTCACGATTGCGTTTGTGGTCGATTGCGAGCAAGTGAGAAAGCTCTCTCATACTCAAGTGAGCATTCAAAATTGCAATTACTGAGTCATAAAGAGGCCTATGGCGTCCATAATCTCTAGCGCTTTTTATCGCTGATTGGCCAGCACTATATCGTGAAGTTTTCAATTTGTTTTGGGTATAAGCCCAAAATGTTCTGCATCTTCCGTGCTTGTACGACCACAACGAAAATCATGAAATTGAGCATTGATAATGCAGAGTTTTCTTAGTATTGATGTAGCTTAATGCATCATGATAGTGATAGTTTGCTATCAATGGCTATAAAACACAAATTAAATAAAATTTTGACAAGAGCCAAAATGCCTGTTGACAGCAGCTTTTTCATTTAAGAAGCGCTCTAGAATATTTAACTTACATCTTGCAGTTAACTTATTATTTTTCAGGTTATTATTTATCAGGTTATTTCTAAGTAAGATGGTAAATTAGTATTCTAAAGGAGGCGTGTGATAAGTGGATTATACAAAGTTGAAGTATTAGACACAAAAATGCTCTTATGGCTTATTAAGACATCTTGTTTATATAAAAAGATTCTGTAATAATTTATTGATATTTTGGAGACTATCCTAAATATTTCGTTTCTTGTTAATAAATCGCGTAAAAAGAAATATTTATTGGTTCTGGTAAGATTATTTTGTTGGCAAACTTAAATTAAATCAGATTTTTTTCATAAAACCTAATTGAACCATCCTAATATTAATTCTTTGTAATATTATTATAATTACGGTTAAATAAAATTTCATTTATATGAGTGCATGTGAGTCAGCAGAGTGTTTGCATGTGTAAATATTTTCATATCGTTATTTCCATTTTCCAGCTAAAACACAAATCCCATTTTCCCACTTTAACTGTTTCACATGCTACACACAATAGCTTTTCCTCATAGGCATTAAATCATACGACAAACAAACCTACATACTTATTTATATACCACAATCCGTAATATAAGAGTGTACCAGGCTTCTGTTGCCCATTATTAATGGGAAAACATAATGTTTTTTGCCTCTCAACTTAAGGAAATTTCTTCTTAGGTCGTTTCTTACTGTAAAATGTGCCATAATTCTAAAGATTTTATAATAATTCTTTCTTTACTTTTACGATACCTAGTAGAGTATGGGAAATATTTTAAATTAATAATAATATATAATTCTGTGGATTGCCATATGACAGAGGCTATTTACAGAAAGACTTCTATTTTAACACTAGTCAGTCGGGAATGGATCATTTAAATCATTTTCTGAACTGACATTTCGTGACTTTTTGAAATTGTATCAAATTTAATTTAAAAGCATTAATTTTTTATTGAAGTATGCCAAACACAAATAAATAGTTGCATGTCTATATTTTTTCACTATAAAAAGCGTCAAATTGATGGTAAATCATCATTGCCAGCAGTTGTTTTTATGGGTGTATATACGGTCTGTGTCAAAAAAATGTACACCCTTGTTCAGTCGAATTATATTTAATACTTTTTAAAATATTAAAAAAATATTAAAATATTAAAAATATTATTATTAAATTTGTACACTTTTACTTTATACTTTATATATAGTGTGTCCCTGTGGTATGGTAGGTAAGACACCCGCTTATCAACCAGAAGATCTTCGGTTCAATACCAGGCCAGACCATCTGAAAAAAGAAAAAAAAGTTTTTTCTAGAGCGGTATCATCTCATAATATTAGCTAGTAACTGGTTATGAGAATTTACTACTATTGAAAACTTCTCTAAATGCATTTGCCGTTCGGATCCGGCGTTAAACTGTAGGTCCATTTCAATGAGTCTAAAAATAGTATCGGGTACAGCTCACTGACTGAGGGTAGTCCCGGTGTTTCTTCATGGAACGTAATGGGAATTATATATATATATATATATATATCCTTTATACAGCGACTTCAACTAAATTCACAAATTACTTAACACTTTTATTTAAGTCTTAACACGACTTTACTTTATGACTCTGTAAAACTATAACTGAACTCTCTAAGCGCCTTTTATAGCAACTCATCATCAATTTCGAATATTCTTGTAGTTACTACAAATTTCTATTTACATTGAAATCAAAAGATGTAAAATCACAAAGGAATAGAACTGGCAACACCGCTAAACACGCAAGTTGTAGCACTAATAATAGCACATATAAGTAGGGCAATGATATATACATTAAAAGCCTTGACACAAACCAATAGAACAATTTCCATAATATAGCTAAACTACTACTGTACTAATTTAGTGTATCTCTACTTTAGAAGAACTTAGAACTTTAGAACTTCTATAAGAGTGCTTATAGATGAAATTCAGTGGTGACGCAAGGCTTTGTTATATCTCCAACTCTATTTATAATATTTCTTAACGACTTTCTTTTCCTCACTTCCAATCCTATCTACTCTTTTGCAGATGACAAACTTTGTCATTCACATTCTTTTGATCGCAGGCAGAGCCTTTTGGAGATTGGGGCAAAAAGCGCACGCATACAAGCGACTTGGCGAAAATCTCTGAGCAAGGTCGCGCATAAAGTGTCTACTTCAATGCTCGCAAAACCGAATGTTATTTTCTGACACACAGGCATGGTGGTGTGTTGTCATCTGTGTCTATGGGTAATGTAGATATTAAGGAATCAGTTACTTTTGATGTTCTGGGCATAAGAATTCACTGTAACGATTGTTGGAACGATCACATTTTTCGAGTATCGAAAGAAGCATTCAATGGCATCGTTTTTTAAAACGGTGCAAGAAATACTTCAATTCATCCGATCTCCTTAATATTTAGAAGACCTATATCGGAACCAAATTGGAATACAACTTTCTTGTATGGGCCTGTGCTTCAAAGTCTATTCTGGAGCTTCTCGACCGCATACAGGATAGGGCAAAGGTTCTTATTAATGAGGGTAGGGTAGCCAACTCTATCGATTCATTAGAGCTTCGGCGGAAAATACGTTGTTTCATTGTGTTATTGGTACCATAAACGAATGTGTTCACACGAAATTAAGGAGCTAATTTCTAGTAATCATATATTCTTAGATAGTACTCGCATTTCTCGTAGAGAGCATCCATTTTTAGTTGATTGTCTAGTGAATCGTACAACGCATTATAGGAAGAATTCGTACTTTGGTCGCTCTGTTCGTTTGTGGAACAATCATACTGCGAATATCTTCCCTGCCATTTACGACATAAGCAAATTTGAATCGAACGTCTATAAACGCTACTCTCTCTATCCTCTTTCCCACAACCTATTTTCCTAGTACCAGCACAATGCACTGCATGCGTAGGGGTTATCCTCAAAGTGCTGTTCTCAAGAGAGAAAAAATAAAAAGAAAAGGTATCTATTCGTTCTAATTTTTGTGATATTTTTAAACTGAATAAACAATTTATAAAATTCAATAATAATATTTCGCTATTAAAATTTGTTTAAAATTAATTGAGTCAAATGACCTCTTCCCATTTTATTGATATGTCAATTCCCGTCTTTCTAGCGTTAAAGTACCTTGAAATATTTTTTTTGCTTTTTTATAAATTATATTAATTACCTAAACATTCTATTTTTAAATTTTTTCAAGTCAGTATTATTATCTACTTAAATCTATTTTTATATGATTTTATTTTTAGTCTACTGACATGATTGATGTAATAGAAGATCTAAAAATAAATTTGATCATTTTTGTAAAGATAGACAGGTATTTTTTAAATATTTATTATTTAAATTTATTATTTAGTAAAAAATTTTGCAAACAATGTTTAGTTTTTTTAAATAATACTACAATAAACAAAGTTGTGATTACGCAATTTCAAGTGTCATAAGTCAAATGTTTTACTTGCTTTCGTTCCTACTGCTCTCAGAGACAGAAGCCTCTAAAATTAAGGACATTAGAGCTGTTATTAATCGTCCCCTTTTTGCTTAAGGGCTAAAGACTATTTTCTTGGTCCTGGCAAGTAAATAGGCAAGGTCCTGAAAGAAGTTTTACCAATGTATGGTCATTTGTACAGGCGACTAAAAATATTGTTTTTCTGAACCATTAAGCGTTTTTTAACTACCTGGCAGTTCAAAAGCGTATGTTAAAAGTTTCTCACCACCTCATAGTGTGTTGTCTCGAGGAAGCTAGCTGAAAAATTGATAATACAGTTAATCAGAACATAATTAGATAATTATAATGGCAGCTACTGTTTTTTCATAAATAATGTGTCTAAACATTTGCGCTACTTATGCAAATATGTCTTATGTGTTGTTGTTTAATACGAAGCAGTGCTCAACCCCTTACTTAGAAAAAGTGAGTAATTTAAAAGAATTACAAATAGTTATTAAACTTGCAATTCAAAGGACGATAGGTAAAAATCTCTCATTTCCCAGGCCCAATTTTTTTTATTAAGCGTAACATACACCACTGTAGTTAAAAATAATCTTAATTTTTTTTACTTAATCTGACTTTTAAGTATTTATTTTTATTTTAGCAAATGGCAGTTTTATTGTATCTAAACTATAAATTTTTAATGCATGGGTCAAAACTTTCAGTACTAACAAAATACTGCGACTTTAAGTTTTATGCAGTGTTGCCACAACAGCGAAATTTCAATAAAAAAGTAGCCAATGAATAACCAAAATTTTAATACAATAAACATTAAGATAAAACGATAAATGATGAGATAAAACATTTTAATAATGATATACATAAGTACGAGTATATCGATTTTATAGAGATATTAATTAAATATAGACCAACTTTCTTAAATGTCGAATTATGTGCCAATAAAATAAAAAGAGCAACTTCCGATTGCACACGGAAGCTTGTGATGAATATGTTCCATCGACTTCAACGTACGAAAGATGAATTGTGCGATTCAAAAATGATGATTTTAATACTGAATTATTAATAATAATTAATAATAGATAATAATAATTAATAATAGATTAGCCAAAACTGTTCAAAGATGATGAATTGAAGGTATTACTTCATGAAGATTATTGTCAAATTCAAGAAGATTTTTCAAAATTACTGGAAATCACTCAAGTAAAACGTTTGCGTACCACAAGAGTTAATATCCGAAATGTTGTTCATAAGCCATAAAGAAATATTACGGCATTCATTTATTACTGGCGACGAAAAGTACGACAACCCGAAGTGTAAGCTTCAGCAAAAAAAAATACCCGAAATATTTGATCAGACTTAAAAGCGTTATATTCCATCATAACAGATGTTAAAAATTATTACAACTATAAAATAATGGTTAGAAAGTTTTGTCTTTTCAGCCTTATAGTCCACACCTTGTCCGTCCGACTAACATTTGTTTCGATTGGAATACATTTCATTTCAGAATTGAGTATATGAAATTGGCTTGATTAATTCTTGTCCTCAAAAAATATGCAGTCTATATTATATGCCTAGATTCGGTGAATTAGCTATCGCCTCGAAGTTAAAAAATGGCAATTAAGAGATGCCTCTGACGAAGTAAATGTGAAGCTGCGTTTTTTAAGCATACAAGAATGCTTTAAAGAAGAAATGGGATTACATGTAGACAAATCAAAGCCAGAATTCGGAAACACTAAGGTGGGAAATACTGCTGGTAACTTTGTCATGCATCCTGAACTGAGATCTGAAATTAAATGATTACACGTGACGCTAATAAAAGGTCATTGTATTTAAGTCTGTAGTCGTGGTATTATATGCCTGCTACTGTACACAAGATCCTTATGCATGTGGCGGATGTCAACAATCATCTCTTCTGCCAAGTAAGCAACTTTCTGAAAAAACTTTAGGAAGCTCGCAATAAAGATTGCAATTTTAACTTGCTTAACATGCTGGTTATCATGTCTGATCCTGTTATTAACAGTTTCAGGTAGATTTCCAGAAAGAGCACAGGCTCAATCCATCTTGAGGTCTTAGATTTATTTTTGGAGTCCACATTTAATGTAAGTAGAAATAGAGTTGATAGATCAAATGTTTTTTCTAACGACGAGTACATAGTAGACATTCTTCTGAAGAAGAATTTAGGTCAAATTTTAATTTTGTTTACGTGTAATTTATAGTAATAAAATGTAGAGAATTTAATTTTGTTATTTAATCGTGTTTCTAGTAATGAAAAATATATTTTTGGTAATTGACTTTGTTTTTATTTTTCTTGATGGTAAAACCTAGTTTTGAAAACAAATATAATTATTACATGTAAACTAGGGAGATCGGTTATTCGACTTTTTTCAAAAACCAATTTTCGAATAATTACAAAAGTAGCACTTTTAAAAATAACGTCGTTTTAAAAATAAGCAGAAGATGATGGAGAGCTGAAAATTAAAGTGGCAACCAATACTAACAATAATTCTAAAAATCTCATAAACTATGCCAAAACGGTGTGCGGAGGCCATAAAAAACACAGTTTATTACACAAAGTACTGAAAACTGCTTAAATTTCGAACAGCTACACAAGGAGCTAACTTCGTTTTTGTTACTTGGTAGAGAATGGAATTAAAGGTTTGTTATTATAGTTATAATTTAGGTGCTTAATGTAACAACAATTAAATGTTTTACTTTGAGTAAATCTATTAGTAATATACGAGTCCTTAATTGTCTCGACAAGAAAATTTGCTTAGATTTAGTAGTCGGTTTAATCCCTGGCCACACCATCTGACAATTTTCAACAGCGATATCACCTCACAACAATACTAAAAACTGGTTATGTGTATTTACGCTGTGAAAAACTTCACTAACTAATATATCTGTCGTTCGGTACCGGCGTTTGTGAGTTTATGGGCTTTCAATGAGTCTAGTTGATCATTCTCCATATATAAAAATCAATATTTATTTACAGAAAATGAGAGACGTTCAAGGTTGTCATATATACAAAAATAATTAAATTTCTACAAATAGTTAAACGATGAGCAAATTTTCAATAAAAAAATATACAACCGGATAAATTAACCGGTTATTCGTGTTGAATTAACCAGTTTATTCGGTATTCGAAAAATGAAGATTTAAAAAAAACCATATTCGACAAAACCAAAAAAACCGCTTAAAACCGGTCGAATAATAACCGTTCCCTAATGTAAACATTATCGATAAACGCGTTAAAATTAAAATACGTCAACAAATAATTTTGGCCAGGTAGCTTTTACTAGGCGACACTAGCTTGTAAAAAAGTGTATTTTCTCTTACGATGATTTTTATTTCGAATTCTTTTCGTCCTGAGTCTTCGTGTCACGGTAAGCAATTTGACAAAAAATAGTCTAGCCAGTTGCACTTTTGCACGGTACCTGCCACATCTTCTTAATCCTATACTTGGCAAGGAGAAAATGAACTAATTTTTTAGAACTCAATGTTTCTGCTTAGAAAAATAAGTTTCAGCGGCTTTTTTCTTGCAATGTAACTCTACGCCGAATAAATAGTCATTCTGTGATCTAGGTTCAAATCATGACCTTAAAACGTACTAGTGATACGTTTTTTAAGGAACTGAGTCAGGTTCCCGTAATATTTAAATTAGGTCCTGTTCTTTTAATTTGATATAGTCCTAGTCTGCTCTGGGAGTTTAACCCTCTAGGGACTACTGGGAATATATATCCTACTAACTTTAAAACTTTCGTATTTTATTTATTTGCAACTCGCTGTTATTAAACAGTTTGCATCGTTAATTTGCTGATAGTTGTTGTGTTTTTTAATATAAGGGAGCTTGATTTTTAAATAAAAAAATCCTGTTAGAATTATGTCTCGGGATTAAAGGCGATTTCAGGATTTTAAGTTCGCAGAAAAGAATTTTTTTGCCATTTCGTTAAAAATATGCAAAAATTTCAACCATAAATATTTTGGTTTTCAAAGTAAAACTCTGTTCTGAAAAGCTTGGAATATTAAAAATGGATTTCATTCTTAACTCAGCAGTTGATTATGTATCATCAGAACTTATAGATTTATACAGATCCAGAGAGGAAGCATTCAGGAATTGGCGTAATAACAAATGTGCCCACACTGATTTGCTTCGCAAACAGGGGAGATCTTCATGTGTCGCAGTACTTAGACGCGAAAAGGCTTTATACGAGCAGCGCCTTCGTGCTAAGGTTCTTACCTTTCCGCGGCGAAGTAAAAACTTTTGGTCATTCGTTAAAAGGCTGAGGAACAACGCTAGTTCGGTTCCTGCTCTTATAAAGAATGACGACACATTCACGAACCCGGTTGAAAAGGCAAACCTTTTGGCCGAAATGTTTGCAAGTAATTCTCACTTGCCGGAGAGTGTTCAACCACTGCCCGAACTTGAAAGAGTATCAGTAACTATGCCTAGCATATTCTTTCGAGCTCGTGCTGTAAAAGGGGTCCTTGCAAATCTCAACGTTAACAAGTTTTCTGAGCCGGATGGCATACCAGCACTGGTCCGAAGCAGTGCTCTTCGACGCTTACGCGTCCATTAGCTCACCTTTTCAGTGCGTCATATCGCGCCGGTATTTTTCAATCTTGCTGGAAGGTTGCTAATGTAACGCCAATCCCCAGAAAGGGCGAGACTAGTAACCCTGAGAACTACCGTCCAATAGCAGTTTGTTCCGCACTCTCCAAGGTTATGGAGAGTATGATTAATCACCACCTTGTGGGATATCTGGAGTCCAACGAGCGATCGTCAGTACGGTTTCCGAAAGGGCCGTTCTACTGGTGACCTGCTGGCGTTGCTCTCGGAGAAGTGGAACAATCCATTTATGGTTTTGACGAGAGTAAGGTTGTGGCTCTGGATATCTTAAAGGCGTTTGATAGAGTTTGGCACGAGGCTCTCATTTCGAAACTTAATGCTTTTGGTGTCGGTAGTCACTTCTCTCGATTTATATCGAGTTTTCTCAGAGATCGCTCTATAAAAGTGGTTATAGATGGGATCTCATCCGACGAGTTCAGGTTAAATTAGCGGTACCAAAAGGCTCTGTTCTTTCCCCAACTCTATTTCTAATATTTTTTAACGACTTTCTTCTTCTCACTTCTAATCCCATCTACTCTTTTGCGGATGACAGCAACATTTGTCACTCATATTCTTTTGATCGTAGACCGAGCCTTTTGGAGATTGGGGTAAGAAGGATGAATATGAACGTCACACTCACAAGTGACCTGGTGAGAGTCTCCGAGTGAGGTGGAGCGAACAGGGTCGATTTTAATGCACGTAAGACTCAATGTTGTTTTTTAATACACAGGCGTGGTGGTGTGCTGTCATCTGTGTCAATGGGTAATGTGGATATTGAGGAATCATATGCTCTTGA
Organism: Wohlfahrtia magnifica; assembly: GCA_023159175.1. Lineage (NCBI taxonomy): Eukaryota > Metazoa > Arthropoda > Insecta > Diptera > Sarcophagidae > Wohlfahrtia > Wohlfahrtia magnifica. Next base: position 8,828,155 of record JAKWBJ010000486.1, on the reverse strand, counting down.
TTTTCTGGGCATGAGAATTAAATCTGACGTTCGTTGGAATGATCACATATTTCAAGTCCCGAAAGAAGCATTCAAGTGCCTTGGTTTTTTGAGACAGTGCAAGAAGTACTTCACCCCATCTGATCTCCATAATATTTACAAGACCTACATCCGTCCCAAAATGGAATACAACTCTCATGTATGGGCCGGTGCTTCAAATTCTATTTTGGAGCTTCTTGACCGCGTACAGGAGAGGGCGAAGATGCTTATCAATGACGGTAGGGTAGCCAACTCTATCGATTCATTGGAGCACCGTCGCAATGTGGCGTGTGTTTCATTGTTCTATCGGTACTATAACGGAATGTGTTCTAACGAAATTAAGGAATTAATTCCCAAAAATCATATATTTTTACGTAGTACTCGTATTTCTCGTAGAGCGCATCCCTTTGTAGTTGATGGTCCAGTAAATCGCACAACGCATTATAGGGAGAATTCGTTCTTTGGTCGCACTGTTCGGTTGTGGAATAATCTTCCAGCGAAAGTATTTCCTGCCACTTACGACATGAGTAAATTTAAATCTAACGTCCATAAACACTACTCCCTCTGTCCTCTTTCCAATAACCTATTTTCCTAGTACCAGCACAATGCACTGCATGAGTAGGGGACATCCCCTGGGTGCTGGTCTTATATATATAAAAAAAAAAAATGGTTTTAGATTAGTCTGTTCACGTATTTTGTATACTGTCGAATTCATTTTCGCACTCAGAAAAGCCAACTCTAGCATCCCGTGAGCATAGAGTGCTTCCAAGCCATCAAAGATTTTCTGTCGAAGTTTCATTGTTTTTTCTGAAGAGAAGAAACTTAACTTAGAGGGCACAGATGGGTATAACTGCTAATGGATTAGTTTTCGTAAGGAATAAGGCTTTTATTTCAGGCATATTAATTTTTTTTTTCATTGAAAAGTGAATTTTAACATTTGTTTGGAATAAACAAAATCGTTCGGAATTTTGCAGAAAATAAAACAAAATCTATCGGAATTGCAAATACGGAATCAAAACCATTTCGATCGGAATGTGTGAAATACCCGATAATTTCACAACCCAGGATATCTAAAAATTACAATTTAATGACAATCAAACATGCTATTTCCTTCACTAGTTGTAAATTGTCTTTCTCAAACTATGGTAATACAATTAATATAACGTTTGATCTCATTTCGAAGACACATATGTCTACAATTTCAATTAAACTGGTCAGAGATATCTTGCATTATATTGTAAATCTATTTATCCTATAAAACTAATGATGAGAATGCGTTAACATTACTCGAATATTACTGTAAAAATATTTCCTTTAGATTTTATAAGGACCAATAGCTTCTTAAAATTAAATACAGCGAATCTTCGATAAAATGAACTTCGTTATTACGAAAAACTCAATATAATGAATTTTTTCTGAATCCCTTAAAAAAAGTCTCTTACAAAGTTTTTCATACAAAAATGCACTAGCTATGTTACAACTAAAAAATTCTTAGCTATAAGAAGTGAGAATGAACTATGAGTGTGCAAGTGCATGTGCTTAAGGGCTGGTGTCGTGTAGTGGTTAGAGCGCAGGCATACAACACAAGCGAACCAGGTTTGAATACCAGCAGAGGATATGACGAGAAAGAATTTAAAAAAAAAATGTAATTGTGGTTTAATAAAAAGACTTCAACCTTTCTCCAGACAAATCTATCTAAAGAAGCCCTCCTGACTTTCCAGCTTATCTTCGGCAATGATGACAAGCAGCAGACGAATGATCAGGAGAAAACGCCACCTACTGGGAAAAAACTACAATGCTAAGTAAGGATCAGCACCACCACTACTTAACATCCGGCGACCAGTCCGTGGCCGGTATGGGGCTGAAACTGGAGCTAGCATTTGGGTAAATTCCCCCACCCTCGTGCTCCGAACTCCAGGAACTTCTGTTCCTGCCCGACTTTTGGATAGGCCCCCCTGTGGAAGCTTCCTGGTAGCTCTGGTTTAAACTTTAAACGCAGGAAGAGCGTGAGTCTCGGTGTGGTGTTGCATCTCCTCAACCGGGAGGTACTGTGACCCATATCACGGCAGGAGCTTAGATGGTCTCAAACACTTCCCCAAGGTGTGAAAGTTAGTGTCCTAACAATGCGCCTTTGAAGCTGGTACTCACTTGTGAATATCATGAGTGGAGAGTCGGGCATCTTGGGAATGCCAGCGTGGCGATACTCACTTTATATGTGACTTCACCACTACTTAGCAAGGATCTTCACTACTATACATAATCATATGAAGGCGAGCTACAGTAAATTAATCATCTACTTAGCTTGAATGAAAACCAATTTGATTACTGAAATTGAGACAACGGAGAAAACTGCACTCAAAACTTGCGCAAATAAACAAAAGTTACACAATATGTTATTAAAATCTATCAACATAAAAAACAAGGCTTTTAGTTATTATTTATTTTTTGTATATGGAATTTTTTATTGCTATTTTCATGTAAAATAGTTTGGATAAAAAAACCTTAATTATAATGAATTTTGTCATATTAAAGAGGTTTCACTTATATACACATATGTATATAGTCATAAAAAATAATAGGGACATATTGCGGTTTTCCTTAAAAGTTTAAGGGAATAATAACTGAGAAACGCTACAAAATTTGTTTGTTAAATAACGGTTCTTTACGTCGTCGAAATTTAAGCGGATAATTTATAAGATCTTTTTGATAAATGTTTAAATATAAAAACAGAGTTGGAATTTAAAATCTTCTTATACAAGTGTCCCTATTATTTGCATATGACTATATCCATATATGTATAACGATAGTGTTTATCGATCCTCTTCAGAATCATTATATCGAAGTTCCACTGTAGTTATCATCTGCTTGTTTAATACCCTTACTAATAAAATTAATTTCAACTAAAATATGATGGATTTTCATATTTTACCCTTAACTTCAATATGCGATCAGATAAAGTATTCATCAGGTTTAGTGTGTTTCAGACTCGTCTTGACCAGCTTTACTCTTAATTTGTATCAAATTTTTTAATTACAAATTTAATTTTTTCATTACTAAACAAACACGGATTATAGAAACAAATTTATATATTTTTGTATTGACTTTACTCTTTATTTACTATTCACACCCATTAATAGCAATTGATAAATGATGGGACATAGAAAGTAGTTACAATAAAATTGGGAGGATATGGGATACAGCTCTAAAAATAATGAGTGCCAATAAAAGTTAAAAACAATCAAAAAATGTATTTTTATAAAATTACATGTTAGCATTGTGCTACCATTTGACTAAAATCTAAATAAAGTCCTTTACGCAGGTCCTGCTTAATTTCTGTCAGATTTTGCCTAAGTCGCTCGTTGCAAGGTTGTTCGTGACACAGAACGATGTAGAACAAGCACACACATCCTTAAGTCATCAAGTACCAGGTATTGGCATTGAAGATATACCGTAGACACCTCCTCCTCCTCTTCTTCGTTACCTTCGTTAAAGTTTCTATAGGAATCATATATATCAATATACACACATATGTGTGTATAAGATTTACGGCCTTTGGGCATGATTACCAAGGTCCCAATGATCGGTTATAGTCCCTCTAATGTCTCTTATATATAATCTTTGCAGTTTTAATCTTTATCCTGTTATTCGGCCATCCAAATGTGGCTAGATTTTCCTGATTTCGTACCAAGTGAGACTAAGTAAAGTAAAATGATGCGCAAAACCGCAACAAACAAGCACGAATTAGAGGGCAAATCACGCATTTGATATCGAGTGCACGTCAAAGACGAAGAAGGTAGGAATGTTACTGTGAATGGCGAGCGTTACCTTGCTATGAGTACAAATTTTGATGCCCAAAATGGAAGAGCTGGACTTGGCTGACATGTGGTTTCAAAAAGATGCCACATGCCACAGAGCAATGGCCAAATTGGGAGGCGAGTTCGGTGAACAGTTTATTTCACGTTTGAGGTCGGTCAATTGTATGAACCATTGGAGACGTAGCCGCGGTAAACATTTACATGAAATCATCTCTAAACATAGAATTTACAGATCGTTCTATAGACTCAATTTCAATCAAGATGCTGCGATTAAACATAATTCTCGTTGCGTATTGCAACTAAACAAGTTGCGTAATTATTTTACAAGCCTACTGAATATATTTACAGCTAAATTCGCTACATTTATAACTTTTAAAAAGTTTTATTTTCAGTAAAAAATGCCACTGTTTTTTCTTTGAAAGAACATTTGCATTCAACGCTTAAAGTATTTCGTTATCGTATATATTAAAATAATTTTTGTAAAAATTCAATATGAATTGTTTGAATATGAAATGTGAAATGTAAAAAAGAAAAGGGAAAATTGTTGGTTGATTGGAATGGTTTCATATTTTTGTTTACAAAACAAATTATTATTTTTTGCTTTGTTGGACAAAATAATAATTTACGTGATGTTTTGCATGGTGTTATTTATTGTTATTTTTAATTTGTAATTTAATATTTCATTGTTATAATAAATATAAAGCGAAGAAAAAAAGAAATGTAGTTAATGTTTTATTTTTTTTTTTTAAATTGCAACATATTGTCTGAAAATTTTATAAAAATAAACGTATAAACATCCATACTCTATCGTTTTATCTCTTTCGACTATATCTCTTAAACAATGCCATGTTACTTACAAATGCCTTTTGGTATTTTGTCTCAAACAATTCCAATTATAAATTATATCATCAGCATCCATAGCAGCAATTGTTAATATTTCTCGTGATAAAAATGCGAACAAGTTTCTGTTTCTGCTTTATTTCAATTAAAAATAGGAACAAGTAATAAATAGCAACACAAGTAAAGGAATTATCCGACTATTCTGTACCCACAACCAAAATCTAATACTAACATACGCCGCGTTGATCAACATGTTAACAAATTTTTTATTTTATATATAAAAACCTATGTATATACGATGGTAGATAATAGGGAATTTTTTCAAAAAGCGCTTTTCAAATAGTTCAAGTAGTTACATATTTGGCAGAACCGGCTTCCGGTTAAAAATTAAACAAATAACCGATTAACCGGTTCTTTTTGAAAAATACAAGTTTTTAAGTATTTGTTGCTTAATTCAAGAAAATTGATTAATTTTCCCTTGAATACAGTGTCGATTCCACTGGCATATTGTAGTTTCTAGCAAGTAAGTATGCAAGAAGAACTTTCGGCTTTTTTAAGCCCTTAGTGGACATTCTCGCCTCTACAAAGCAATGTGCTAATATAGCTTTACACGAGGTGGCGTGTTGTAGTGGTAAGGACGCACGCATAACAACACATGCGATCCAGGTTCGAGCCCAAGCAGAGGGCATGGCGAAAGAATTTAATTGTGGTTTCGAATGTTTAAAGAGGCTTTAACTTCTCTGCAGACAATTTCATCTAAAAAATAAAGAAGGCGCCTCCCTGACCTTCCAGGTTACCTCTGGTGATGATGACAAACATCAGACGAATGATCAGGAAAAAACGGCACCTACTGGGAAAAAATTACAATGCTAAAGTAAAGATTAGGATTTTCACCACTACACAATCATATGGAGGGGACTACAGTGGCTTTATGACCTACTTGAATAAAGAAGCTAAAAAAAACAATGGATGCTTTGTGGGAAGCAAATATGCTCCCTAGAGGAATGACGAAGAAAAAAATTTATAGCTTTTTAAACTTTTATTTCAAAACACCTTATACATTTAGCCTTATTATACATCTGTAGAAAAATATAAGTTTTTGCTTTTTATTTTTACTGTTTTATTTTCTTTAAGTTTAGTTAAGCAATTACAAATGCTTTGAAAAAGAAAGTAAAACATTTTTTACCGCTAATTAAATTAATTTTTTTTTTATCTTCTTTGTTTCTTTGCTAACAACCTCATTTTTTTTTAAATCATAGACCAAGTTTAATCTAATCGAATATTATTTGAGCACATTTTAAATTGCCTGCTTACTCAAAAAATATACATGGGCTTAAAGAAGTACAGATTGAATTGTTCATTTCAGGAAGTTGTGCTAAGCCGATCGGAATAATGAAGAGTAGTTTTGAGTTGTTTCCATACTTTATTGATATCAACAAAAGCTCAATATAATCCAACTATCTACAGCAGTGTAGGGTATGCATACATATTTAATTGTGTATCTATGTGTCTGTTAAAAAATAACAATAAATACATAAAAGAAGAGCTGTTGGCATTTAAAAATGGGGCCAGTAAATAACTGGCGGATTTTTTTTAAGAACTTAAAAAAAAAAATAGAAAAAAATAAAACAATATAGGTTGGATATCTTATTGCTAACATTTAAGCATTTTTTTTCTTTTTATACCTAAAGGTATGCATATACATATGTATTTATCTTACGTTTATTAACAATATTATTATTATAATCTACAGAATTACCTCGACAAAAATGTAAGTATTTTGGGTAGTTATGCGAATAAGATATTTAAACGAATATACTTAAGTACCTTTTGAAAGTATTTATCAGAACATGCACAATTATAGTGAAGAAGTCATTGCAGAAAATTATAATAAATTAACTGAAACATTTTATTAAACAATAGTTCATATCACATTAAAATAAGAAATTTCAAATCAAATTTTACGGAAATTTTACTTTACGTAGCCAATAAGTACAATACTTTGGGTAATTAAACGAATTTAATGGAAATTTCCGCTTCGCGAAGAATATAAGGTTGTTAAGCGAATTAGGTTATTAACCGAATTAGGTAATTAAACGAATTAATTAAATGTGGAGTGTTATTAGACGTGGATTTTGAAATTGAGTCAAAAAAAAACGAGAAAGAAAATTAAGCTTGGTCTAATTATGCAGGTTTAAACTGAAGTACTCAGCGGCCGATACAATCAGCCGCATTTAAGCATCTGGCATTTATTCTAATTATGTATATGATTTAGTGTTTCAAAAATAAAAATATAAATTAAGGGTTTTTTCCAAAAATTTATTTTTTTAAAAAATAAAAAAAAATAATTTTTATATGACATAAAAATATACATAGATACATACGTACATATTTTCTTTTGTTTTTTACACAACAGACCATTTCATAAGCAAAATGTAAATGTATTGTAGAATAAACTTATCATAAAAGATTTCCTACAACTTTTTATAAGCATACTTATTATAAGTTTATTTAAATACAAAAAGTATAGAGTTTTTTTTGCGAATGTTAGTGTACATATGTACACTGCGCGTCATCAGGATAACGCTTCCCTTTTTACTGACGGTTGATGTTAAATATTATCTGATTTTATTGAGATAGGGCCTTAAAAACGTATTGACAAAATTGCTGTCATCAGGATAAAGCCATCTGCTATAATTTCAATTTAATTAGCATTTTAAGCAACTATATAGTTTTTTAATTCTTGAAAACTATATTTTAAACAATATTAAGGATAATTAGTAATACGTAGGCCCGCCCACAGCATCACTCCCCTCCAACTTCTATTGCCTTTCAATTTATTGTAGAAGAGATCACATAAAGTGATTCCCACAAGAAATTACAACGATGGGGGATGTGATGGTGTGTGGAACTATATGGCAACTATGGCATCTGTGTGTTTCAGTTTTAAAATCGCGCATGAATGCGGATAACTACAATAGGGTTTTGAAAACGGCTTTTCCCCACTTTGAAAATTTATTTGGAAATTTAAAATGTTCCAATCCATACGGTCCGATCCGTGAAATTATGGATTCATGTCATTTTAAATTCATTTAAAAATAAAAATAACTTAAGTCAATGAGAAGATTTCAACATTCAACGGACATAAAGAAATGTCCCAGGTGTTTTTAAGATAAATAGCGCAACTGTACCACCAAGAAAAACTATACTCAATTGAAGAAGTTCTTTATAATCATAAAGTGGTTTTTTTATCTATCGTATTCTAAAGCAAATAAAAGAAAAAATATTTTTAATTTTTTCACCAACAGGGGTCACCTTGACAAGCAATGCACCACGCCTTCCCTTATCCGACGCCCATAATTTTTCATATAACGTATTTTTACACAAAACAACACATTTTAGGGTGAAGTTACGGTCTCTAACATAAAAAAGATTTCTTCCAAAGACCACCGTAGTACACACGCTAGCTGGACTCAATTAGTGATATTTCTAGTTTTAAGATTCGAAAAATCAATTGTCAATTAATCTTGGTAAAAATATAATTTTTATATAAAATGCGTAAAAAATCTTAATGAACTCGTAATATACTATTCACATACATACATATATTGTATGTCTCAGACTTCTTACTATTTATGTCCTTATCCTCAGTTAATTAAAAAAATCTCATTAACATTTTAAAATACCATTGAGTGCAATTATGAGAACGACAAATTTCTTATTAACCTTTTACACCAACAAACGCAAGATTCCTGGCAATGATCCAACCAAGCAAATTGATTAAATTTATTTATTTCATTATGAAAATCTCACTTACTTGCGCGCATACATACATACAGTGACGTACAAAAGTGGTACATGGTTTAGTAAATGTAAATAAAAACAAATGTTAAAATTTTGCACCATTGGTTTTATTTTTTAAAATCTATAAAAATAAGTATTATAATCAATATGTCCAATATACTTTCGCCTTTTTTGAGCCTGGATGCGATTAGGGATACTGCATGTGTATTTTTTAAATCTAATGGTATATATTACTTAACTTAATTTGTTCGCTTCTGCAGTTCGTTCATTCCTTTGGTTATGAGCATTCAGGCTCAAAAAAAGGCAAAAGGATGCTAGAAATCCTATTGATTATAATGTTTATTTTTATAAATATTAAAAAAAATCAACGGTGCAAAATTGTAACATTTATTTTTGTTTACACTTTTTGTTGGTGTATTTCATACAAATACTAGTTTTGGAGGAAGAGGATATGTGTACCCATAATACCATACAACAAAATACTTAGTTTATTTAAACTTAAAAAATACAGGGTGTTGAAATGGGAAATATTAAATCATGTTACACTCTTGCATGTCACTTTACGAGTATGTACAGTAGTTAATCACTGAAGTAACTAAACAACTATAAGTATAAAAGTCTTTAAGTTAATTCAAACGAAAAAAATTATTTAAGTTTTGTTAATTTAAAGGCAGTTAACGATATTAATAAGCAAAATTAACAATATTCTTGCATTTGTTTAATTTATGCAAAGAAAACAATATTGTTATGTTTTAACCTTTTTAAAACGTTTGAGTTCGTTAAAACCACTTTGTTTGTGTTACAGCTTCTTTATTTACTTCACTATAACTTTTATACTGTTTGTCTTAATACAACACTTAATATTCGCTTATACAACACTTTTATTTTCGCTTTAACACAACTTTGTTTATTGACAGCTAAACGATAACTAAACTGACGTGTAGGTAAAGCAGCCCTTTATATACCTTATTGCCTACAGCTTGAAAGGTTCAGGAAATGACGACCATTTTCTATTTCCATATCCGTTAATTCAAATGTAATGTAAAGATGGTCGACGTGGCAGCACTGCCAAATTGACAGGGTGACACGAAAATATACCAAAATCCCACAATACAGTGTTGTATTTTTATTTTCGTAATAATACGAGTATAATTCCATAAATTAACATCTCAAAAGTGAGTATACAGTAGGTAACATATTATGGTTTTTAACAGAATTATTATAAATTTTTTTGTCAATTTATTATTTAACAGGTAAACTCTATTTGTTATATATTCTTAAATTATAAATTAATATTTATACCTGAATATTCTAAGACAGTAATGTGAAAGAAAGAGTCATCCAGCTAGTGTTGAATGACTCCCTTATATTTTAACAGATTAATGACCCAAAACATACGGTTTTTTTCCTCAAGGAATTAATTACACTATAAAATTCAAAAGACCTTCTTAGCCACCTGATCTTAACACAATACAGCATCTTTGAGATCATGGTTAAAAATTCCTAGTTCTGTGATATAAGACTTGGTAGATTCGATGCATTTATGACATCAAGAAGGCATAAGAAATAGAGTTGACACTATTAAATCATAAATTGACAAACATTTTCTAATTTTTCTATTAAAATTCATAATACTATATTTAAGGAATTTAATTGTTTTCCTTGCACAAATTAAAAATTAATATCGCTAACTGCCTTTAAATCTACTAAATTAAAATAATTTTCTTTTGTTTGAACTTACTTATAGAATTTTATAAAAAAGAAATTAAATAATAGTTGTAAATTAAATAGTTGTTTACATACTTTAGTGACTAACCGTACCTTGTAAAGAAAAATAAATTTCCTCTCTTGCAACAATTTTCTTATTTGCTACTGTAAGGGAACATTAAAAATTCAATAAAAAATTATATTTTATTTCGTAGGAATACATACATATATATATGTAAGTATGTCATTCAAACTGCAATTTTAAATGTTTCAAATATTCCCACATTTAATTTAAATAAAAGATATTTACCATAGTCCTTATTTCTTTCTCATTTTTTTCATTTTCATTTCGTTCTTCTTCGTTTTATTAAAAATAAATTTTCCTGTTAAAAAACTAAAATATTAAGAAAAAGAAGTAAAAGTTTCTACCTTATAGGCGTAGAGGTAAAAAATACAAATTTATGGAAATTTTTAGTGCAAAAAAGCGTGGTTGGCTAAAAATGAAGCATAAATGCATATGCTTATTGTTTAAAAAAATGTAATATTAATAAATGTTGCCAGATTATTGTCGTATAGTAAAGCATAACAAGATACATATCTTGAATGCCTTAGTAATTAAATTCAATTCTAATATGTATAAGTAGGAATATATTGGACTTAAGCTGATATTAAGTTTATGTATTCCCCTCATATTTTATTCTTTTATTCTTTTTTTTTCAACCTCGAAAGCTTGGCTAGGTTAGGTTATAAAGGTGGGTACAGTTTAAAACAGTTTCAAGAATGTATAAGAATATAAAATTGCGCCTTTACTCGGATACCCCATTTTGTCTATTGTGAGACTCAATCAAGTCTACTCAGAAAAATTTTGCCTCAATATTATCACGCATCATTTGCCTATCGTACCCCCCTTAGCCAATGAATCCGCCAGACCATATCATGATTATGTTAGCCAGATTAAGGTCTATCATGCAATCGATTACCAAACCATCTAGATGGAAGGTTTTGCCATTCAGGGCAGTGACATGCAACATACTCGACTATCCTCAATTTATCATCTTCCTCACACAACCTATAGAAGTCCGACACACCGCTGTCACGTTGGAAGGTTTTTGATTGTAAGACACATTGTTCTATTACACTCCTATATGTGTTTTCCTATAGGGCCTTGATATCCTGCACTCACTCCTATCCCTCCATGAGCCGTAGGATTAACGCAAGAACTATTCTCTTAACGTACTTAAGAAATGGCCATTCGGTGGTTTCATCAACTGTTTCACATGCAAGGACATGTTCCCGAATCACGTCTAGCTCATGGGTGCAAATATCTCTTTTAGAACTTCTGTGAAAACCGGCCAACTATAGAACAACTTAGTATTAACAGTCTGGGTTTCTTCTCGATATCAGAACTGATGATTATATAACACATCGAGTTAAGCATCCCTAATTGTCGACTATTTGGATTTCTGTCAGAATACTCATATGATCCCTTTGTTTTAATGATGCTAGACCTGATTAACTCGATCTGATTGACTCCATGCCTCTTCTCGAAATACAAAATATTCAATTGGCAGTAAGTGAGGAATGATAGCCATAGCTGATTATGACACTTTTTATATGGTAGCCGGTGGTGCACAAGGAGGAGCTTAGTAGCTACCTTCGTAGCAAACGTCATTTTAGCATTTTCTTTATAAAGAAAATAGGTGACTCATAAACGGATAATATCCAATTTAAATTATGCTCGTATAGACACATACAGAGATTTCGGGTACAAATCAGGTACAGAAAACTGCATCTATAGTGACAACGGGGGCACTGAGGGCCCAATGGCAGCCATTGATGTGTTACTTCACTTTTGCTTGAGAGAGAACTGCTAGTGGTGATTTGTAGGTTTTCTTAGGCCAGTTACTTACGAAGTGTTAATAAATTTGGCTCCAGCTGGACGAAACCAAAAATCTAATGGGTAAATAGAAGAAATGTATTTCAAAAGCTGTGGCAATTTATACTGGGTACTGGACTTTGGGAAACACGCAAATTATATTAATACAAGCGCTAAAAATCTTACTTGCAGGAACTGTGAAGAGGACAGTAGCAAGGAATCGGTGGAACATCTACACGACTGTTTAGTTTTCGCTAGGAAGAGACTAAGATTCCTGGGCTCCATTGGCTTTTGTAAGCCGCTATTAAAACTAAGGTCAATGTAATCCACATCAGTCGATATCATAAGCTGCGACAAGTTTTGTGCTACCAAAATGGCACTAAGATCTAACTGTACCCCGAAGCTCGGGGCCTGCCTACACTAACCAACCAACCAAAACCGATGGCTATTTTTTTCTTCTTAATAATATTCACGAAATTCCCTTTTTTCATTTCTGTTAATACTTTTGTCTGCTTTTTGGGCTGTTAAGAACAAACTAAAACAAGAAACAAAAAACAGTTAATTTAATTTTAATTATAAATCTTTATATGCATATAAAAATTAATGTGTGTTTGTTTGTGTGTATGTGCGTATGTCTATATGTGTGTTTGAAGTCTATAGACGGCTAAACGGCTGAACCGACTGTCTTGAAATTCTTACAGTATCTGTCTGTATGTCTTGAAGGAACTATAGGCTATATAAATTTCAAAAATTCCAACTGGGCGGTGCCACGCTCATACAATGTAAATATATATTTTTCTATATCTTCCAAATGATAGCAGAAAAAGTCTCTAAACTTTGTCCAAATAGATACCTACTTCCTACACAAAGTAAATATTAATTTTAGTATATCTTGAGATTTAACCTAAAATTTCAGTATTTGGTCTGAATGAATTCATATTCAATGAAAATCAGCAGTCAAAAATGAGTGGAAATGGACAAGTGGGCGTGGTACCTCTCATACAAAGTAAATATTGATTTCTGTATATCTTGAGAACGGTTAAGTCAACAATTTCAGTATGTGGTCTGAATGACTTCATATTCAATACAAATCATCAGACAAAAAATGTGCGGAACTGGACAAGTGGGCGTAGTGTATATTGAGAATAGTAGTAGTATAAGTTTCTAGATTGCGTTCAAATAACGTTGTGAACAATGCACTTCATCAGTCTATAACTGGGCGAGTTTTGATAAGAGGGCGTTGCACTTTCCATATTGGATTTTGTATATGTGGAGAGTGACAACTATTAAAGCTTCGTTACCTATCCCTCATCAGCCAAAAAGCGGGAATTGTAGGAATCACACTCTGTAAAAGCTGTCTAAGTATATACGTATACTATATGAACTATATGAAAATAAATGTGTATTTGTTTGAAGACTGTATACAGCTAAAAAGCAGTATCTGCAGTGTGTTTCTGGATGGAAGTGATGATGTTTGAATTTTGACCGGAACGGGATGAAATGGGGAGAAAGGGTAAAAATGTGAATAAGATAGTATTTAAAATAATAATTAAGATCGAGGTAGCGAAGCACACCGAGTTTTAACTATTTTTATATAAAATACAAAATAAGAATCAAATAATCATATTATAATTTTCTATTAATTTCTTTGCAGAATTATCACGAAACAAATAAAATTGGTAGTTCCAACATATACTATGTTGTTATTGGAAATTTTTCAAGAATTAAAAATATTTAAAATTTTAATTCCATTAAATTCATAAAATTCATTTAGTATGGCATCTTTGAGTAACATACTGTTACTCTGTTTTTAACCGAATGCATTTAAAGAGCAAAAAGTATTCTTTTAATAGACCAAAAATATATTCGTCCTAGTAAATGGGGAAGAACATTTTTATTAACGCACTTTGTCTTTTTACAAAAATAATGTTTCTGTTTTATATATAAAATACAAAGGTTTGTGTGCAATTTGAAGTGAAAAGGGAAAGAAATGCACAAAAAATAAAGTCAAATTTAAGAAACATAAATTCAAATATTCGTACACTTGATTTACGAGACATAGTATAAAATTCTATTTAGTTTATTTTCGCATAATGATACCCTACATTCAGTTATGGTCCAAAAATTTATTTATTCGTTTATATAAAGGGTAGTCTAACCAAAACGCACGATGTTAATTGTAAATAAAACAAAAAGTTTTCAGATAATGATCTTAATATTTTTTATTATGACAGAAGGATCTATGACAATTATGTGTGATTCAAAATAACGGTCAAATGCTTCCCCAGGGCTTCGGTGGAATACCTCTATCCTCTGAGACATAGTTGAGGTTCAATGTTGTTAATGCGCCGAATTGTCTCATTCTATAGCTCTTGAATTGTTCTTACCTTATTGACGTAAATTAACATCGCTACGACGGCCATTGAATTTCAAAGGAGCCATCGTTGGCTGTGTGGCAAGCACATATCATTGGAAGCACTAATCGTCGAGGTCCATATCGTTAATTTATGGCTACACTAAGTCCATTATCATCTCGCGATAGTGAACACCACGGTAACTGCTTGACAGACCTCACTTTCGGATAAGTGCGGCCCGATGACGCATCGGCTTTTCAACAATCATTCGTCAATTCTCATTTGCCCAAATGCGGCAATTTCGCTTGTTAACGAATCCACTGAGTTGAAATGCTGACAATGATTTTATTTGTAAAGTAACCATTCACTTCTGTCTGTTCAACTAACCATTCGGCGTATTGACGCTGCTTGAAATTGTCAGTAGACTTTAGCTCTTGAGTCGATTGAATCTTGTTAGCATGTAAATTCAAATCTTTATTCAAAATTCTCATCAGTGATATTAGTGAGATGTTTTGCCATACTATCACGAACAGCAGCAATGTTTTCCGCAGAACGAACTGATCGAGTATGCACAGGTGTTCTCACATTTGGACCAAATTGGAACAAATAATATGGACACTTTTTTTCTAATATGTCATAAAATTTTATGTATTAAAGTTTTTTTATGGAAGAGTAATTCTTATATATAGAGAAACTTGTAAAGTAATTAATGCGTGGAATAACTGTTGCTTTTGATAAACTTCATCAAAAAGCCTCAAAAATTAACTTACGCTCCTGTTTCAAATCGCACAATAAGAAAATAACTTATGGAAACTAGACTTTTGGGTAAAAGTCCTCGAAATGTATGATTTCTCAGCAAAAGGAAGCAACACCTGCACCGTAAAGTTAGAACAACATGCTATGGCCTGACGAAACGAAGATTGATTTGTTTGGGTCAAATGCAAAATCGTATGTACGAACATATTTCAGTTACAATTCATACTTTATTTGAATTTAAGAAACTGTTAAACTGTATCCCTATTATTTGTTCCACCACTGTATGTATAAGATTACAAATGATTTAATTCGCAATGGATTTATAAAACATATAAAAAATTTTATTCATAACTAAACATAGTTTCTTAAGTAATTCATAAATATTATGCTTTAAATATTGTTACGAAAATAAAAATACAACACTACTTTAAAAATACAACACTACTCAATTTGGTAGTACTGCCACATCGACCATCTTTACGTTACTTTTGAATTAACGGATATGGATGTAGAAGATGGTCGATATTTCCTGAACCTTACAAACTGTAGATTATTATGTATATAAATGGCTGCTTTACCTACACGTCAGTTAGTTAGTTATCGTTTGGCTGTCGCAAGATAAAGACGTGTTAAAGCGGAAATAAAAGTGCTGTATAAATGAATATTAAGTGTTATATTAAGACAAACAGTATAAAAGTTATTGTGTAGTAAATTGATAACTGTAAAACAACAAAATAAAGCGGTGTTTCTTTTATTTTATTTACAATGACCTCAAAAGTTTTAAAAAGATTAAAACGTTACAGTACATAGACGACAGCAGGCAGCAAGATGTTGTTGGCAGCATTTGCTGCTACGCTATCGATTTCATAAATTATTTGAAAGCAGAAGCAGCAATAAATTAGGTTTCATTTTCATCTGTTTTATTTGTTATACAAATATTTGTTATAGAAAAATATTTGTCAGTGGTGACACTCAGCTTTTCAAATCCACCAAAATAAAATCGCTTATTTAAAATACTACCTAAAAATATAAAAATTAATGGAATTATGTGCTTAAAACTTTTTAATTATCAACACAACAGTTGTTAGATACAATATTTTAATTTTATAATGTTGTGTTCTGATAAATAAAAAAATAACGTATTTTTACGTTTTTTTTTTATTTGGAATTTTACAATGTATTGGTATCACTAATTTTTGTTTGTTGCCTACAAAAAATATAAATTATTTTATGATTAGCAGCAGAAGCAAAGGTTGTTGTCTTTGATTTTGTGCTGCCATTAAAATAATTGTTTTCATATAAACATATGTATGTATTCAAATTTTGACATTTTGCTGTCTACTGCTTGCTGTCGATTATGTGTTTAATGCTCTACGGTTCCTATATAAATTAATGCACAAAATTAGTTCTAACATTAAAAAGCGTTGGAAAATTTTGATAAAAATATGTTTGCTTGAGAAATACACACATATTCCTCAAGACTACTTAAACGAGATAGGTATATATAATTTTACAGGTCTCTTTCTGTTCTCTCCCAATCTGTTGAGAAACTTGATTAATATCAACTGAATTATTAGCATATAAGTGCTTAAAAGTCAGAAAATCTGGTTTTTTACTTGTAACTAAAGATTTTGGATGTATTTCGAAAATCTTAATAATAGCTTCTATATGTAGTCGATAGCGCCTATCAGAAAGTAGTATCACTTCCGGTATTTTAAGTTTGTTCTTTTTTGTAGCGACATGTTTCTAATAAAAATGCAACTTGGCTTTGAAGGATTGCTGAAGCCAATATTTTCAGCCCATTTGTTATATTTTTCCTGGATCACTGTTTAAGTTTTTCGCACAAAATAATTATTATTTGTCATAAAATCATTATAAATTTGCACAATATTGGCAAACATTTGCACCTTACAGTGTTCTTTTGCATCAGGTATCATGTGCAGAAAGAATAACAGAAGCCCAAGTATTGATCCCTTGTGTTGACTTTTAGGTCTTCTGAATATTTGCCATTTTTTTCAACTGCCGTAAATCGACCGGTCAAATAGTTATGCAGGCTCAAAATTTTTTGTTTAGTTTCTTTGTTAAAAATGCATGGTCGACTATATCAACAACTTTTCTCATCTATCATACTTTTTCAATCACATCCCCTTGACAAGGCCGGGAAGCAAAAAAAATCAATAGGTCTATAACCATTATTTGTCATTTTACATAGTTTCCATTCTAGAATAGCCTTAGATTTAACCCTAGGGAAACTTAACATGACTTCGCATCGAAAACTGAATGTCTTTTCAGTAGAAGCATATCAAAAATCATCAAAAATTTAACAAAATGAGCTGCTTTTCAATCCTACTTAAATTTTGTGGAGAAAAATTTGGATAAAATTTTAACCTCTTCGTAACGATGAATATTTTCTGCAGACATAGATATACAAATAGTTTTGTCTGAATGCATAAGAAGACGATTAAAAATTTGTTTAATTTTTGGTATGAGTGGGCTGCGGAATCTGTCCACCGGGATGACACAGTCTCTGTCTATACCTATGGCTCGAAAAGGGAAACGGGTACAGTATCGGGTTTCTATTCTGTCTTACTCAGACTATCTGATGATTGCACTGCTTTTTAAGTGGAGGTTTAAGCTATAGACAGGAGCGCTAGGCGTATCCTCAAGGTGTATTAGTATCTTCGAAATTATGAAATTGCTGTGAATGCACTACTAGGGGGCCCTCTCTGGCTCTTACGCATGGGAACGTGCATGCCTCTCTGGATGCTTTGTCCAGCTTGATAGACGGAATAGACGGATGGGTACTGAGCAAAATGGAACATAGGTGGACCCATATCATCACTTGAACATCACAGAATGCTTTGGCCTGCTCTTTCTATGGAGAGAACTGAGTCTCTTCTTAGCCTTGGAAGATGATCGATCGGGCTTCTTTCGGTCGCATTTCAGAGCACGTGGGACGCAATGGTCATGTTTACTGTAGAAACTGTCAGGCTGACAGCCTCGCTGTGACTGCCGCGTTCTATGGGAGCTAAGACTAAGGCACATGGGTGCATGTCATTTCCATGATCTGGACTGTCTTAGGAATTTGTCACTGTCGAAGTTAATTGACCTCGCCAAGGATACCGGTTGGCTCACGTTCGGGAACTAAAATTTTTCGGTTTTTAGGTGGGTACCTTTGGAATTCTCACTTGTCCGGCCTTTCGCCTCTTTCATGAATTTGTCCCATAAAGGGTAGCACAACTGGCCATAGGGGCACCGAGTGATCTCTTAAATCGGGAGCGCCACACATAAACTAACCCATAAATAAAAATTAAAAAGACCGCACATAGATTGTATGCTACTTAAAAAAATATTTTTTAATAAGCAATTTAGACAAGATATCCCTTTATGAGCTTAGTTTTATTTACGATAAGTGTATTACGATGGCTATATGTCTACAGTATTGTATTTCCTTCCTAAAAACTTGCAAAGATAAGTTAAAAAAGTAGTGATTCTAAAAACTCTGTATTTAGTAAAGCCCTACTGCCCAGTGATGTTTTCCTATGGAGATGTATCGTAATTGTGCTAGTATCCCAAAGGCCTTAAAAATAAAGCATTAATCATGATCTTTGATTATTGATGAAGGAAGACTAGTTTCTTTTTGGCAATAAATGGTTTCCAAAAAAAAAACAAACAGATTACTTGAAACTTTTTTCTTGTGAGAATAAGAATAAGAATATCTAATGATAACACTTTCAAAATGTAATAATAACTCTTACACCAAATTAGGTTAACGATATAAATGAATAACCATTTACCCAATAATTATACCGATGGAATCAGAGTAATTGTACGACTATGAATCAAATAGAACATATTCGCCACCTTGTCATAAACTATAAATTTTTTTTTTATCAATTATAGTACGTAATCTAGAAATCATAATATAGGGCAGGACTTAGGCATAAGCGTTATTATTCTTATTCAGGGCCAGAAAGCACTGCTACCAAAAGAAATATATTGTACAACGCCTATTACATTAATCTCTTATATTAAGACTTTTAAGAAATTTATTTATTTGAGTTTTAATAATAATAATAATATTCCATCCTACAAGGAGCATAGGGCCTCAGTAAATTTCTTGAAAAATTTGCTATTCTATGCCAACGCCTTCACTTCACTCCAACTCTTTTCGCTCACCGTTCACTTCGGTATCAATCTTCCTCTACATATGTGGTCAAGACAGCCTCTTCTTCTGTTCCCTTGCGGGTTCCAGTCTATAGCAATTGTGGACATAATCGATAGAAGCATGAAATCCACGTGGATCTCAGACGACCAAAAGTCTGGCGCGCTTTCTGTAATCCATTACCCATGTCTCTCCTCCGACTCTCCGTTTGAGGTTATGATAAGAAAATAGGACCACATCTAATTGCAAATCGTTCCCGGGACGTGGCATTAATGCGGAGAGTTTTCGTTTTTGCCACACTAATTTTTAGACCTGCTGCTTCCGCGGCCAGCTTTAAACTTCGATGCAAGATTTTGAAAACTGTGAGAGTCAAAAGACATAAATCGTCAGCGTAATCGGTATCATTTAAGCGCCCCAGCAAGCCACACGTTATTCCCTTGCCACTATAAAAGGCTCGTGTCTTTTTATATGAGAGGGAGGTCAAAATTTCTATGAAATATAGATACAGTGAAGAGCGCCATTCTACAGACTGTTGTACGATGACACGTAAGCTGTTTATGTGATCAGTACTATTTGAGTTCCTTTGTTCCACAATTTATGTCTAGATATAACAACGTCACCAAGGTGTAGGTCTATCTACCGATTGCAGGACAATCCCCAAGAATGTCTTGATGTCAATTTCACAATGTTGACAGACTTTTGCTCAAGTGGTTTGACTTCACACTAGCCAGCACAATTATGCCACTGGCTGCTTCTAGTCAGGGTTGGCAACCCACTGGGTAACCCAATTAAGCCTACCCGGGTTTTATTGGGTATTATATTTAAAAAAACCCGGGTGGGTTTTTTTTATTTAAAGATATTCGTAGTTTATTTACAACAAATATAAGTGTTATTTACGTATTGAGACTACAAATTTATTTGTTTCGTTTTTGAGCTCAAAGATATAATGAAGTAACAAATTTATCAAATCATTGCTTACATATTTACTCTGAGACAATTTCCAAATCCCATTTCAGGAAAATCTTGTCTTTTAAGGCGCTCCAACTCTGAAGCCGGCCTACATAGTTTCTGAAAATGTAGGCCGTAAATCGAAATGCTTTTAAATGAAATGAATATGTGTTGCGTTTGCTTACTTTACACTTTTTGTTGAAAGCGGAGAATCCGTGGTTTTTTAACCGTAGTACGAGGTAATTTGCGCTTAAATCAATTGTGTTCCATAATTCAAGCAGGCCGTTATATCGAAATGCCATGTAAAGAAAGCCCGTATAAAGAGGTATGAGTATATTGTATCCGTCATAACAGCCGACGGAGCAATGTCGGAGAATACGGCGGACGCGGCATTTGATCGTTTCTAATAATTGTTTTAAAACATTTGCGACATGTGGTCCGTTGTCGTCTTACAAAAGAATAACTTAATCATGTCTGTCTTTATATTCCGGCAGTTTTTCTCATAATGCAAGACTAGAGATTGGATTCTACCCGGTATTTACCCTTTATATGGTTTAAAAAAAACTATATTATATATAACAAATTTATAATAAAATTATTTCGTTTGAGTCATGCATAGAGATGGGAGTCTACCCGGCTTCAGAAAATAAGCAGAGAAACTGGTATTTAGAAATTATCAAGTGTTATGTGCTTATACAAACGACGATAGTGGGTGTAGTTATTTTTGCTAAAATATTTAAAGTATCGGGACAAGTGTGAAGTTTTGTCTGACTGTAGCTATATATACAGTCTTATTGTAATTGTTGTTGTATTAAAGTTACATTCATTAAAAAACAACAAAAATGTAATACAGCTGACCCGATTTCCAAAATAAGAATTTGTCTCTTTAAAATGAATTCATTTTCGTATTTGTTTTCTCCCTTTATTTGTCTGCTTATCTCCTCTTTTTCTTTTTTTTAACTGCTATATGCAACATAACTAAGAGTAGCAACAACAATAACAAAACCAATTCAATGAGGAAATTGTACAAATAAACAGCAAAAAATATCATCATCAGATGATGGAAGTAGTGCTCGATGCGGGTTTATTGCCCAAAGGAATATTCTGTTATGCTGAGTTGTATTGTTGTTCTTAAATGTTGCAGTTGCTGTGATTATTTTATTCTTGCTGTTATTGTTGTTACAACCAACATTGTTTTATACCATTCACAAATCTAGTAGTTATGTTGTTTTTTTCAGTTAAGCTATTGGACTTACAGAATAAATGACTGACTGAATGTTCCCCTTGCCTGTATAATACTTAAACGAAACTAAAGAAAATAGGGAAGGAATGAAAAAATTCCGGAATGGCGAAATGTACAGATACATCTGAATAAAATATTTGAATAGTTTGTTTTCTTAAAGTTTGTGTGTAATTATTGCTGCTCTAAAGGACAATTTGCAACAGTTGTATTATTTTTGTTTAACTACTGCGCTTTTCTTAAATATTTTTGTTACGTTTATAGTTATTTTGAATCATACATATTTAAGTGAATCTACAGCAAGAGGGCATTGTTATTTCGAAGTTCTTTAAAAAGGGGTTTTTTCTCTCAAGTTAGTATAAGTAGTTATGGTATACAATAAAGTAAAAAAGTGTACTGTGTTTGTGATGATGTTCGTCAGGTTTTCTGTCAATTGATTAAAAATCACTTCCTTAATCGAATGTGGCATGTATTTCAAGGAAGGTTAAGACTAATTGTTTAATCGCTCTCTTATTATTTATGGTTGAAAGTAATCCATGGTTTGAGAAAATAATTTTTCTGATTAAATAAATTTTACTTAGTTTTTTAAATTGTATAAGTCCTATAAATAAGCATAGCAAGCTAAATTACTATGATCGTACTTATTATAAACTTATTATAAACACAAGATCTGATACAAAACATCTACTAGGAAAAACACTAGTTTTTAGCATTGGGTATAGCTATAACTTAATAATACGGGATTCAAGAATGTTTGTTTATTTTTTAAACGTGTTTTGAATTTTTAAACATTTTTATAATATTGTTACGAGAATAAAAATACAACAATGAATTGTAGAATTTTGTATATTTTGTGTCACCCTGTCAATGCCATACTTATTGTGTATATGGCAGCACTGCCAATTAAATCATCCCTGGCTAATCTTATATGTTTAAAATTAACAGATACAGGATATGAGATCATTTGAGACATATCCGGAACTTTCAAAACTGTAGGCAATTAAGTATATAAGGAGATTGCTTTGCCTACGTAGTTTTAGTTATTGTTTGGCTGTCATAAAATAAAGTTGTGTTAATTGAAGTGTTGTATAAACGAATATTAAGAGTTGTATTAAGACAAACAGTATTAAAGTTATAGTGAAGTAAATAAAGAAACTGTAAAGCAATAAAAATAGCAGTGTTTATTTTATTTTAACACAATTTAAACGAACTCAAACGTTTTAAAAGGGTTAAAACATAACAGTATTTTGGAGAGTAAATATCTGTCTCTCTTAGTTATTGTACGAAATATTGTAGTGCAAATAATAAAGTTGTTTCTGTAATTTATGTCAATATGCCATGCTTACACTAGATTTTAAATTACCTTATTCGCTGTTTGAATTACTTATACGAATTAGCCGGTTCACATGTCATCTTTCTAATTCGTTTTAACAGTTCTTTTTATTTTTTTTTCGATCAAATTTTGTAAATTGCAAGTTAGTAATGTAAGGAAAAATTAATTTATAAATAAAAAATATTATTTCAAATAAATATGTATGTTAATGGTGAGCAAGTTTCAGGTTAGAAAGTAAATTGGCTCAAAATTTTATGAAAAGAGCGGACGTCTGCCGACGTGCTAGAGGTGGGCATTTGTTCGACATCATATTCCATTATTAATTACCATATTTCTATTTTATATTGGTATGAATAAAACTGAATTTGTCAAAAAAATGTGTTTTTAACCCAATTTACTTCCTAACTTCAAATTTATCCACCATTTATATGAAATACATAATTATTTATGATTCCAGCAAATAGAAAACCAATAAAAACAAAGCATATTTTTCTGTATACTTGACAGCTAGAGCTGACAAGAATCCGATAAAAAATTAGAGATCACATTGATTTTTTAGTTATTTACAGTAAAATAAAAACTGATTTACTTATTGATTGATTGTAATATTAATTTGGGGTTGATTTTTAAATGAGAAAGCAAATTACTTTGTCGTGTAAACATGGCGTTACTTAATCAATTTGGTAGAAGAGCAACCGAATATGTTCGATTTCAACATTCGAGAGATGGTTTGTGTGGTTCAGAAGTGATGATACTGACATTGAATACGAAAACTATCCAGGTGAGCTTAAAAAAGTTAGAAGATGATGAATTGAAGGCATTACTACATGAAGATTGTTATATCCAAAATCAAAGAAATTAGGCACCACATTAGTTGAAAGTGAACTCTAAAAATATAAAAGTTTTCACCAAATAATTACTGGTAATTGAAAATATAAGCATTACGACAAACTAAAGCAACATAAATCGGATACGAATCCCGTCCAACTGACCGAAATAACGCTAAATTAAAGAATGTCTATGGCACCAGGGAATGCTCTTTTGCAATACCAGAAGGTTCCACATAAGGTAGGCATAGGTACCAACAGGTTCAACTTATTATAATAAGCTACAAGGGTTGGACCACACGTTTGTTTGAAAGCGATCATTGGTTGAAAACCGTCAAACATAAAACCGTAATATTCTATAATGATAACGCTCGGCCACATATTGCCTAGTTAAAAACTATTTAGCATTCAGAATTCTCTTAGAACAGGATATCCAATCATGTCCTCAAAATTGATAAATTTTTATGGCGAAACACCGCTTAAGCACTGAACGCAAAAATAAGTTTGTAAACCATAATTAAGTTCTAATCCACCTCGTAAGCTTAAATCGAAGGATTATAATTAACCCTAAATATATCGAATGTACAATACATACAGCAACTATGTAATTTAAATTATTTTTACGTATAGGGTATAATAGTTTCGGAATTCACTAATATTACGGAAGTTAAAATTGTCTTATAATACTGAAATATTTAAATGCGTCTTCTTATCTAAAAATAGAGCAAAAGAAAAAAGGAAAAACAATTTGAGGGAAATATAATTCTCTTTATAGTTCCTTCGGTCAATTGTTCTATTATAAAATTAACATAATTTTTCACTTTTTGTTTTTCGAGAAGTTTTTATGCCAAGACAATTTTTACAACAACAAAAGCGAGTTAAAGTTTTTCGTAAAATTAATAAATTAACAAATATAAAGATATTTTGTGAATTTTGCAGTTGGAAATTTTGGAAGATTAGGATTTAAAATTAAGTTTTTAATCCCACAAAGTTTGGATTACAACAGCCAATTAAAGGTTATATCAATAATAAGAAAGTAAAACATTTTCATTATTTACTTTGTAGAGAATGTTTAGTAATTTTGTAAAATGAGTGAATTGAATTTCATAAAATACCAACACTCGATTCTTTTTTGTTTAATCACATGCTGGTATACTCGTTATCTACACTATGCGTCAAAAAGGATTGACGCTATCGAGTACAAGAATCTGTTTTTCAATTTATTGAAACACCTCCAAAATCTTGAATTACAGGCAAATTTAAGGTTTTTCGTACCTTCCTACACTTATGAGCTAAAAAATTAGCTGAATAATAACCTATTTTATCATAGGGATCTCCTAGAAATTAGAAAGATGGCGAATGAGACGTTATTCATTGAGCTTACCCCATTGTTCAACATTTCTATGGGATAATCCAGAGAAAAGATCAGATTCTAAATCGAATTCGATCGGCTATGGAAGAAGAGAAGAGTTTTGTTGCACTATTTCTTTGCAGATCCCGAAAATTACTATTGTTCAATAAAAAAGAGTACTAACAGATCTACTAACCGGGCATTGTGGTCTTAGATTCCATCAACATACTATATGTTAGAAAATGTTAAAACTAATAAGTATGTAAGTCTAGAATCTAGCCACTGTACGTTGAGACAAGGATTTTTAAGAAAAACCCAACCAACCGGGTTTTTATTTACCTATTTATCTATTCAATTTAGTCAATTGATTCAATCCTTACAGACTAATTATAAAATTTGTCTAATATGAAAGGAACTACAAGCTTATATTATAAAAATTTTACATTACATTTTTGATACAGCAAAAAAGGGAAAAAAGGACAAATTTATCAAGTACAGGGTGTCCGTCGAGAAGGTATACTACTTTGTTTTGCCGCCATTTTGGCCGCCATTATACTTGACAGTTCATATTTGGTCGTGAAGTAGAGACGTGGCAAATTTATTATGAAAAAATATTTAGTAAACCAACTTGTTTTAATCGTTAACACATTTTCTCAAAATCAATCATCGATTACTGAGACGATGAGAAAGTTACGTAAAATTTTTGGGAGAAAAACGTGCCAACAAGACGCACTATTTATCGTGTAGTGAATGATTTCGAAAAAAGAGGGACTGTAGCTGATAGGCCCAAACATGGACAACACCGTACCGCAAGATCGGCTGAAAACATTACTCCTGTTCAAGAAAGTGTTCAAAACAATCCATCAACCTCAATTCGAAGCCGTGCTCAGGAGCTTGGTCTTCAAAGAACAACTTTGGTCACAATTTTCACAAAGACTTGCATTTGTTTCCATTTAAGATTCAGTTGACACAAGAGCTTCTTCCAGAAGACCATTTACGCCGCCGTACATATGCCAATTGGATGTTACAGCTCGCCCATGACAACCCCGATTTTCATTTGAATGAATATTTGAATATTTGAATAAACAGAATAGTCGGTTCTGGGCAATGGAAAACCTTCAAATTATTCATTAGTCACTTTTGCATCCATTAAAAGTGACAGTCTGGTGTGCAATTTGGTCAAGAGAAATCACTGAACCTTATTTCTTTGAAACTGAAAACGGCGTAACGGTAACTGTCAATGGGAAGCGATATCGTGATATGATTGAAAACTTTTTAACGCCACAACTGCATGCTTAGGGCTTGACTAACATGGGGCTTCAACAAGACGGTGCCACATCGCATACTGCCAGGAGTACAATGCAATTATTGCGAGACCTCTTTCCACAAAAACTATTTCAGGGAATGGTGATGTTGATTGGCTTCCACGTTCGTCTGATTTGACTGATACGGACTTCTTTTTGTGGGGATATCTGAAAAGCAAGGTTTATGCAAACAAACCAGAAACGCTGGAGCAACTCAAACAAAATATTTGTGATGTAGTTAATGAAATATCACGTGAAATGTGTGAGAATGTAATGAAGAAAGTGCTCAAAAATGGTCGCATTGATATTGTATTCCATACATAATTGCCGACATTAAATAAAACATTTATCAATATAAGATCCATTCTCTTTCATATAATCAAAAATTATAAACAAACAAAATAGTATACCTTCCCGGCGGACACCCTGTATTAAGAAAAATAGCAATCTCATAAATGGATCAGCTATAGCATAATTTGATCTACATATTTGAACACATAAAAGTTTATAATGACGTGAATATCGACAAGGGACATTAAATTTACCAGATTCTAAAGGAAACTCACAACAAATATTCCCATTGATAAGGTTCATCAAAAACGAGACATATAATTAAAGATAGTCTACAAGTATAAGAAGGCAGTTCGAAATAATTCCAACCCAGGTGACGCAAACAGAACAATAAAAATTGTTTCTGAACAGGTTCAATGCGGGTAATATGAATATCCAACATGGATCCCATACGAGTGATCCGTATTCCAAAATAGGTTTTACAAGTGAAACAAAGTGCTGTTTCGTGATGTAAGGTTTATAAACGCAAGAACACCTCTAGCTTTGTTCACAGCCAAATTTATATGATCAATAAAATTTAATTTACTGTCGAGTAAAATGCCGAGATCAACAAATGAATCCACCAACTCTAATTGGTGACCACCCAGTAAGTCCAAATGTTGTAGTAATAAATTATTTGATGTAACATTCACGTTATTCGATTTATTCTTATTTCTAGCCGATTTGCGACGTTTTGGGAAAGATTTGGGCGAAAGTAAGTTCCAAAGTTGCTTAAAATCATCAAATAAATTATCAATTTTATAAGATAAAGCGGACATTTCATTCTGCAAATTAATAAATGCATTTTTAGTGCTCTGGTAAAAACGGTAAACTTTAGCGTCAATATGACTACGATCAGGACAGCACCACTTTAAGCCCTTAGAATTTTGAATAGACCCAGCGACTAGTGTTCTGAGTCCACTACACTTAAAATGGCAAAGACCACGGCATAACAAACAACTTATCATCCTTTCGTTGTCATACTTAGTAGTACAATTCTTATTCAAACATTCTGACCCTGAAGCATTCATATTTAATGTGTATTCTCAGTTAATTCTCACCAAAACAAAAATGTTTGTTGCGTAATAGCAGATTAAGCGCAAGATGGCGCCACCAATTAGCAAATATGGGGTCCGCCATCTAACGTTTTTTTTTTCAACTAGTGCTTATTTAGTAAATGGTAACACTTAGCTCATGTCTGATTTGACCGATAATTAGTTTTATCCTTCCGCTGAACGAATATGGTTGTGTATGCGTTCGAACAATGCTGGGAAATATTGCGACATTGCTTTGAAAATCATGGTAATGATTTTGCCAAAAAAATCATCTTTCCAGATGAAGCTCATTTTGATCTTGGCGGGTATGTAAACAAGCAATATTCTCGCATTTGGGGCACAGAAAAGCCGATACATTGAAAAGCCGATACACCTAAGACGAGTCACTGTTTGGTGCGGATTTTGGTCCAGAGGCATAATTGGCCAACATTTGGTTTCAACAGGACGGCGCTACGTGCCACACAGCCGAAGCTACACTCGATGTTTTGCGCCCTGTTTTTGAAAATCAAAAATTTGTGGGGTGCCGTCAAAGATAAGTGTTACCCCAACAAGCCAGGGACAATGAACGCTTTATTCGGGAAGCCATTGGTGAAATACAGCTGCGCACAATCGTTAATGTGCTTAAAAATTGGACCGATCGTGTAGGCTACTGCATGGCCAGCCGAGGCAGCCATTTGAATGATATTATTTTCCATTTTTAACCGGAAGGATTGTACTTTCAAATAAAAAAATAAATTTGACAAAATATTCATTAGTTTTTTTTATAGCATTTTCAAAAAAAAAAAAAAATTATTTGGCGAACCCTATACATCAAACCACTTAAAAAAGACACTTCTGCAGATGTTCAACAGATTGTATTTGATGAGAACTATAATCACACTGTTGTATTTATGTTTACTTTATTATTGTTGTTGTTGCTTTAAAGTATTATTTATTTGTGTATAAGTTCTGCTTTCATTAAATAGAAAATGTCCTTATTGTTGCTAATTAACTTTTCTGTGTTATAATGTATTCTATTTTGTCAATGTATATAAAATCTTATAATGTTGTTGTTTGAGAGTGTTTATGTTCTGTTCAGATCACCCTTCAAGTAAGACTTATTGTAACTGATCGAAATTGGTGACTCATGCGAACAAAAAACAATATTTTTATTTTGATTAATTTCTTAATTCATTATTATTTTGTAGCTAAAAGTAATAAACCAAATTAATTTGTACTTCCAACACGTAAATTACACTTATTTTTGTTGTAAATACACTACTAAAACCTTGAAATGAAAAACGTACCATGGATTTTTTTAAAATAATACCCTATAAAACCCGGGTGGGTTGACAACTTTGGAAACAACTCTGGTTTTCTAAAACGATAAAACTGGCTTTAATCGAAACCTAAATTT
The DNA here is from genome assembly GCA_023159175.1 of Wohlfahrtia magnifica. Lineage (NCBI taxonomy): Eukaryota > Metazoa > Arthropoda > Insecta > Diptera > Sarcophagidae > Wohlfahrtia > Wohlfahrtia magnifica. The sequence goes on along the minus strand of JAKWBJ010000486.1, from coordinate 8,799,036 downwards.
GATTTGGTGAACATGTACGGCTGTACGAAGGACCGTTTTGGCTGTAGTACCTATGGCTTCAATCTTTCATTGGAAAAATTGTTTTTCACAGTAACAACTATTACTGGAAGAAATGAAAGGATTGGTAAATACTATAAGGGGTACTAAATTTAAACGTTTTAAGAGTGGTTAACTGACTTCTTTTGTGATTCTATGAATACAAACAATACTATACTTTAAACCTACACAGAAGAGTACATCACGGCGGTAATAGTGGATAAAATCAATTGAACGGTATTGAACGACCTAACTTAACCAAAAGTAGAGATGTGTGCCCACTTAAGTAGAGATTAGCATGGCTCAGGCGAAAATCAAACTAGTTTTAGCACTATTTTGTTACTGTAGATAAAACAAGAATCTATCACAAATTACTGAAGATAAGATAGGTCAGTCAACCAACAATTTCCACCAGAATCTATCCAGAATACTCTCCAAATTTAACCTCTTGCGAATATTTCGTGTTCTATAATTTGAAGAAATATGTACTTAATACGAAATTTGAGTCAAGCGAAGAGGTCGAAAACCATATAATTTAGAGCGCGTAACAAAACTGAAAATATGCTGGAAAATTTAAACATTTTTTGTTAAAAAAGATACTTTCTATTCATAGACTGAAGAAGCCATTAGACTGCTGCCGTATTTCTAAAACAATTTTTTTTTATGATTTGTTTACGCCTCTGAACATTTTATTAAAAGACATTAGATTCAGTAAATATTCTTTTTTAGTTGCTTGGCGTACTTACAATAAGAAGTTCCTAATAATCTTTTACAAATTAACCTATTCGATTACTTCTTTCTAATTGCCTTCAGCAATAATTGATTTTAAAATTAAATTATTACTAAAAATTACAAACAATTAATATTTTATGCAATAAAAATAATTTTTCTCTTCTTCCATTAATTTGCCTCAAGAAATCTTTGCCAACTATTTCCCAAATAGAATTGAGCAAAAAAAACTAATTAAACTTCTTGCACAAACTTCTTAATGAACTTTTTAATTCATATTGGGAAAGTGATATTAATCGATAAAATTAAATGAACACCAGACACGTAATTATCCAATTGAGAATTCATTCAAATGCAAATAAAATTAATTTCTTTAAAATAATTGAGTGTTCAATTATACAACATCTTGCATTGAGTGACCAGATAATAAAAATAGTTAGATAGTTGTTTTTTTCAATTGTTTTATTACAGCAGCTATCATAAGATTTACAGCAGCTATCATAAGATTCCCCCATTATAAATCGATTTAAGTTTGTTGAAGATCAGAAAACTATAGGAAAAAAATTGGTAAAAAATCATCTTGAGCAAGCCTAACTTTTTCTAAAACAGTGTCGTTATGGAAACGAATACATTGCGAAAGTATTCAAGAAAGTATCCTTTGGGAAACTTCTCGAGTATATACTTTAGCTGACCTACCTCTGTAATAGCTCGGTAACAGCATAGAAAGAAAAGTCCTTCATTGTCTGGTCATACTTTTGAGCTCCAAAGGAGGGTATCTATCGCTGGTTAGGGTCTATATTGTCTGACAAGACACTAAGACCTAAGTTCCTGTCCGGTTATTGGATGCGGACCTTAGGAAACACTAGTGATTTCTATAATTTGCACCTTAATCATAGGAGGCTTTATTCTTTAATTATGAAATTGGTACAACGAACATTTAGATATACTTCAAACCCTAAACAAGGAATAAGCGCTACAGCTCTTGTTTACAATTTGAAATTCTTTTCTGATAGGGACTTCACCCTATTGAATTCATAACTTACTTTGAGAACCCCGTTCGAATAAGTTCCTAAATATGGATGAATACGTTAAAAATCCAAAGACACGGCCGCCATATGAATGGCTTTTTTGTGGCTCTTCTTACTTCAAGTGTTAACTAATTGAAGGCTGCGTTTATGTTATTTGAATACTTTTTACTATTTTCTCAGGTGTTGGTTGAACGGACAAACAAGAAGACACACCACTCGCTAGATGTATCGCTATGTATACCAATGTGGTATCAGATCGAGCCAGTAACCGTGAGATGTCTCAGTAGGTCATAACGTTTAGATCCAGACAGCTGACCAAGGCTACACATTATGTAGCTGCTAAGGAATCCATTTCTCTTGATAGATAAGGCTGAGAGTTCATAAAAATAATGTGAATTACAACTGCGACAATAGCCTTTGAAGAGAAGACCAAACCCAAAACAGATCCCGTCCTAGTTTACTCGTCCGCTGATTCATTACCATAAAGATTCCACTGCGCGGGTATGAACACGAAGATAATATCCGGCAGACAACCCTTTACATTGTCCGACCAATAGAGATGTATTAGTGGACGAATTTAAAAGGTGAAGTGCCGCTTGTCTATCAATAAAAATTTCAATTTAGTCAGTCATCTGGACGATGCTGAAAACACCAGATCCAACACCGCAGTTCATTTTGGAACTGCCCGTAAATAGTCTGGTGTTATATTTGCCTAATAAGTTACGCCTACATCACTCGCTGCTGGAAAAAACTTTAACTTTTAACGCTCTATCAAAATCCGTATAACATCACTTTTGGTTTAACATCAGGAACAGTATAGCTTGGCCATTATTTAAAGGTCAATAGGTGCTATATCAAGTAATTAGCATACTTCTACAAGCCAATCTTCTTAGGCCACACTTTGCAAAGATTTATTAAAACTTGAACCGACCGCTTAAAGCAATTCCAATTTTAAAAATAATGGATTAAATAAATCCAAAATCAATTTGTTATTTGATCTGGCCACTCTAAAATAAAAAGCAAATGCTTTTTTGTTTTAAATTTTTACATCTTTTGCGCATCTCTGCATTTTTATTGCCACTTCGGTCCATCATTTATGTAATTAGTTTTGAACTGTATGAAAAGAATAGACTGACACACATACAAACTTGGCTATACGAGTTCATCCATTGACACCAATAGCGGTTCTAATTTTTTTTAATTCCAATTAACTTTAATAGGGAGTTTATCTTGCAGCCATCTTAAACGATTCACTAGCTGCTGATGATAGTTAATACAGTTGTGTTGAATGCAGCATCGATTGGTTGAAGTCTGGTTGGTGGTATGCAGAGAACAATAGTGGTTTTTCGAAATGAAAATGTTCGAGTTAGTGGTTTTGAGAAAAGTAATAATGACCATTTAAATATAAAAAATACTTAGTGAAAAAGTAATTTGAAATATTAATGGAATAGAGATGTTGTCTTAACTGCGGCAAATTAAAAATATTTAAAGATATTTAAGTTGAAATGCTTTTTAATACCGTATTTGCTTAAATTTGTGCTGATTTGAACTAAACTGATTAATTCTGAATCTGTTTTTAAATTGAAAGTACAGGGCTGCCAGTAATAGCATTCAAAAATTCGTAATAAGGTCTCTTTCAGTGTATTCAACATACTCGTATTTGTGCTGAACTGGAAATATCAGACATAACTTCACGCAGTCTTAAATAAACGCAACGTGATTATAATATGAGTGCGTAAAATTGATACCGATATGTTTTGCAAATGGGAAACCAAATTCTATAAAGTTCATTATAGTTGGAGGATCTTTTGGCTTCGTCTGAGTAGCTCCAATGTGCAAATAACAGATTTCGTAAGCATCGAAGTTTTATAATTTATGCCATTAGGATTTGTCAATATTATATAGCCATACCATGTTCATACATAAGCTTTAATTGCCAATTAAACTATTTTAGGCAATTAATTATTTTAGGCCTTAATTGAGATCAATTTACCATATATAAGCACAATTAACAATTTGCTTAATTAGTTCTTAATTACACAATTAATTGAGTCAAATTCAAAATCCAACCCTATGTTAAATAAGAAGTGGCATCTCTATGTGAAGTATTTTCAGTTTAACAAAATAAATAATAAGAAATAATAATTTTTAAACAAATACAAAACGGCACTTGAAACACAATGTTGTTTTTTTAGAAAAATAGTGAAATTGAAGTAAAAAAATTTCTGGGGTCCTAAGAATGCGGACTTCGCACACTGTACTCGTACAATGTCATATGAAATATTTATATGTACATATATAAGGTGGACCATTTAGTAGTTTAAATTTAAAAATGCAATAAAACGAAAATGGTTTGAGATTTTGACAAATTTATTTTGTTGTTGTGGAGTATAATTGTTCCGGTTAGTAATAAAATATTATTTCATTCATATGGCTGCCGCGGCTGGCCTCACAGTAACCTACTCAATCGGACAAATTTTCGAGAACTTTTTCGAGTGTATGTGGTCGTATCTCGGCAATGGCATCACGAATGTTGTCAATTGTCTCTGGTTTGTTGGCGTAACACTTGTCTTCAACGGCTCCACACAAAAATAGTCTGACGGTGTCAAATCACAGTTTTTTGGCGGCCAACTGACGTCACTATTTCGGCTAATTAAACGGCCATCAAACGTTTGACGCAACAAATCGATTGTGGCATGAGATGTGTGTCAAGCTGCACCGTCCTGTTGAAAGCAAACATCGTTCACATCAATACCATAAAGAGCGGGTACAAAAAAAACGGTTACCATGGTGTGATAAGTGTCTCCATTGACCGTAATGGTTGCGAAATATGAAATATGGGCCAATGATGCCTCCGCTCCACATGCCGCACCAAAAAGTCACTCGATATGGGTGCATTGCCTCTATAAGACCACGTTTGGGTTTTCTGAGCCCCAAATACGGCAATTTGGTTTATTAACGTAACCACCAAGATGAAAATGAGCTTCATACGAAAAGATGGTTTTCGCAATTTTTGTGATTTTTTTTGCAATTTCCGTCCAATTGTCATTAGTTTGGATATAAATTTCCAATAAATCCCAATGAATGACATAAGTATTACCAGATTTGAAATAACCGCTGGTTCAAATTGAAAATAGATGGCCACCCGATACATATTGTTAAAATGAAAAAGGTAAACAAAAATTTTATATATTGAATTCGAGTTTTTCTTTAAATTTTACACTTTTTTTTCAAGCCAAAGCTTAATTATTTATTTTATTATTTTTTTCAAATTCACAAATTTAAGTTTTCACACACATAATTTATTTTAGCATTTCACAAATGCCAATTAAGTAAATTTAATTGCGCATTGTGTGAACACTAAATTCGATAGCGCAATTTAAAAATTATTTGACTCAATTAAAAGTTATGTCTGAACATGATATTCAGTTGCAGTGAATAGTTTTTATGCTTACAGCCCCATTCTTCATGCCCTTTCTAGACCTTCCACTTTAGTTGCGGCATTCAAATTGATTTCTTATAATTCGTTTCATAAAGAGCGGTCCAACCATAATGCACGATGCTAGTTGTGAGTCACACCTTAACATCAAGTTTTTTGGCCAACTTAATTTGACATTTCTTTGTTTCAGTGTTTGACAAATTCAATCATTGAGATGTAGGCAACTGAGCAGCGCGTTAAGGTTATAGAAGCCTTTAATGAAAATAGGCGTTTAAGTCAAAATGAATTTCGTACACTTCGTGATTTTTTTGGTCAGTATAATCGATTAAATGTGTTCACAATAGGGAGAATTGTGCGCAAATTTCAGCAAGCAGGGTCTTTAGAAAATGTGGAACCACCTGTGAGTGCTCGCCCAGTTCGTTCTTTGGAAAACATTGCTGTTGTTCGCGATAGTGTGGCAGATTTAGCACCGTTGGACTTCTTTCTTTGGAGATATTTAAAAGAAAAAGTGTACGTCAGTAAGCCAAGAGCTAAAGGATAAGATAATTCAGCACATTAACGACATTGAACCTCAATTATGTTTCAGAGTCATTAAACATATGGATCGACGGATAGAGGTATGCCACCAAAGCCTTGAGAGAATTTGACCGAAATTTAGTTTCACACATAATTGCCATAAATCCGTCTATCATAATAAATATTAATAACATATTAAGATAATTCTCTGAAGACTTCTTGTTATATTTACAATTAACATCGTGAGTCTTGGTTGGACTACCCCTTATTTGAGTTCAGACTTGGTATTCAAGGGCTGTTCGTTAATTCTGTGATTTTTTGTATTTCTTCTTATTATTTTGCAGCAAGTTTTAATGCAAAACTGTCTTTTACTACTGTTGAATGTTAAAGGCGCCTCGTTTACTAACTTACTCCCAAATTTTATCATAATTGGAACACAGTTAATTTCATGAGCAGATTAATTTTTATTCTTTTCGCAAAAAAAAACTTCTGACCAAACAAGTAAATATTGTGTAGACACTAACCTGTTAATTACATTTTAAAATGATTTGACAGAATTCTATTGTCATCGCAGCAGCACAAGGGAAGTCACACGTTAAGGTTTTCCAAAAGGAATTTTTACCCAGAAACAGTCGACGAAATTTCTTAAAAGATATTCACTAGATAGGTCCGCAGCCCTAGTGTGCAGCGCCGCTTACTACTATTCTCAATCTAAACTAAACGCTCGAACTTAGACACGCTAAGGCGATGTTCAGTCCATAGTTTAAGCCTAATTCTGAATTTTGAAAGTACGTCAAACTCCCGACAAATTTTTTTACGGGCCGTTGTGGATTAAGAGCGCATTTGCAGAGGATAGAGATCAAGGATGTAGATTTTTGTAGACTATGTTTATGAGTACGTTATTAGTGTCTCTTTACACGAAAGACTTCGTGTGCTCCCACAAAAAATAGTGTAGTAGGATCAAACCGCATGATGTAGTCGGTCAATGAGCTTCACGAAAACGTGAGATTAATTGTTCACAAAGCTCGCCTCTCAATTGGTTCATGGTACTGCGTGTATGTGTGGCATATGGCAGCAGTTTGTTGAAGCCATATGAAACTGGCTTGCGATTTTTATTGTTCTTGAAGAATAATTGCTGTCTACAGCAGGAATTTTTATAATAAAATGCAATGACTTGCAAGCGTTGTTCGTTTGTTAGTCTATCTAGTCATTGTGAAATGGTAAACCTTACTCAGCATTTGTGACATTGCCATACATCACAAATCTTTTTTTACACTAAAAAAAATACTCTGAAAAACCAAATAGCACTCGTTAGTATTTGGCAATATTCAAGCTTTCTCCCTCTTAGGTGTCCTACCCAAAAATGGCTTAATAAATACGTTTTCAGCATTTCTCGCATATTCCACTGAACTATCATCACAATTTCTTTCGTCACTATATTGCTGTATTGAAGTGTAAAATCATTAAAATTAAATTTTAAGATTTAAAGTTTTATTTTATTTTTGTTTTGATTAAATTTTTAAATATTTGCAATGCAAAATAAATTTTGATTTAAATCGCACAACAACGATTTTTAATTAATGAAACTGTCTGTTCACATCACATGGTGATGTTACAGTACTGAGTTTTTCTGCTTGTGTTATCATTCACATCGCATGTCATTGGCTGGTGTATGTATGTAAAACAATAAAATTACTTATCAATGAACCCACGTTTGATCTGACCGCTTCACATTCATAACAAGAACACACACAGACAAGCGGATGTGAAAACAACACGAACCAAAAAATAAGCAATCATTGTCTGCACACTGTAAAGTGGCTTGGTCTTGGGCAGAGAAACTAGTGGTAAAGCATCACTTTGCATCGTCGTTGCTATGTGCCCATCCATGGACAACCAAAACATAAAACAATACATTACCACTACAACTACCAACTTTAACATTGCCATCCGCACCACTTTCCTTTGCTCGTATGCATATTAAAAGAAATTTTAATTCTTGAAAATATTCACACAACGACGATTATAAAAGAAATTAAAAAAGTGAGCAGAAAAACGTTTGAATAAAGGAGAGACGTACACGGCTTATGCTTTTCTAGTGCTGCGCTTGTTGTTGCGCTTGGCTATATATTTTCTATAATACGATGGATGATAAATGTTTTCGTTGTGTCTTTTCGGATGATATACTGGACTGATGTTGAGATAATAAAAACTCCTCTCCACTGGTAAAGCCATTCAATGAATCAATGAATAAAAAAAACCCAATGAATGTATTCAAACTTTCCAACAAAAACGTTCATTGTGTATGGCATGCAATGAAAAAATGCTGGTGCTGTATGCAGCTCATATACTCGTATGATGTTGCACTTGACTCGATGTAAATGAAAATCGAATCGAATTGTTTTCAACAAATATATATTTGTTTAACTGAATAAAACAAAAACCGATGGAGAAATGTGAATAATTATAGAATTTAATACAGTGATGTAGAATGCTCATAATGCTGGGGAAGTAGTTGTTATTATTGATATGAAAAGGGATAAAATCATACATATGATCAAAGTAAAATATTTTTCTAACCTACAAGCTTTACTTTAGGATACAATATGTCGCAATACTAAAATAATACTCTTTGCATTCAAAACTAGGTATAATTATGGACTGAAGGAATTAGCTGCAGTGATAAAGGGCAACTCATAGTCGTCAATTGTATATTTCATTTAAATTTACTTTGCAATAAATCAACAAACAAAATAAAAACTATTTACCCCAAAATGCACAAGAGAGCTTTTTAGCGGCCTTATATTTTTTCATTTTCTCTTAAATGTAATGATCCACATGCAAGCGACCCTTACATCTCACTAAACTTTGCAGAGTCTAAGCCGTGTTCATAATAAAATTTTTGCAATGATCTAGCTAAAATACGATTTTTAATTCACTTGCTGCTAAGTTCGATAAGCTCAATAAGTTTTTTTCCGTAACACATAGCATCTTTGCCTTTTTTCAGTTTCTTTGTTATTTTTGTCTTCCAGCTAGACATGTGATTGCTCTACTGCAGGGGGTATCTAGAATAGATATTATCGCTGCATAAAAACAGCATTTGCTGTATTTATAGTCTAGCAAGCTTTGCTGCTGCTAATTTTCATAGACTATTACCTTTTATTTTCTTTTTTCCTCTTCCGATAAAGTTTTGTAGTTAATGTTCCTTTTCTTTTTCCTCCAGAAGGTCATGAGACTTTTTAGATGAATTATTGGCCTATTAGTCATTCTTGTCAAATTTTATTTACATGTACTCTCAGAAAAGTAATAAATTCTTACCATTTAAAGCCGTATATACACAAGTTGAAAGCCAAATGAATATGTTCAAAGCATTTTTATCTTCTGTTTTATAACGACTTTTTTGCTATTCGTGAGAGTGTATAATTTTCTGCTCTACAAAACTGCTCTATTTTTTTTTGAGTAATGGTATTTCCAGAAGTTAAAAATCAACTTAAAGGTGGCAATTACACTGGTAAATATTCGAAAGGAATGCAACGATCGGCAAAGAAGGAAGTTATTCGACTGAATATGCCTTATCGCCAAAGCCGACCATACTCCTTCACTACAACGTCATTCGTCATGTTGCACAAGTCGTTAGAGCCGGCACTCCAAGAGCTTGAATAGTGTTAATTTTTTTTTTTTTAATCAGCCCAGTCGCAAAGTGGCTCATTTTCTCAAAAACAGTGCCAAAAATACAAAATTTTATAGCCAGTTCTCACTGATTATGAATCAAAAACGTTTTCCCTAAGTGAATAAAATTGGTAGGACTTCCAAAAGCCGGAAATTTTTTTAAAAAGGAAAAGTGATTTTGAGAAACAAACTTATACCTTAGAATTGAAGTGCCATAGGCTGTGTCGTTTGATCATTACTTTTTGGGTTTTTTTTAAAGTATGTTTATGTTTATGTTTTTAAGAAACAAATAGGAAAAGGTTCATCCGTTACTCTATATTTTCGGCAGTCGCTATTTTTCAGACAGTATATATGTGTTTAGATATTATTGCAAATAACGTTGCAAATAACCAACATTTTTCTAAGCATATTTGCTAAACAGTACTCTAATTAATTTAATTAAGCTTTTCCACAATAAATGATCGGTTTAAGCGAAATGAAAAAAAGCTTAGAAAACCAGAAGGATTTTGTTTACGTTTTAAAAGTATGCAGTTAAGATGTGTTCAAAATGTGGAAAAAGTTTAAAAACTTCAAACGCTTTTACACATTCTATTGTTTTATGGGGGTCCTTAGCTCTTGCTCCCAAAATACATTTATTGAGCCTTGAGCCCCTAGAATCCTACATTTCTGTATTGTTTTATATATTATTTGCTGCTATTGTTCCAATTATCCAATTTCTATATATATATCTGGACTATGAAGTCATTTAAAACATATGAAGAATATGCCACATTAACCGTTGTTCAGATATACAAAAATCAATATTTACTTTGTATGGGAGGTATAATGCCAATTATCAGAGTCCGCCCACTTTTTGGCCGATGATTTCTATTGGCCACGATGATTTCCATTTTGACCAAAATTAGAGATACTAACTGTTACCATTTTGAAGATATACACAAATAAATATTTACTTTATATGGGCGTGGCACCAAACAGTTGGAATTTTTGAAATTTATATAGCCTCTATTTCCTTTCAGACATATATAGAGATACTGTAAAAATTTCAGGAAAATGTATTCAGCCGTATGGCTGTCTATAAACTTCAAACATACTTACAAACCAGGGTTAGCAATCCACTAGGTATTTGTATTATATACAAAAAATCTGGCTGGGTTGTTTTATTTAATTGTTTTCGTGGCTTATTTACAACAAAAATAAGTGCAATGTACATTTTTGAGCTCAAAAAGATAATGAAATAACAAATTGATCAAATCACTGCTTACATCCTTACCCCACCTCTGAGCCAATTCCAAAATCTTTTAAGGCGCCCCAATTTTAAAGCCAATTTTCTATGTCTTCAAAGGAAATGATTCGGTAACAGGTTAAAGCTAAACTCTTAGCTCTTATTACGGCCTAGATAGTTTCTCAAAACGTAGGCCGTAAATCAAAATGCCTTTAAATGAGATGAATATGCGTTGTGTTTGCTTCGCTTACACTTTTTGTTAAAAAACAGAGAATCCACGGTTATTTAACCGTAGAACGAGGTAATTTGCGAGGTAATTTTTGCCATACCTGATGCAAACACACATTAATTCTTAATGATTACAGTCATTACTTAACTATAAATATAAATTAACTTCGATTAAAGTATTAAAAACATGTAACATAAACTATGTTAATACACATAAAAACGATACAAATAATAACGATACAATTAATTAACACTTAGAATTCACACCGGAATACCGGAATACCGAATACTGTTAACATTATTTCAAATCCTAAAGTTTTCTTTTTCAGTATCTTTTTAATTTTTTCAAATATCTTAATTATTACAAAAATTATGATTTTTGCAACGAAAAAAGTCGAGATGCGTCACTAGAGTCGTATTAGAAATACAATTTTTTTGGCAAAAGAATATTGGGATTTCATTACTATTTAAGGACGTACGTATGAGTGATATTGTATTAGTGAAGCAGAGATATTATACCTATGTATATACTTACTAGGGCGGGTCGATTTAAAAATCGCCCAAGTGGCAAGGAAAATCGTATTCTATGGATCAAAATAAGAAACTTTGTCCATGGAATCATACCTGTAAAATGAATTCTGATGTTCCTTATTTTGACCCAAAGACCAACGGTAAGTATTACTTACGTAGTAATGTGATCCCTCTATTCTTTTTCCCAAAATAACACGGTGCAACAAAAAAAAGACCCGTGAAGTGATACTATTTTCTTGATAGGCCCTATCGACTACAACAAGAATCTGTTGTTGAAATATCCGAAACACTTACAAGATCTCGAGTTACGAGCTAATAAAAAACTTAATCAAACATTAACCGATTTTAAGTTTCTCTACGGATTTGGAGAAAAGAGAAATAGACCTTAAAATGACATATAAGGAATATGTGTGTATACAGAATACTCGAATTAAGGTTATCCGACCCGCTTGTCGAAAAAAATATAAAATTTGAGCACAGTGTTATTAATAGTATATCTTTAATACAATAATTGTATATGGAAGTTTAATGGGCAGTAAGTCTAAGCTCGTGATTCTATGAATTTCGTTGCCTCCGTTTAACGCCTTTTGTCGTACTTATGGTGATGTGAAGAAAATGGAAACAATCTTTTACCTTTTGTGTTATTGCTATACGTGTTAAGCATATCGGCACTTCTGCGACTTTTTGGAATTCTTGATAGAGCTATTAGGGAATACAGTGACTTATTAGACCTAGCGACTTATTTTTTTATCCACCTAATTGTGACTTTTAGTTCTGTCTGATATAAAAGTCTATTTACACTTTCTAAGATCTCTGTCTATATCCAAATGATTTATTGACTAATTCGAATTTAGTCCTTTTAGTTTCCCCACTTGTTCTTTGGTACAGTTCCTTCTTCTTAGATGGCTATATCACAGCCTTACGATCTTTAGCTTGTATCAGAATCGAGTTCCAAACTCTTCGATCTTGTGCGCGGCTTCTCCAATTTCTTACATCAAGTTTTGAAAGATCGGCTTCAAGCTGATCCTTCCATCGGAGTTTTGGCCTTCCTCTTCTGCGCTTTTCCTTCGGTACATACTCGAAACACCTTTTCGTCGCAGCATTTTCACACATACGCACGACATGGCCAAGCCACCGCAGTCGTTGCATCTTAATGCATCTAACTACATCAATGTCGTCGTAAAGCTCATACAGCTCATGATTCATTCGGTGTCTGTACTCTCCACCAACGCAGACGGGTCCATAGATTCTACGGAGTAGCACGGGTAGTGTCAACGTCTTGTAAAGTGTAATTTTTGTTCGCCGAGAGAGCCTTTCTTTTAAACTGCTTGTGTAGAACAGAATAGCACCATTTAGTAAGCATGATTTTCCTTCTTACCTCCAAACTGATTTTATTAGTTTTGTTTATGGCGGTTCTAAGATAGTTCACATGGTGACACAGTCGAGTGGATTCCTTGTTGGTTGAAACCAACAACTTTGCTTTATCCTCATTCACTGCCAGATCCAGTTTCATCGATTCCTTTTCAATATTTGTACAACTCTTTAACCACTTTTTTTTACGTTCCTTGGATGAACGCGTGGTACTATTAGCTCACTACTTTCAATGGGTGTCAAAAGTAGCTACCCAGGTGGCGCCACGAGGAGGTATGTGTCCACTTGAGATGAAGAAGGAACCAAAATAGGTACCAAGATAGGTACCAAGTTGAAACCAATCAGACCGTTGCTTGGTGTTCAACATCCCCTCCGTCACCTTTTCGCCTTCCTTTTTTTCGAGGTACTACATGAGTTTTTGGAACCAAGTAGGCTGCAGAATTTTCTTTTCTTCAACGAGCTTTCAACCTATCCTAACATACAAAAGTCAGGTATATTTTTCAGTCTCAGTTTTATTAGGAGTAAATTGTTTTTGACACAAAAATAATTTCAAACCAAGAATCAGCACCCACATAACTTCTAGATTATTTAAATTTCTTTTAAATATAATGAGCTATCGTTCCTTTAACAGAGCTCTTTGGCTATACCTAATAAACCACTGTGGTACATATTATTACATATTATATTAAAATTCTTACTTGCAACATGCATCACTGCTGTAACCACTAAAGCAGTGTTTTCTTTTATTCATATTAAAAAAAAAAAAAAAAATTAAAGCTGCTGCTGATGATGCTGACGCTGATGCATCACCAAGCGAATCTGTTTATTAATCAGTTAAAAAAGAATTTGTTCAATGAGTGTAACGCCTATTTTGCATTGAAATGAAATAAATCTCATGAACGTACAAACAAGAGGAACATGTACTACAAAATTTGCATAACGTTCATTGCTAACAAGCAGAAGAGCTATAAAAACACTGCTTCTGTGGAATGTTTAGTAAAAAAGATATCATTTGTCATAGAAAATAAGCAATGAAGTCTTTTAAAGCTCATGTTTAACAACATTCACGAGAATATGTTGTTCTCTATCAGCTTCATACGCCAAATATTCAGCCATTGAGAAGGAAAAAAAATATTTGTTTGGCAAATGTTTTACCTCCGCCTCTTTTTTTGATAAAAAAAAAAAAATAATAATAACGATGAAGAATCTCGTTGGAGCAAATGTGCAATAAACTACGTTCGTTAAGAAACAAAACAGCTGTACGTTAAAGAAATATTGAGAAATAAATAGCAATACAAAAAATTGCGTACGTTCCTCCTAACAAATGCTGGTGGCAAGCATTGCAAAAGGGAATATTTTTTCAAAGAAATAAACCAAAAAATTCCACGCTACGAGTACCTGTGCTACCCGTTCTAGTCTACATTGCCTCGGCAAATTAACAGAAATTCAATTGTATTTACAAACGTATTGTACGTGAAATATGCATTTTTTTTCTTGGTACAAATTTTTAGTTAAGAAATATGGAAACATGAAGAATATGCATTTCTATATCATAGATATGTATAAGGGTTTTCATAAAGTCAGAAATATTGCTCATACTTTACAACTGAATGTGCCAATTGGTTTGTAAAACAAAGAAAAAAATTAAAAAACGTTGAATCGTCGTTGAGTGTTCTTTAAGTTCTTTAAATTCAGTGTAAAACGATACTTTTTGAATACAACTTTAAATCAATTGGCACATTACTAGGGTAACACCCTCACGCGTTGCTGGGAGCTTTTGTATTATATAGTACTCTAAAAAATGTATTTCTCATAAGCAATGTACACATTTTATATGGGGAAAAACATACCATCACAAAAGTGTACGGATTCAGAAACTTTTTCATTAGCCGTTCTCAAGTCATACAGAAATCAATACTTCCATGCCAACTTGTTAACTGATGATTTGTATTGACTACGAACCTATTTATACTAAATTTTTTTGCTTTTACTGTTACCGTTGTGAAGATATAGATAAATAAATATTTTTATGGGCGTGACACCTAATTTTTTTGAAAGAAACAAGACAGTCATTAAAAGTAGATCTCTTCAATGCATGTACTGGTTTGTAAATCGAGTTCTTGAGATGTTAAATGACGAACATAGGGCAATTTATTTTTGTATGTATAAATTATGTTGTACATCACTGTAGATATATATTGTGTTTATACATACATAATTTCTGCAACATCGCAAGTAAATCAATGA
Source organism: Wohlfahrtia magnifica (assembly GCA_023159175.1). Taxonomy (NCBI): domain Eukaryota; kingdom Metazoa; phylum Arthropoda; class Insecta; order Diptera; family Sarcophagidae; genus Wohlfahrtia; species Wohlfahrtia magnifica. The sequence continues at coordinate 8,784,017 of JAKWBJ010000486.1, read as the reverse complement.
GCTACACCCTACAGCTTAACACCGGCTTCAAGCGGCAGATACATTAGCTACAAAAGTTTTTCTTACAGTAATACTTAGAGAGATTGAACGGTTATTATTCGACCGGTTTTAACCAGTTTTTTTTTTTGGTTTTGTCGAATACCGTTTTTTTAAAATGTCCATTTTTCGAATACCGAATAAACCGGTTATTTTAACACGAATAACCGGTTAATTTAAACATGTATAATATGTATATGTTTTAGTGCGAATATACTCTTCGTTTATGTATTTGTTTTTAAATTTGATATTGTTTTTATACTGTATGTGACAACCTTGAACTTCGCACAAATAACGTGAAAACTATGGTAGGTCATAAAAGATATACACATTTGAGCAACAATAACTTTTTCTTATTTTCTGAAAATAAATATTAAATTTTTATATGTGGGGAATGATGATCAACTCTACTCATTGAAAGAGACCTACAAACGCTAGCTCCGAACGGCAGATGTTATAGTTAGTAAAGTTTTTCAAACGTAAATAATCAAAACCAGCCGCAAGCAATGTTGTGAGGTGATTCTGGTTGGCATGCGGTTGTCTTACTTAACATACCACAGTGGCACACACTAATAAATAGATGATGCATGTATATATGTTTCTACACATGTCCTCTGAAGTGTGAAAGTATTTGGAAATTGATGGAAAGGATAAGTCTAGATATATTGATTGTCCTTAAATACTAAGCTGAAAAAGCTCTTCGACAACAGAAATTATTAACCAGCTTAAATATGTTTATCAGATTGACGCTATTGTGTAGTAAGAAAAGTAGTCTGCAGGCACTGGCATGTAAAAATTTTACAAGACATGCTGTAAAAAATTAATCACTGGGTGAAATATTAGAACGTTGCGATGTCGAGTATGAAATGTCGTGATGTTGTTCTAGCATTTTTATTTGCTAGAAATTACGACATGAGACGAAAATTTATCAATTTTGTTTGCTAATGCAACTTGAATTGAGATTTTCATTTTAATAACAGAACCGGTTAACCGGTTATTTAATAAATTTATAACCGAAAACCGATTTTTTGTAAATTGCAATTTTTCGACTTATTCAAAAACCGGTTTTTGAAAATAGCCGAATAATCGATTTCTCTAGTAATACTCAAAACTAGTCGTTACCTTATATTGTGAGTTGATGCGTTTGTGATAAATTTATATTACCTTAAAAGAAAACAAACCTTAAACTATTTTTAGTTACGTCGATCAAGCCCTATTAAAAGGGGCCATCAGTATACCCATGTATATTTTGTTTATAAGGGGTTGGTCGCAATTTTTAATTTTCAGTTGCTAAAGGTTTAGTTGGTATTAAGCAATGGTATAAAATACTCATTGTCGCAAGTATACATCTAAAAGGTAAACAGTACAAGAAGAAGTCCGAAATTGTGATTGATCAATTTCGCTCTAAGAGTCTCAGCATTAAAAGTGTGAATATTACAAGAAAAAAAATCTTTGAAAGTTTGTCAAATTACAATCAGAGAAATTTTTTATGATGACATTACGTCGTTTAGTGCTTTCCACGTTGCGTTTTTGAAAGTTTTAAGTAAAGTTTCTTTTTAATTACTTTTAACTAGAAGAACCATTGCATGAACATTGCTTAGAATCTTGCTGTAAATGACGTTTATATATATGATTTTCAAACTTCAGCTCAAACTTTTCAAGATAAGATTCCAGATGATTTGACACCAAAAAAAAACACCAAGTTTGAACTAACATTGCTTAGAATCTTGCTGTAAAATGACGTATATATTTATGATTTTAAAACTTCGGCTCAAACATTTCAAGAGAAGATTCAAGATGATTTGATACCAAAAAAAAAAAACACCAAGTTTGAACTAATGTCAAAGTCTTCCTTGTTCTTTAAATAAAGGGTGTTCCAATAAAACGTTTCAGGTTTAGTAGCCCGCCAATTAAACAGTTGTCAGTAGTCAACCTGTAACTGTTTATCAGATAACAAGTAAAAACTAACAAGCTTCAACAATGCTTTGAAATTAGAACAAGAAGATATGAAAATATTGCTCACAGTGTTGAAAAAAACGCAAATTCGTCTATTGTTCGTCGATCTTTGGAATTGGTCAAATTACAAATGACATTGCATTGTATTTTGTATAAAGATTTAGGTTTTAAGACTTTTAAAGTTCAGTTAATTCACGTCACGCAACGTCGTCTTTTTATTGTTTGAGTTCTAGAAAAGCCTCAAACTGATCTAGAATTCGTCTTGAGTGATCAGGCCGATTATGTGCGTCACGAAAAACACAAAAATTATGGTTGAAAAGCCTCTCCATTCTCAACGTGTGACTGTTTGGTTGGATTATTGCTCCTACGAGGTCATTGAACCTTACTTTTTTCGAAAATAAGCCTGGATTCACAATATTGAATTGTTACTCAATTACAAAATTTATAATAATCAAGTGTGATTTCACTCTTTCAATTACTCAAATTCCCGCATCATAAAAACATGTTGCAATCAATGTTAAATATTCAAATGTGTTTTTGTGTCTATTCTGCTTTCACTTTTATTAAAATTTTGGAAAATTCAGCAGATTCTTTTTGTTGATTTTTTACCAGCAACTACGTTATTTACTTCTCTTCAATTTGTAAAATGTTTTATTTAAATTTGATTGATAAAGAAGGAAAAGTTTCTTTAACAACACTTGAGTAAAACTTTAATTGATACTCTTGCAACTGAAACATATGTAGGGAAATAACAAAAAATGTTTATTTTATTTAATTTTTTCTCACAGAACTAAAAAACAAGTAAAAGTTTGATTATAAAAAACTTTGGGATTTTGACTAAACAATTATTTTTTGTACAAGTTGGAACAAATATGAATATCCATTAGAAGTTAGTTATGTTGTTTGGAAAAAAAATGTTTTTAAATATAAGTTGAAAGTTACAGATTTATGATTTCTATACTCTTAAAGTCACTCAATTTTATATTAATTTATTGCATAAACCTGATGAAGAACAGCATAATGGCGAAAATATACATATGCCAGTATTTAAATTTCATTAAAAAGTTACAAAAGTTGATTTAACATCGTTTTACGTTTGTTCAACTTGTAGAAATTATTGAAAGACGTTAGTGAAATTCGTGACGTTAAAAATAAATAACACTGGTCTTGTTTCATCAAAAAGTCATAAAAAATTTTTCAGAACGAAAATTGTACATGTTAAGCACTTAAATTAAAACTTAAAATGTATCTATCTTTGACCAAAATTCGCGAAATATTTTTTTTTTTTTGCAAAATTAGTGGAAATTTTTTTCTTTTATTTTCAAAAAGTTATAAAAAAATTCTTAGAATATAAATATTACATTTTAAGCATTTAAATGAAAGCCAAATATGTTGAAAGTAAAATAGCCTATAAAGGCGGGTACCAGACAACACGCAAATATAATGAAAGGAAATCTTTGGTAGGAAACAATACATACGCACATACTATATGTATGTTTTTCTTTGATGAATTAATAAAAAGTCGCTATTCCTTAGACTTTTCAGGGAAACCCAGCTTCCGTAATAGCGCCGCGGCATCATCACAAAGTACTAAATCGCCATCTTTGCTAAAATAGGCCAGAAAATCTTCATGTCCATTTCGAAAATATGGGACACTCGTGTCCTTATCTAACAAATCCATTGCTGTAATCTTGACGAAAGATGGTATGGCTTTGATTTTGAGAGTTCTAAGTCTCGAACAAGATCATTCAGGTCAGACTGGTTTATAAAATGAGGTTTTCTCGATTGACTTCTATATGCAGATAAAAAAGTACCTACAGACGCGTAATTGGTTTCACTCCAAACAGAAAAAAATAATCTAATAATTTTTTATAACCTTTTGGAAATAAAGGAAAAAAGTGTCCACTAATTTTGCAAGAAAAAATTTGTTCGCTATTTTTGCTCAAAGTTAGATACCTGCATTTCATTTTGAATAACCAAACGATTTTCATAATTTATAGTCTATTTAAAAAAAGTTGCTCTAATTTTGCGCGAAAAAAATGTTTTTTTTCGCAACTAAGTTATAAATAACTAAGAAACTGTTGAAAATATAAAAAATGTTATTCGGATGATTCCGATGGAAAAAACTGAAAACGGATTTGAGTTCAGCGCAAGAATTACCCTAGGAAAGATATTTGATTCCAAAATGAACGATCAAGCAGGATACACTAATTTTCATAAAAAAACAACAATAACATAAATATTAAAATTTCATAGGAAAAAGTCTACATACACAAAAAAATAATTATTATTTATAAATTTGAAATGTAAAAAATAAAAATTTTTCTTTTAACATTTGGTTGATCAATTTTGGTTATCAATAACCGCTTGAAGACGACTGGGCATTAAAATCATCTCTGTAATAGGGGGTGTAATTTCAGCCCAGCACGGATAAGAGCAGTTTTTAGTGCCTCACGTTTACTAATGCCATATTTTTGTAAAAAAGGTCCCATGTGCTGTATTGGGCTTAAGTCTGGCAACTGGGGTGGTGTCAAATAAAGTGCACAGTATGCTTACGGCCGTTATCTCACTTGGTATCCCAGGCCCAAGCTTTTAATAGATGCCTCAGAATTTGTTCCAATATGATTTTATAATGATAGCGGCCAATATTATCACCGACGCCATTTTATTTGACGCCATGGCGCCCCAACCAAAACGTTGCTTCCACAATGCTTGACTGTATATATAATATTCTTTGGATCAAATATAGGGTCCGCCAAATAATTTTTTTTTTTTTTGAAAATGCTATAAAAAAACTACTGAATATGTTCTTAAAATTTCCTTTTTTATTTGAAAGTAAATATAATCCTTCCGGTTAATAATGGAAAATAATTTAATTCAAATGGCTGCCTCGACTGGCCATGCAGTAGCCTACACGATCGGTCCAATTTTTAAGCACATTATCGATTGTGTGCAGCTGTATTTCACCAATGGCTTCACGAATATTGTCCTTTAAAGCGTCAATTGTCTCTGGCTTGTTGGCGTAACACTTTGACGGCACCCCACAAGTAATAATCCATCGCAGCTCCGAGGTAGCCAAACGACATCAGCTCTGCGGCTGATAATGCGATCTTCAAAAACAGGGCGCAAAACATCGAGTGTAGCTTCGGCTGTGTGGCACGTAGCGCCGTCCTGTTGAAACCAAATGTTGCTAATATCCTCCTCTTCAATTTTTGTGAACAAAAATTCGTTTAACATGGCCCGATAACGATCGCCATTGACTGTAACGGCCACTCCTTGCTCATTTTCGAAGAAAAATGGCCCAATTATGCTTCTGGACCAAAATCCGCACCGCTTTTCAACGTATGCGTACGGGTTTTCTGCGCCCCAAATGCGACAATTTTGCTTGTTTACATACCCGCCAAGATCAAAACGAGCTTCGTCTGAAAAGATGATTTTTTTTTGGCAAAATCGGCATCTTCTGTAAGTCGATCGCAGGCCCACTTAGCGAAGCGTATACACAACCACGTTCGTTCAGCGGAAGGATAAAACTAATTATCTGTCAAATCAGACATGAGCTAAGTGTTACCATTCAGGAAATAAGCACTAGTTGAACAAAAAACGTTAGATGGCAGACCCTTTATAAATCGATTAAAAAATCCATACTATTGTATACATGTGATCTAGCAAACTTGAGACGAAGTTCACGATTCTTTACCGAAATGAGTGGCTTTTTGTGTGCTATTCGGCTATGAAAGCCATTGTCATGTAAAACTTTTATTATTGCTTATGAAGCAACTATTTAATTGGAATATTTTTCGATGTGTTCTGCATATTTTGAGGCATTTATTGTCGGATCCTGATTAACTAATTTCACAATACTGGTAACAGCACGTCTCGAAAGCTTCTTAGGTCTGCCAGATCGTGATTTATTTTCGGTAATATTGTTGTGTTTATAATTTCTTAATTTCGCCTAAACAGTAGCACAACTGAATTTTGTTGTCTTAGCAATTTCTTCATATGATTTATTCTCATTTTCGAGATTTACTACCATATTTCAAACTGAGGTATGTATCTCTTTTCGATTACCATTTTCGAGAGTAAAAATTCAAATAATATGTTATTTTGTTATCACTTTGCCCACTTCAAAAATTGTAATTTTAATAAATCAACAAAGTTAACAATTATTTTGCGTTTTCTGTTTTGAAATTTCTATTTGATATTAGAAGTTGCACGTTGCATGTAGACTATTTTCCTTCTAATAACTTCTGAGTTATATTTTTTTCATATTATTTTTTTATTCGGATAATCCTAATTATAAATACCTTAAACATTAGTATAACATCTTTTTCAAATTTCGCTGCTTATTCTTTAAAACTTCAAAATCTTCAAAACTTCTTTCCTTGACTGTATATAACCAACATCGATGTGTTCTAGTGTGTGTGTATATAACAAGTTCTTAGGCTATATTAGGTTAAGGTATGTGGGTCGCTCGCCATTTACGAGTTCATTCTGGGGCCGTGTGTTTGAAAAAACAAACAAAACGCCACTAGTTTATTGGTTTCGGATCAAGTTACAATTTTCTCTGATTTAATCATTTTACTTCTATCTTAGTTAGAATTTTTTAAATATTTTCAGTGTTTTTTCTTATTATAAATGTTTCCTTTTTAATTACTATTTTTCATTCTTTTGCTTTCAAACATATTTCAACACAATCTTTGAAGTCCTTTCTCATAAAGGCAAGAATTGGGCCTTTAACAAATTTTCTTCTCTTCTTTTAATATTCCGACCCCACATACTTTAAATTCCATAACGAAATGGAGAAAAACTTTTGCTCAGTTTGTACTGAAAATAATTATGAAAATATAAAATAAAATAAAAAAACAGGGAAAAATATTTTTTGTTAAACCAAACGTGTGGAATCGTAATGCTTTTATTACCACGAACGAGTTCATTTTACAAAAATTCTTTTGTTCTAACAAATTCGTAGAAAATGTTTTAAGAATTCAATCGATTTTTGTAATTAAAATCAAATCATGTCCTTAAAATTTGTTGAGAGAAAAAAAGTTATTTTAACGATGTACTTAAAATTCTTATGTGTGACAGTCTTTTAAAAGAGTAAAAACATTTATTAAGAGATTTATAAAATTTTATATACATCATATACTTATCAATTTTTTATTATTATTATTTTTTTTTTTGGTACTTAAACTATCAAGAACTTATTTCGATAGGTAACATAATTTTGCCTCAACAAAACTCTTTAATAGATGAATACCTCTTCCAGGTATACATTTATTTATAGATTTACTAACCAAAGGCGTCTTACCTGTTTTACATTTTTAAAAAAATTACCAATATGGCCTATTATACTCGTAAGTTGCCACTGTATATCATCCTTATATTGTGTTCGTCATACAAAGAAAAGTTCATGTGTGAACTATGTCCGCATATATTTTTTTTTTGTCTGTTACTCCTCTAGAAACTACCAGAAGTCTCTAGCATTATTCAGGCTTGTAGGATGCTGAAAGTATGGGGGTTTGTGGGAAGGATTATAATTTTCTCTATTAGTCAGACTGCTATCAAGGCCCTGGTGTCGTCTAATAGCAGCTGGGCTTTAGTTCTTCAATGTAAAGAGTAGACGAAGCTCATCGGTGATACAGGAACATCGTTGTTAATGAAATGGCTGATGACCTTGCTAGGAGGTCCTCGACATAAGTGGAATCTATTAACTCCTACTCTGACATCTGCTGTCCCATGACTGTAGACGGCTTGCACACTATATTTAAAAACTCATTACGGTGAACACGGGTAATTGGATGATCGGAACGCACGCGGGGAAAGTTGGTTTGCCCTCACTGCAGAAGCACCTTTTGAGAGGGAGACAATCGTTTACTTTCTCTGAGAATGTGCGAGTCTGGCGAGCAGACGACTGTGGTACTTTAATGTACCGGTCTTCAATAGCATGACGCAGTCCCTTGATCTTTTCTACTTCAAAATCAGCTCAGGGTGACTATAATTTCTTTTTCCTGTTCGATGTCCTTTTAGGTTATTCTGTGGTCTTGACTTGGTTTCAATGGCTAATTGTAGTTTGATCTCATCTTAACTACCTACCTATCTTCTCCTCTTGGGAGCACATGGCTTCCACTAAGGATATTTCTCCTTGTTTCACTTTGTAATCATTATGTCTTCCAGCTGTAGCAGCAGTCTAAAAAAGATGTCGTTACAGTCATATATCGTTACTTAAAAACAACGCCCTCTGTATATTTGGTGTAGTGGACTGCCTATCATAGACTCTTACACTTCTTTCCCAAAAAGTGGCATTACCTGACCTTTCTTATGACGTTTTGTGGCTGATGTTTAGGGGCCAAGTGGTTGAATCCTTTTAATTATTTGAAAACCTAAGTCTTGTCTACGCTAAGACTTAACCTAATTTGTCTTCAAAAACTTATATTGGTAATAATTATCGTACGATTTGATATTGCGCTTGGGCTAAAATTTTGGGACACAAATATTATTTTATACTATTTGGGAGCACAAAGGCGGATCGAGACTCTATTTTATATATTGCTTATAGTCCATAATGGACATTAAATACGGTGTATCCGCCAGTATACTATACGCTGTTAACGCTGCTGAAGCCCCTATAACAGTAAACATCTAAGTTACAATTCTGATCCACACTGCCTGGGTGTAGTACCCCCTGCTTGATTTGGCGTTGGAAATTATTTAACTTCATACCTGTACCTGCGATTTATGCTTAAACCACTACTACTAGTTGAACTCTCTTCTTGGCGAACCGAAATAATTGTGGTTCTGACTGCACTCATAGAATCCTTATCTCTATTTGCAGGCACCAGACACTCCAGAATAGATAGCCCTTCATGACTCGATTGGTCAAATCGAGTAGAATAGATTCGCCAAGGTTTCAACAGAGCTACCATGGCGCGGTCGCATTATGTAAGACTAAAATTAAATTTGAGCTTAGAACGAACAAAGGTTATTTTCATACTGCTAATAGTTGAGTTTTAACATGTACACAATCAACAGATAAGAATTTCTCCTTGACGCTTAGAAAAATTCATGTTTTTAGCATTTCGTTGGTATTATAGTGTGACAATATTGTTAACTTCTATATCCTTACTTATTTACGCATATTTATCCATAGAACAACTTATACAGTCAGTGACAAAAGTTTAAATACGGATGCCAAATGAAGAGTTTCTAAAGAAGTATCCATTTAACAAAAATTTTTTGTATGCAGTTTTATTTATTACCAAGTAGGATGAACAACAAAAACATTTTTTTTACTACATTGCAAACATAACGGTAAATATTAATAAAACACAAATAAGCATGGGATAAAAGTTTACATACCCGTTGAATTATTATGATTATCTTTCGATTTCTTCATGATTTACTACTAGTAAACTCGATATTTTGATCACAGTTCATATTGTTACGAGTTAAAATTTCATTTCAGTTGCGTTTCTGCTGTTGCTGCTGAAAACCATGAGCAAAAAATTAAAGCAATAGTAAAATGTTTAATGATTAAAATTTAATGAGAAAAATTATATCGAGAAATAGGAAAATGATTAAAAATATCATTCTCAAGTGTGCAGAACATCATAAAAATGTAATAAGAAAATACGCCTAGAAGCGGAAGACAAAAAAAGCTTTGTAATCGAAATGGCTAACATCATCACAGAACCACGTAGAAGCCCAAGATCAAACGAGCCAAAATGCCTGTTATCGCTTATACTTTAGACAAGTACGTTTATCCAAAAACTATACAAAAAATATTACAGAAGCACGGGTACAGAGGCAGATTTCCACGAAAAGAAAACATTAATTAGTGAAAAAATGAACGACTACAAATAAATACAAAAGTAAGGACGTGGAATTTTGTGAAACTGTTTTTTCAAAGGCGAATGTAAATTAAACTTGTTTTTGAAGGGTTGTAGTTTTAACTCCGAGACATATGGGTAGTAATTTGATATTTGAGGTAGCAAATGGAGCACCTATATTTGGGAGTTTTCGCTTTATGGTAATGCTTCAGTATCTATACAAGAACATATTTTAGGAAAATTTGCAGGATTCTGTGGACAAATTATACCGTTATCCCATTAGATCTTTTAACGGCACAACGATGTAAAGCATATCGCAAACTTTGTTAACAAATGGCTGCTAAAATCGCTAGACTTAAATCCTATCGTGTATATTTTGGATTTAATAAGGCGAAAATGGAAAAAACAATACAGGCGACGTCTACAAGCAATCATAGAGAACCAGGAAGGTCACAACAAATATTACATTGGTATTTTGTGAATCGTTATTTAGAAATATTAATGCCTATTTCAAAGTGTATTTAAACTTTTGACGCGTAATTTTTTTATATATGTAAAAATTGCCGTTATATTTGCTATTAAGCAAATATTTTTTGTTTTCGTTTTATAGTATTTATAAAAGTTATTAAAAATATGTACTTACAGTTTTGGTAATACGTTTAGTTTTCTTAAAACTCAAAGCTTTTGAGATGTATTTAAACTTTAGTCTCTAGCCGTATGTTTAAAACCAAATTTTATAACATTAGTAATACTATATGTACTAGATACGAAATCTTGATGGCACTGCTACACTGCGATCCAGTATCAAGTTATTTATTTAACGTTTACCATGCTATATAACCGAATCGAGATCCGTATCACAGTATAACCCAATATTTTGTTAAATAAATATTGAACGTGCCATTAGAATTTCAATATATTACAATAAGCATTTGGATATAGAAGAGGATGTACAAACACAACAATTCACTTACATATACCAGGTGTACAGGTATGAAATGACCAGATGTCCTCATAGGGAAAATTTATTGTGAACGATCCTTAATTTATTGTGCCTTCGCAATGACATCTGCCAAACATATTCAGCACAGACCAAATCAGTGAATAAACAACATCATAATTTTTCACCGTGTTAAAGATGGCGAATTTTATACCAGAAAATTATGATTTGCAAAAAGCATTAATTTTCTGTTTTCATTTGAAGAAAAGTTCTGCAGATTCGCATCGAATGCTTGTCGAAGCATATGATGATCATGCTCAATCAGAAGCAACATGAAGGAGATGGTTTCGACGGTTCAGAGATAACGATCTTAATGCCAGAAATGAAAAACGTTGAAGACCACCAAAAAAGTTTGAAGGAAGGTGTGTTGTACCACGAGCTTCGAAAACCTGGTGAAATCGTTAATACAGATCGCTACCGACAAAAAATGATAAATTTTAATCATGCATCGGCCGAAAAACGAACATAATGGGCAACATAATTTTGCAACATAACAATGCACCTGCACACAAAGCAAAACCGGTTCAGGATACAATCAAAGCATTAGGCTGGGAGCTGCTACCCTACCCGGCATATTCACTAGACTTGGCTCCTTCCAACTACAATTTGTTTTCATGGATGGGACCAGTGTGACCATATAAGCATTTTTTAAGCTAAATTTAGCTTTTTTATGTTCAATTTAGCTTCAAAATTTTTCATTTCAAATATTCATTTAACGTTTTTTCTAACGTTTCAACAAAAAAGGACAATAGAGCAAAAATAAAACAAACATTGTAAAGTCTGATATCGAAAAACAATAAAATTGTAGCATCACAGAAACAATAGTTTCTGCATTGCTTACATGCTTATATTATTAGTAAATTCATATTCTTTTTCTTATGAGATTGAAAGAAAAGTTTGAAAATATTGCTTTCTGTTGCCCTTTCCTTTTTGTATTAATTTTTTTAATATTTAACACAAAGAAAAGGGTTTAGTGTTTACCTCTGAAAATGTTGCCTTTTGAAAATCCTTGATATTTTTTAATTTTAACGAAGTTTAGTGACAAGGAATAGAAAAAGTGTACATTTCTTTGTCAGAAAATAAAATTTCGTAAGTAAATAAACAAGAAATTAATTTGATTATAGATTCGTTTCTTTTAATGTCTCAAAAAGTGTTACCTTAGTTATGAAATCTACTTTTTTTCTGGTTTTGTTTCTTTGCTATTGTGAGCTTAATCGCCTGTGTTGTGTTTATTATTCGTATAACATTTTTCCTCTAAGTCGGACAAAAATAATTCGATTGAGCAAATGGAGCATTTGTTTAAAAGAATACATTTCAATTTACATTTCTGGTTAAATCGCCGCTAGTGTAAAAAGTTATATTTTTTAAGGATGAAAAACGAGAATATTAAACTTCAGAAATCTTAATTAAGGATAGATTATTACAAAGCCAGCGGACATTTTTGATCCGCCGAAAAGTGGCTGGAAACTTTCAATTCATGCATCCTTGATACCGGATTCTACTTTTTTTCAGGTTCTGCTCAACTCTCATAAATATAAGATAAAATATTAGCCAATGGCTAACAATAAAATTGACTAAATAAAATCAAAATGTACCAATAATTTTTCCTACAACTCTATTTAAAACTACCTTTACACATCCAGTGTTGCCCGAAAATCTATGTATATAAACACATATATTATAAACAATTTTAACATTCCTCTCTATTCCGGTCCTATCTGTTTTTAGGCCACTTATTTGTTTTTGTAAGGAAAATGCAAAGAAGTTGGAAGTAGATGATGACTGTTGGCAATTAAAAATTGCTTTTAAAAGAAAAAATACTTATTATTTCAGACAAAAAGTAAAAAAAGAAAAAAACATCCCCTACTGTGCTTTTAATTTCAACAATATCGGTTCATTCATTCACGCGTGATTGGCTCATAAACGAACTGAATAAACAAAACTATTTCTTAGTTTTATTCGCATACTTTTGGTTTGCCCATTTAATAAATTCTTAATATTAAGTGACAATTCATGCGACTTATTTGACCAGTTTTGCACCAGATTCAATTTTGATACACAGCATAGCCTATTTCGTCAGCTGGATCTTCTTCTGTCTTGAAAATTTCAGCAAAATCAGTTTAGTCATTTACTGAAACTGAAACTGAAAATTATGTACATTTATGTATTCCATTTGAATTCTTATTGAAACTTTTGTTCAATTAATAGTTTGACTTTGATGCTGATTAAATGGTTTTAAAAGTGATATCTAGTTTCTAACCTAAACAATTGTTATTACGAGTACTTTAGACTTATACAGTGCTATATTAACCATATCTAATATCCAACTAAAAAAATGTTAAAAACAATTTAAAATTTTAGCTTATTTTTTTTAGCCGAAAATAAAAATTTTTTAGCTTTTTTTGAACTCAATTTAGCTCCATGTCATTAGCTGAGCAGCACTTCGAGGAAGTTGAAAATTGGGTGGCAAATTAGTTTTCTTCAAAAGACGAGCAATTTTATTGGCGTGGAATACACAAATTGTCTGAAAGATGGGAAAAATGTGTAGCCAGAAATGGTCAATGCTTTGAATAAAACGTTTTTTTATTTTCCCATTAAAAATTAGTGTTTTATTTTCATTTCATACCGGTACACCTGGTAACCACCTAAATATTTTTTATCAAAGCATTCTACATTCCTTTAAAGATCTGTCGTATTGTTTTTCTTTCTTTTTAAATTTTTAGTTTCTAACTAAATTGTTATGGTTCGTTAAAATGTTTGCATGCCTCTCTGACTCTTGGCTCGTTATTAGGGGAAAAAGTTTCAAAATTTAATGATCGACATACATTTTATTTGAACGACATTCTCGTACATACTTCACTATTATCTTCTCAAATAAGATGACCCATTTTGCTACTGTTGCTATCTTCTGTTTGAAAGCCAAAGTAAATGCACAGTGTCGTAGATTGCATATAAAAGTTAGCGGCAAATTTAAAAAATCGTTGCAGGAGACAGAGTAAAAATAAAATACTTGATTTTCTGTATCATCCGCACCAAAATTTTAAGAGCAATAATTTAAAACGATGTTTAGGTGCCTTAAGATGACCCATTTTGCTACTGTTGCTATCTTCTGTTTAAAAGCCAAAGTAAATGCACAGTGTCGTAGATTGCATATAAAAGTTAGCGGCAAATTTAAAAAATCGTTGCAGGAGACAGAGTAAAAATAAAATACATGATTTTCTGTATCATCCGCACCAAAATTTTAAGAGCAATAATTTAAAACGATGTTTAGGTGCCTTAGTATGTAAGAACTATTAAAATTTTTAGTTAAAGGCTTCAACAATTTCAACATACACTCGGAACACTGTATGCCGTAGGATAAACTAAGAACTAAAATGAATTGATGATTTTTTGTTTGAGTGGCAGAAGAGGGGTCCTGTACAATTGGTATTTAAAATGTTTATGAAAATTTTTTTCAATATAATTTAATTTCTGTTTAATAATGTCTTTTAAGTCATTTAAAAGAATCATGAGAAATAAAAAAAATGTTGTTGAAGCTGACTGATTTTTATTTAAAGTAATATTTAATCGATTTTTTAAAATTTTATTAAATATTAAATTTGCTTTTTGAGGCAAATTTTTATAATTTTGTGAATTTGCTTTTAAGAAAGTTTAGAATTTCTTGAAAAAAAAAGATTTGTACTATAATTTTTTTGTATGTCCTACTCATACATATGTATTTCAAAACGTATTTAAAATAGTTTTTATAATTACTACCAGTTTTTAAGTTTTTCTTTATTATTGAAGATTTCAAAATGTATAACTGTGATTTTAAGACTTCCAAACATTAGTCTGAGCATTGTATAGTTGTAAGATTGGTCGGAGTTTATTGTTAAATAAAGCGTATCTTATAAAATTCGTCAGTATAAGTTTACTTCATTTATTAAGTGAATATGTAATATTGGCTATCGGTTATACATAAATTGTCGGTAGACGACTCTAAAAAGTAATATCTCTGGTAATATGAATTGTATCAGGCAGCACTGACGTTTGAATGATTACATTTTAAGCTTTACTTTGTTAGAAGACATTGTTGAAATTGTAGATTCTGTGAAAAGTAGTCTACGTTGAAGTATTAATGTAAATTTGAAGCATTACCGCTATATTTTGCTGTTCTATTATAGAAATGGTTAGAATGCGTCACAAGCTGCTGAAAAAATTTATGAAGCTTACGGAGATAATACAGGTGACGATAATAGCTAGAAAAATAGTAGCGAACTGGTTTGCTCGTTTCCGATCTGATAATTTTGATGTTAAAAGATGTACATCGTTCTGGTCTACAATCATTAAAAAAGTCGAGTTTTAATTTAATTCTTCAATTCTTTACTTGGCAATTTTGCTTGTTGACATACCATATCGGCATAAGAAGCTTTATCATAAATTTTACAAATTACTTTATAACTTTAAATCAAGTCTTCACATTTTGATATTCATATCTGAGTGAAAAAGCTATGTATATACATAAAATTTTTCAATTTTGTTCATTTGTGTAGAAGATTCTCCAAATAATCGGCATCTTATAATGTCAAGTCAAAGTTTATTAAATAATTAACTATAACCTGGCGTGATTTGCTACCCATATCTTAACTTTTATCTCAGTTTTCATTTTTGACCCTTTTTAAACATTTCATTACCCGCCCCCGCCATGGTCCATGTCTAAGAACTTAGAATAACCAATAGTTCCTGCCAGAAATACATTGTAAAAAATTTATGATCATAGGTTGTGCGTTTAAGCCAGGGTTGGCAACCCACTGGGTAACCCAATTAACCAGATTAAACTCACCCGGGTTTTATTGGGTATTATATTAAAAAAAAAAAACAGGCTGCCTTTTTAATTTAAAGGTTTTCGTATTTTATTTACAATAAAAATAAGTATAATTTACGTCTTGGGAATACGAATTAATTCGATCAGTTTTTTCAGTTCAAAAGAGAAAATGAATTAGCAAATTTGTAAAAATAATAATTTATCAAGCAACCGCTTATATCTTTTCCTCGCCTCTAAACCAATTCCATAATCCCATCTCAGAAAAACTTTTCGCGTTTTAAAGCGCTCCAACTCTGAAGCCCATTTTATATTTCTTCAAAGGAAGTTAATTGGTGACATGCTTGCAAATAAACTCATACCTCTTTATGCGGCCTAAAAAGGTTCTGAAAATGTAGGCCGTAAATCGAAACGCCGTAAATTGAAACGCCGTAAATCGCAATGCCGAAAAACGAGATGAACATGTGCTGTGCTTGCCTCTCTGACACTTTTTGTCGGTTTTTTTTTACCGTAGAACAAGGTAATCTGCGCCTTAAATTGAATGTGTTTCATAATTCAAACAGGCCGTTATAGCGAAATGTTGTATAAAGAAAGGTCGCATAAAAACGTATGAGTCTATCGTATCCGTCGCAACAGCCAATAGTCAGACGGAGCAATTTTCGAAAAATACGGCAGAAGCGCCATTTGATCGTTTCTAATAATTGTTTTGAAACTTTTGCGACATGAAGCCGGGCGTTGTCCAACAAAAAAATAACTTAATCATGTCTGTCTTTATATTCCAGATGATTTTCTCATAATTTCAAACGATATAATTGCAGTTTGCTCTGATCACCGAGTTTTAGCAACTCATAATTCCCACCAAGAGTTCAAAATAAGGCACAAATAAACAAACATACGTACATACACACGTAACAGAGTTGGCAGAAACTCTTTTTTTTTTTAAACCCAACCCACCTGGTTTTATTGAGTTTTTTATGGGATTTTTGGGTTTTATTGGGTTTAATAACTGCTCCCAAATTTCGTTCATTTCGACAATATTTTTTGTTTGTTAGTAGAATTAAGTTGGTTTAGTATTAATAATGCAATTTTGCTCTCAGTCTCACGTCGCAAAAATTGCCAAACAATAATTCGAAACGGTCAATTGCCACTACCGCCGTATTCACCAGACATTGCTCCTTCAGACTATTGGCTGTTTCGGAGGATACAATATCTTTTGGCAATTCAAGAAATATGAAATAAATAAATAAAGTGGATTGCCAAAAAGACGAGAAGTGTTTTTGAGAGGGGATTCGGAAATTGGCCAAGAGGTGCGGAAAAGATGTAAGCAGTGATTTGATTAATTTGCTAATTCATTATCCCTTTTGAGCTAAAACCGAATTAATCTGTAAAACCCAGGTGGGTTTAATTGGGTTACCCAGTGGGTTGCCAACCCTGACACATAGATACATTTACTGAGACACACAGGCAAGCGGATATATTCTTTTGATTTATATAAAGTCCATCGATTTGATGTTTATGTTTTACTATCTTCTATGATTGGGCAGGATATATAAATTGTGGTCATGACAGCTGCTTCAAATTAATTTGTCAGGAAAACCAAAACAGAAATCATAAAACTCATTAAAATTGTATCAACTTTACTTACTTTTGATTTAATATTTATTTAAGAGCAACATGAACTTCTAAATTTTTACATTTTTATTTTTGTAAATAAAAATATTTTCTTAAATAAAACAACCCACGTCAAATAAGTTAATGAAAAGAATATATATTTTTGTAGCGTCCATATTATAAAATCATGTTGTTGAAGAAGAAAAAGTTTTTTGTTAAAAAAAGTGTCGCAAATAAATTACATTTTACAGCTTTCAATAGAGTAAAATACGGTGAAACCAACAAACAACCAACAACAATAAGAAAACTGAAAGGAAAACAACAACAATAGCAACATAAAAGTTACAAAATTAAACCCGCAGCAGGTTTTTTCTCTTTTATAAGAATTTTCTTTTTGTTTTTTCTCTCCCCCACTTGTACTTCTGCAATTTAATGGTGATGTTGTAACTTAAATAAGGATCAGGGTTACATTTAAATGATGTCGTCATTATTGTTGTTTGGAAAGAGAACAAGAACGAAAAAGGTGATGCAGTGGCTGTATGAAAAGGATGTCAAGTCTAGAGTAAATGCTTTTGTTGTAGTTTTTTTTTATCTTTCATTTTTCTCACATATTTTTTTTAATTACCAACTGAAATTGAGGCAGTGTCAACGTATATTTTTCTTTATGATATCCTTAAACACATTAACACCTATCAGCATGACTATTTTGTACTCTACACCATATTTCAATGGCAAATTACTCACTCGCAATATCAGTTTTAATAGTTAGAAAATGACACCCAACGCTTAGCGCTTGTCAAGCTTGAAATAAGTGATTAAGTCCACGAAATTATGTTAAAAGATCGAATAATGGAGGAGCGTGAGATGGCTAAGGCTGTAGGATTCGTAGTCCACATTTTGCTCGAATACTCATGCTTGATCTTAAAGCAACTGTTTATTCATAATCCAAATATGTTTTTTGAGCATTCTATAACTGTAAAAGAGAATCCTTCTCTTAATTCGATAACATAATCTGTAAAAATGTTGTCTATTGTGCTGATTTTGTCTACAAAATTAATAAATCCCTGCCCGCACTTCATTCCCTGTACAAAATACGGATAACAAATAATACTATATAGCCATTACATAGCTCAAAATTTGTATCAGTAGTGTCAAATCAGTAGTATTTGTTGTATGGCTGTAGCATCTGTAGCCCAACAAAATCTTAACGCCGGAAGCTATAAGGCTTCGACAATAAATGCTTAAAACAAATCCAGCGTATTTTTTGATCTAACTGGGTAACCCAATGAGCAATTACTAATGTTGGCGAAATGCGGACCAATTAGAGCCTGACTCTGAACTTCTATTTAAATTAAAATTTTTCTTTTTTTTTTTGTAAGTTTTATAAATAAAGGAATATATACAATGACTCCAAAACATGATGCATTTGTTTCATTGAAAACAATTTCTCATGTCTAACGATATTTTATTTTTAAACGAACTCTATGCCTTTAGATTCGATTTACTCCTAATTTAGCTGAAGTAAAAAAATTTTGTGTTTCAAATTATAATTTTAGTTCGGTCAAGTCTGATACTTATTTTGCAAACATATAAGTGCCCAACTTTTTTTTGAAGAAATTAAGATAAATAGGTGAAGATTTATAAAAACTTTACAATAAAAATTAAAATTATTATCTATATACATAAAAATGATTTGTGATTTATTCGTATGCTTAAAACTTAAAAACGGCTAGACCATATTGGATATTTCCTTCTGTGATTTTGTTTGTAATTCCTTTATCTTTGCTCCTGTTAAAGGTATTTTGAATAAAATTTGTTACGTCTATGCAGTGTACATATTCAAGTTCTGCAGCAAATATGAACGTGATTGGATAAGGAGCATGGTGAATTTCACATGAAGTAAAATTGATTTTTTTCTATCTTGAGAACAGTTAGAGTGGAAGTTTCTGTATTTGGTCTAAGTGACTTCGTAGTTGATATAAATCATCAGTGAGGTGGGCGGAAACGGATAAGTATACATAGTACCTCATATACAAAGTAAATATTGATTTTCGTATATCCTGAAAACGATAAAAGTAAATTTTTAAATTTGATTGAAATCCATCTTGGACGTGGCACATCATCAGTCAATAACTGGGCTAGATTAAATAAGTTGGCGAGGCAGCTCATCACACTTATACTAAATATAAAATGTTGTGTGAGTAGAATGATAAAAATTATTAAATTATTCACATCAGCCAAAAAGCGTGAGAGTTTGGATAAACGGGTATTGCATTACATACATATATATATCCGGGCAACGCCGGATGGGCTAAGCTAGTAAAATATATAAATCTGTTATTTCCTTCTATAAAAAAATTTACCGGAGTAACCGTGTGTGATTGATTATAATATTTTCTAAAAACTACGCTTCGAGTATAAATGGAATTTTTGTACGTTTATTACCTTAGTTGACCATAATATAGGTGGAAACTAAGCTGAAAAAAATATAGCTGCCTCAACAAAGTTTGGTGCATGAAAGTGTTAAAATCATGCAAAAGCCAAACTCAGAGAAGCAAATTCAATACTCGTACATACGTATGTAAATTAAAATTAATAATACGTGTTAAATCGTTTAGACTTAAATAGCATATCCAGCCTCAGTGGCAGGCTCTCCACCAACTTTCGATAAAAGCTTAGTTCAATTTGATCCCACTCTTCTGAAAGAATGATCCTTAAATCAGATTCTGAAGAAATGTGCTGTCTTTTCCCTCCATTATCAAGATAATTCCAAAAGCTGGCTTTTAGATTTATGATAGTGCTCTGTGAATGAGTCTTCATTACTTAAGGTCAGTTATGTACCACCTACTACCTTACAAATCAAACGAAAGAAATTCCGATGGGTCGGCCATACCCTGCAGAAACCTCAAATGCCAATAACTATAGTGGCTTTAATATGACATGTGGAAAACAATTGCTTATGAAGCGTTCTGTAAAAGATTCGAATGTGATATGGTTGTTTATTGATTCCAAAATCATTTTCCTTGCTTCATTACTTTAGAATTAATTTCGTTTTCAACATCATTTTTGAAATTCATTTAAGAGCTTAAACTGCAAAAACATCTTTTTATTCTAATCAGATTTAGAACTCTTAATTATATTATCTTTTCTATACAAAAAACTACTGGAGTTGTTCAATAAAATTCATACAGTCAACTTTTTTTAAAAGCAATTCTGCAAAAATCTCTATTTAAAAGGAAAGTAAAAAAAACATTCTCTTTATTTTTACCAATAACTTATTTGTAGGATTGGTGGGAATGTAAACGAATCATAATCAATAGTAAATTAATCATTCACTCATGGCACAGTTAAAATTTTATAATCTGCTTAGTGCAACCTAGTTTCTTGTATGGTGAATGAAACACTGTTTAATTTTAAGATTTAAGTCTGATGTGTAAACTTCCCTTAAAGCTTTACTCTGTCTCTTGTTTGTTAGGTACCATAATAACCGATTTCAACTGAAATCAACAGGCTTTGTTTCGTTAGAATTTCATTAACTTGTATCAAAACCTGAACATATTTGCATCATAAAGTGAATTTAAGTTGAACGGTATGAATTAAAATAATTCTTGGATTATTATTTCAATACGTCAGCAGCACAAACCCAATATACCCAGAAAAACTACCTTCGTTTACGTTATAAAAAGAAGACTTCTGAGCAGAGCAACAGGTCGTATGTGTGATATTTTTTTCTGTTGTTTTCACAGTGTACGTGTTTAATGGTAATGCACCAAAAACATAAAAATAATGAAAAAAAAGAATCGTAAGAGTAAGAGGTAGTGGTGAAAAGAAAATAAAACGGCGTTCAAGAGTACATGTAGTATTCATTACATTTTCACTTACTCATGCTTTTGTTTTCCCTGCCTTTAATGATTAAAAAGTGTTTTATTGGTGTTATAACGTTCTTGTGTGGACCTGTAAATATAAATCAATTAAAGTCGTTTTCGGTTTTGATACTCAAAACTCAATATTGATTAAATGTTTAAAATATTTTTATTTCCGATTATTATTATTATTTTTCCTTGTTTTTGTTTTTTCTTACTCTTACTATTTTTATAATATTAATATAAATTAAGAATCTTAATTAGTCAATGAAAGTAGTAATGACAGTAGTAATTAATGCATCAGTTTTATATTATTTGTTTGTAGGTATTATTCCTGGCTAAAACAAAATGTCTCAATAACAAAAGCAGACACTTTGGATTTTAAACTATTTTATTTGTTTATAAAGTTAATCATCTAAATTCGCTAAAAATAAAAATAAAAAACAAAAAAAATTCTTATGTAACTTAGAAAAAATCATTTTATACATTGAACACAGTTTTTTGAATGCGACAAAACATAATCACATCTTAAATAAATTGACTCTTAATATTAATTTTATTAATTTAATAATTAGTTGTCTACATATTCATGTTATGGACTCGATTAGATTCGATAACGTTTCAACAGAAATTTCATTTAATGCAATTTCCACTTAATAATCAATAAGTAATAATCAATAAGTTCGTTCTTATTTCTGCAATTATCGCGATTTATTTTGAGATCTACAATATCCCATTTGCTTTCAAATCACTCTTTTACTCATTTATCTGTGCATTTTGGGTTGTTGTCCTGTTGATATCCTTAATCAAGTGGCATTTTCTTCCCGGTATCAGTATGTATTCCGGGATACCCTTGAAGACGAATCGATTCATTACACCATTTATTTTGCGTATTGGTCCAATTCCATGGCCAGAAATGCATTCCCAGACTAAAACACTTTCTTATTTTTGTTTTACCATGTCCTTGATATACCGAGGATTAAAATGTTGTGCTTTTTATTCAGCTTAATAGGCTAAGTCAATAAGAATGTCTCACATTAAACTCAGATTCATCAGAGGAGAGTACGGTCTTCAATTAAAAGTATACCTTGCTTCTTTGTGAATTCAAATCCGACCAATCTATTCTAATCCACCATTTACAGATCGTGCTTGGGTGCATCTAATCGAAACATTTAATTTTAAGTGATTTGTAATATACCTTTCTGATATAATGATATACTTCTTTAATAAACTAAGTATCGTCTGATCGTTCCGTTTGCTGGTTTTCTGGGGTCTACCACCTCTGTATATGGTTGTGAATGAGCCTAATAAACGTAAACGGCTTATAGTATGGTAAATAATACTTTGTTGAAATCCAAATTTGTTTGCGGCTTATTTTTTTTTCTAATTGCTTATTACTGTAAGCCATTTTTGTAGAATATTGCAAAATATTGTTGGCTAGAGACCAGAGTTGCAAAACCCGGGTTTTTTTTAACGCAGCCCACCGGATTTCATTGAGCTTTTTGAGTTATATTGGGTTTTATAACTGCTCCCAAACTTCGTTCAAGTCGACAATATTTTTTTTTTGTTTTCTTAGACAATCACGTTCTTTTAGTATTTATACTATATTTTTTCACCCATGGTGGGATGAAAGCGGCATTGTGTATTATGGGCCGCTAAAATTCGAAAGTCAGAGCAGACTACAGTTACTTAGCTGAATCATGCATTATAAGAAAAACGGCTGGAATATAAAGACAGACATGATTAAGTTATTCTTTTGCGTGACAACACTCGACCGAAGTCGCAAAAGTTTCAAAGCAATTATTAGAAACAATCAAATGCTGCATTCGGCGTAATTGCTGAACATTACTCCGTCGGCTTTTGCGACAGATATAATATACGGGCTTTCTTTGCATGGCATTTCGCTATAACAGCCTGTTTGAATTATGGAACACATTCGCTTTAAATGCAAATTACCTCGTTCTACGGTTAAAAAACCGTGGTTTCTCCGTTTTTTAACAAAAAGTGTAAGAGAAGCAAACGCAACACATATCCATCTCGTTTAAAGGCATTGCGATTTACGGTCTTTATTTTCAGAAACTATCTAGAACGGATTTGAAAACTGGCACAGAGGTTTGATTTGATTAATTTTGTTATTTCATTATCTTTTTGAGCTCAAAAAAAGAATAAATGAATTTGTAGTCCCAATACGTAAATTACACTAATTTTTGTTGTAAATAAGCTACGAAAACCACCCGGGTGAGTTTAATTGTGTTACCCAGTGTTTTGCCAACCCTGCTAGGGACAGAGTTTGAAAGATTCGGTACGATTATAAAGACGCTTAAAATTGTTCCTAATTATTTCTCTAATGTTGAAATTATCGTTTTTTTTGGTCGTTGATAATTTAACTATATAACAATTTCGTGCTATTGTTTCGACGCATGCAAAATAGCGATTTTGTAACTTTAACATACATTTTTACTGCTACAAATTTATTTTCTTTGTTTCTATCTTTTCTTAGTAAAAGGAGTATATTATCGTTATAAATTAATAAATCAAATTAAAGTTCGAATGAGCTTTTCTAGCTCGTGCATATGTTTTGTCGCATACTGTATATTGTTTTAACCGTCAAAAATAAGCGATCTTACAGTTTTTGTAAATACATAATGAAAAAATTAATCACTTTATTTAATTAAATACTTTCACATAAAATGTTGCTGTCCAACCAATATTAAAGCCGAGTTAGACTCTTCTGTGGAGGAGTCTGCTCATTCTTTTACGACTATAACATATTTGGAGCCAGCGTTTAAACGATGTCATACGAGTTACGAACGTACACTGTAGTGGTCAATTGATGAGTACACGCCATTGTAATCAGCGTTGACGCTTGGGTCCGATTGGACCAAAGTTGGTAGTTTTTCGTTTTTTAAAAACAGTTTGGTAGTTTGGTTGGTTTGTTACATTTTTTTTAAATTTTTGGTAGTTTTTCGTGCTGTAGAAATTTCCTTATCCATGCTAAATTTTTCCTCTTAA
This sequence comes from Wohlfahrtia magnifica, assembly GCA_023159175.1. NCBI lineage: Eukaryota > Metazoa > Arthropoda > Insecta > Diptera > Sarcophagidae > Wohlfahrtia > Wohlfahrtia magnifica. The sequence continues at coordinate 8,759,912 of JAKWBJ010000486.1, read as the reverse complement.
AAACACAGTACATAACATAATTAAAAAAAAGTAACTTTGAATTGAATTAACAACAACTTTCAATAATGTTACCACCGTTACTGTACGATGCGTGCAACTGCTTGCTACTGTTTCACGAGGAGTTATAGCAAAGAATAGAGATTATGTTATAGTAGTGAGTATAGAAAGTCGAATCAGATTACCGCGAATGGAGAACAAAAAAAAAATAAAAAAAGTTTAAGCTTCCTTTCACCAAGAGCACTTCTATTTTATTTATTTCATTTGTTTTAAATACATTTCTGGCAGCCTTTTTTACATGGTATGCTCAATGTTGTATTCAGAAACTTATTTTGTTTGACATAAAATGTTAAATTTTAAAGAAAAATATAGTATCTTATTATCATTTTGTATTTTTTGAATGATGTGATAGTGTTTTTTAATACAGTTATACAGTTTATCGAATAATGGAAGCAGAAAATCTTTAGGTCGATTTGCACCGAATAGGATTTGATTTTAGACCTATTGTTTCTTCTGAAAAGTTTCTCAAATTTTCGCGTTGATTTTATATTTGCTATACGACTTTTCAGTTTTTTTTTTCATCCATAAAATTTAATCCACCCTCATATATATACTTAAATATATAGGTACATGCTTATGTTATTTTGAATGATATTTTGCTTTTATGTTTGTTGTTACTTTATGTATACTTTTTTGCTTGTTATTATTATTCCTATATATGTATGTATAATTAAACAGAAATTTCGATTTATTAAAATTTTTTTTTTCAATTTTTTGTAGGCTGTGAACGGTTTTGATAAATTTTTTCAAAGTTTTTAGTAGGAAGTCAATTTCTTGTGTGGCAACGCTGATTGCAATTGTAATTGCCGAAAATCCCACTGAGCGTATGAGTGACATTTATGAATTTTAATAAAATATCGCTTAAACAACGCACGTTACATACAATTGCAAAACTAGGTACTTTCACTTTATGCGGAATAAAACATGTATAGGGTCTGCCATCTAACGTTTTTTTTCAACTAGTGCTTATTTCGTGAATGGTAACACTTAGCTCATGTCTGATTTGACAGATATTCCGCTGAACGAATATGGTTGTGTATACGCTTCTCTAAGTGGGCCTGCGATCGACTTACAGAAGATGCCGATTTCGCCAAAAAAAAAAAAATCATCGGGGGTATGTAAACAAGCAAAATTGTCACATTTTGGGCACAGAAAACCCGCATAATTGAACCATTTTTCTTCGAAAATGAGCAAGGAGTGGCCGTTATAGTCAATGGCGATCGTTATTGGGCCATGTTGAACGAATTCTTGTTCACAAAAATTGAAGAGGAGGATATTAGCAACAGGACGGCGCTACGTGCCACACAGCCGAAGCTACACTCAATGTCTTGCGCCCTGTTTTTGAAGATCGCTTTATCAGCCGCAGAGCTGTTGCCGTTTGGCCACCTCGGAGCTGCGACTTGACACCGTTGGACTATTATCTGTGGGGTGCCGTTAAAGATAAGTACTACGCCAACAAGCCAAAGACAATTGACGCTTTAAAGGACAATATTCGTGAAGCCATTGGTGAAATACAGCTGCACACAATCGATAATATGCTTAAAAATTGGACCGATCGTGTAGGCTACTGCATGGCCAGCCGAGGCAGCCATTTAAATGAAATTATTTTCTATTATTAATCGGAAGGATTGTACTTTAAAATAAAAAAAGAAATTTGAGAAAATATTTAGTAGTTTTTTTTATAGCATTTAAAAAAAAAAATATTTAGTGGACTCCTTATTTACCAATCGATTTCGATGAATTATGGTTTCTTTTATTTCCATTATATGCAACTTTATGAATAAATAGTGAAACTGATAAATGTTTACTGCTTTCTATTTTTTTATGAATTTTTGAAATCAAAAATATACGATAAAAAAATTTGTTTCTCAATAACTCCAGAAATACGGGTTATATTAAAAAATGATATTAAAATGACTTAAAGCTGGTATAATTTGGAGTTTTTTAAAATATGGCCTAAAGAAATCGAATGAGTCATTCCTAATTATCACATTTTAGAAAAAAAATTCTAAAAAAAAAACTTATCCATAGAATCTGAAATGCTAATGATTTTTGATATTAGGCGACCATAGCACATCAAAAAAATATAGTGGTTATAAATGGTCAGAAATTTTTTTCCATGTGTTGCATAGTGTAATTTTTGTTGATTATTTCAAAGAAGAAAAGATAATCAACGGCGAGTATTATTGGAGCGACAGCCAAATCACCCTATTCTCTAAATCTTACAAAATACAGTAATCATTCGATTTATGTCGCAGTTGTTTCAAAAAAGTGGTGACGTAAATCGAAACGACGTCAATCGAATTTCATATTGCTCATACTACAAAGTAATACAAATGTTTTTAAAAATGAGCTTAAAAAAGTTATATAAATTCAGTCTTATAAAATAGAATTTGCGTTTATTAATAAAAAGTCAAAAAAAAACAATTCATTGAAAATTAATTTCATATACATATCAAAGAATTATAAGCCTCATTAAACAAAAAATAAAACAAAACAAATCAACTAAAATTTTTTGTAATACTTAATAATAATACTTAAAATACTTAAAAAATATGTATGTAGTATGTATTAGAGAAAAAACTGTATATGAATCATTTCTAATTGTATGTTTGTAGATACCTATGTATGTATATAAATGTACATTTTAGTCATTAAAAATCGCTATTAGATGAACTTTCCGTAATATCAGAAATAAATTCTTCTATGACATCTTCGATAGTTCTTATCTTGCTTTCCACAGGCATTTCTAATAAAAGAGATTTAAAAATTGTATTAATTCGTTCTGTGATAAGATAATTGTTTTTATTCGCACAAATCCCGTTAATATTTAAGGCTTGAATATACTGTTTCTCTTTGTCGTCCCAACTTTTTCTTCATCTTTATCAATTTCTTCAAAAATTTGAATAGTCTTTTCTATACAGTCAAAAGCTTCTGACAGCTTCCCCAAATGAATCTATGAATTTTCTCTACAAGACGCGATATCTGAAGTTTCTTTGTCTTTGGTTGATTTGAAAAGTTAATTAATTCAAATAAAGCCGAGTTTGTATAGTATATCAAGTTAAAATAGTCAACAATGTCAGAATGATCTGTATCTGAAAATCAATCAATACAATACTTTCATCATCAGTTGTGCATTCAGGCCATAAGCTTTTCCATGCATTTTTCATTGTCGATACAGTCACCTTCTCACAACTTTCTTTTATATTGTTAATTGCTTACATGATGACATGCTTTTTCTAAAATTGTCTGACAACGTAGTTATTTTGATCAGTTTTATCTGATTGTTTGCCAATTGGATTGATAAGTTTATTCAAACTTTGTCTCAAATAAATAATACTTTTTGAATGCAGCAATAACGCCCTGGTCCATGGGCTGAATAAAAGTTGTGGTATTAGAAGGTAAAAATACGACTTTGATAATATCGCTCATGTCATTAAATCTGATGGAGTGACCCGGTGCATTATCAAGAACAAACACCATTTAATTTTCATAAACCTTTTGACAAAATATAGAAATAGTTAATAATTTTGAAATTTATTAAAATCAATTAAATAAAAAATAATATTCTTTCTGTGTCTTCGAATATCATTGAATATCTTGCCAAGGACATCTAAAACCAAGTAAAACAATATAAATATTTTGCTGAAACAGTTTGAATGTTGCAATTAAAATTAATTTTTATAATAACTTCTCTGTTTTACTTTCCTAGGCTATATTAAGCCTAAAATTATATTTTATTTTGTTTTTTTTTTTGTATTTCTTTTGCTCACTTTAAAAATTAAATAATCTCTAATAATTCTTTGAAGCGCATAATTATTTCAAAATGGCAATTTTTTTTACCAAAATAATCTCACTATTAACCCGCAAAAACTTCCTTCATATCATTCAAGTTAAACCATTCATGATTTGCTTGCTTTTCTTTTTCTTGTTTATATTTTTATTTCACAGTCTAACGCAGGTATATTGGACTCATTTTATTGTTTGTAACGTATATGAGTAGCAGTGCGATTTACATTCTTTTATTAGTATACTAGCTAAAACCCGGAGCGATACGCTACCACTATCATAATTAATTTTTTTACTATTATATTAAAAGTCTTTTTTAACCTATTTCCCCATTTTATAACCTTCCGGTTTAAATACAAATAATTAAGATCGTAAATCGCGTTATGGTTCATCTCGGACACCCTTGGTTACTTGGCCGCCAGGTAACGGATCGGTCGAAGTGGTTCACCGCACTCCGACAGAGCTTTACCCTTGTTCCCTCAGTCACGTCTACTCGTACTGTCGTTGTGGAAAGGTTCAATATCTGGGTCACCATGGATATCCCAGTGGTGGTCAAGATATCTCACCGTCTCAGTCGCAGTAGTTCACCACACTGCGACGGAAAGTAGCCCTTCTCCAATCCGTTAACATCGCATCCAGTTGTCGTTGTTGGGGAAAAGCTAAATATCTGGGTCACTATAGATGTCCCAATGGTGATCGAGGTATCTTGCCTCCTGGGTTGTCTCATTCCCAGTGGTTCCCCACAGTGCGACGAAGAGTCGCCATTTATTGGAAAGTTATATACACCAGATCCTCAATATTCAAAGTGTTCACCCTCCTATGAAGTTCACCCTCCATCGGCTTCTGCGTATTACCTCAAGATCAGAGGCCATATCGAAGCCTCCCATAGCGAGTTCATTCAGTAGAGAACACGCGCGTTACAAAAATCTGACCGCAGAGTCCACCAGGAAAACATCTATCCTCCTAAAATCAATCCTACGGTAAATTGTCCCACATGCTGGTCTACGGACACTACCGCCAGCGCGTACAATAGTACGGAGACCCAGGCACGAAGAGAGTATCCTTCTCTCCATTTTTTAAGCCTCTGCATCTGGCTTGAGGAAATCCCAAACCAAACTGGAAAGGCATAGGACAATAGTACGGAGAGGCAGGCACGAAGAGAGTATCTTTCTCTCCCATTTTCTAAGCCTCTCCATCTGGTTTGAGGAAATCCCGAACCAAACTGGAAAGGCATAGGACATAAGTGGTCCCACAATCTGACGGTATATCAGTAGCGTGATCCTGGTGCTCAGGCCTACTCTGCCTCCCTTCGACTTATCGAGGATGTGGTCTATGTGCCTATAAAACTCAAAGTTCTCATGTACTCCAAGGTACCTCAACTTAAACGACGTATTAACGTTCTCCCCACCAATAGTCAGACGAGGAACATGAGATCTGTAGTTCTTGAAAAGCAGACCACGTCTGCCCTTTATAAGAACACTCTCCGTCTTATCCATATTTTATTTACATAAAATACTCGTGCAGGATACCTAAATATCGGATACCTAAATCCTCTTGCCAGAGGGCCATTTGCAACCAGTATGCCGTCAGCATACATCAGAAGGAGGTCCTCTTCTGAAGGCTGCGGTATATTCGAAATAAAAATATTGTACAAGACGGGTTCCAGTAATGATCCCTGTGGTACACCAGCAGCAATCAATTTCGACCTAGAAACCTCGCTCCCTTCATCGTGAAGCTTCGAGACCTCAAGAAATCGGCAACCATCCTAGTCGTCACGCGATCAAATCCAAATTCCAGCATCTTATATAAGATCCTCTCCTACCAGGCCGTGTCAATGGCCTTAAAGAAATGAAGACTCACAGCCAGCGTAGGGCATCTCGTCTTCAGTTCCCTGACCACATAGTCACCAAATACATGCGAAGTTGAGTGTGGAGCCAAAAACGAAGCTGTACTGGCTTTTTTCGTCACAATATTTGCATTAATTTCAGTTCTAATTTTGTTCTAGAGTGATTAATATTTTGCCGAGGCTCTCTGGTTGTTTTAAACTATCAAACATCGTCTGGGTTAGAGTCGACAATATTTTGGTCTACTGAATCCGATATATTGTATTATGTGGCCTGAATTAAATTCCAAAACTCATAATAATTTGTAGGAAACATTCCTTTAGTTTCTATTTTTAACACATTCCACAAATACTCTATCGCATTTAAATATGGAGACTGTGGGAGCCAGTCTTAAACAGTGATATTGTTATCATCGAACCCTTTCTTAGAACACTTTGCAGTGTAAAACCTATCATAATGGCTTGTTTTCTTCCTCCGAATGTAGGATTTCATAATCTGTTGCTTTTGTAAGTTTCTGTAGATGATATAGTGGCTAAACACTATAGTAGGAAAATTACCCCTAAAAAACAATATTACCGCCATCATGCTTTACCGTCTTTTTTTAAAATTTATATAGCCTATAGTTCCTACCACACTTACAGAGAGATACTGTTAAAATTTCAAGTAAGTCGGTTTAGCCGTTATTAGTCTATAGACTTCACACAAATATACACCCATACAAACACACATTCATTTTTATACATAAAAATATGTATAACTGTCAAACTACAAGACAGATTTTTTAAAATTATTTGCATTGCGAAAACATCTACAGATTTTGATTGTTTTTTATCTACTTTTTTAAGAAACAGTAGTATGTAGATATTCGAGGTACTCGTATAATGATGACTTTATATTTAAAAAGATAATAATAATAAGGCATGTTATTCTCAACAAAGTCTCCTTTAAACTTCAAACACATAGACGACGAGAGGCTACCGACTACAAACTACAAAAAAAGATGAAGTACACACGTTTGTATGAAAACGATTATTTTAATAGCAATACAGTTAAACGGCTATACGACTAATTTTGCTGCTGTAGCCAACTTAGACTTATTTATATTTTGTTTGGATACAAAATTTTAAAATAAAAATATTCAAAATATATAAAATTAAAATGCTACTATCTGAAGACTGTGAACACCTTAAAAGCAGACGCAATTATCTTGACAGTTTTACAGTATCTTTCTGGAAGTAACTACAGGTTATTTTAAATTATAAACTTGGCCCGGAAGTGGCTAAAATGGTAAAGGGTAAAATATTATAACTAAGTTCGAGAAAATAACATAGATAATGGAAGCTAAACACACCGGGTCATAGCTAGTAAAATGTCAAAAAAGGAATGCGTATTGAAAGAAGTTGCTGCAATTGTAAATTTAAATGGTAATGTGGAGGTGATCCCAATTTTATATTTATCAAAACCAAAAAATTTTTTTGGGATCATCTGCTTATTGTGATGTCGTTTCCAATATATATAAGTAGCTGACTACACATCTACAATTGCCGTTAGCAGTATTTGTAATCGTGTAGTCGTATAGCCTGCCGTTGTCTATGTGTTTAAAGCATTAAGTTCGATAAATTTAAATAAATCATTTTTTTACTCCCTCCAACAATCAAACAATCAAAGCCGTCAAAATTGGCATTTATTTCGATGGTTAACTTTTCGTTTGACACAAAACTTTATTTTTTTTTTTCAATGTTTATTTAATATATATTAAGAACAAAAATTACAAACTTCAAATAAGCAAAAAGTATCTTGATATTTTTTTTATATACAAAGTCCCATTTTAAAGAGCTCTCAAGTATAAGACGTATTTGGTAGTACAGATAATTTTTCAGTTAATTAAATATTAGTATACATATGTACATAAAAGCTTTGGTATCCAGGTTTAATGTAAGCAAAAATATAATAAAAATCTTACTTTTATATTTATAAAGATAAAATAAAAGGTCAAGGGTTAAAATTAAGGAATTATTATTGAATTAGCCACCAATATTTATTAAGATTCAGATTAGGTTTAATATTTTTATCATCCAAATAAATACTAATGTCAAAACGACAGTTTTCAGAAGTTAGTTCGTTACAACTTATAGTTTTTTCATTGGATCGTTTGTAAAGTTGATAAAGTATGGGAATACCATCTTCGTTTTGAATAAATTCATTTTTATCAAGATATAGAAAAGCCACGGGAGGGATGAAACCATTTTCGATTGTTTTTGAAATATATTCCTCGTCAGCTCAAGCTCTGATACATGATGATTTTAACCCTTGGTTGTATATATTTAGAAAAAAAGAATTTTTTGTATACAAAAAATTCATTTCTAGCTTTTATAAGTTTTTGATTAATGTGGTTGTAAAAGTATAAAAATTAATCTCATTCTATTCCTAATAGCCTAACACTTTGTTTTACGGGAATGTTTATATTATTTGTGGATCTAATACCAAATGACTTCCAGTTTCTTCGAATATTACTGATACATTACCCACAACAATTGGCCTAAAAAGAATACATTCACATTTCATGTGCCAATCTTTAGAATATTTTTCAGTTATCAAAAATTTATTTTGCAAACCGTCATTAATTTTATCAACTGTATTGTCAGCATGATATATAATTATATCGTTTGCGAAGGCTGTAACATTGTCCATTTTATCTAGTAAATCTAACAAGTATAAGTTAAACAGTATAGGAGAATTAACAGTTCCCTGTTGTAATCCGTTGACAATTGAGAAAGTTTTGTTATTTAGCATGTTATGTATAAGGATTACGAATTGAAATGGAAATTTATATTTGAGCAATTTAAAAATGAGGCCAGGAATCCAAATACTGTCAAAAGCTTTTTCAAAGTCAACTAAGCAAGAGCCAGTATATAAAGATTTGTTAAGATTCCATTGAATATTTGAAACTAATAAATGAATTGCGTGGACTGTTGAATGCTTGTATTTAAAGCCAACTTTTCTTTCACCAACTAACTTATTTTTCTCGCAAAACATGATTATAGTCATATTAAAGCATAAAGCAAGCTTATTGCCCGTAAATTTTTTGGATTTGATGTATCTTTATCTTTCTTGGGCTTGATTTATTATTTGCCTAATTTTGAAAAATAGTAATTGCAAAGAATCAAATTTGAAGTTAATGTTGAATATTGAATATATAGTCCAAAAAATTGTTTTTTGCGTAATGATTGCAAACATATGAATCTGCGCATTGTGCAATGGAATACGCACAGTGCAGACACTTTTTCATATCATAAATAATCAATAGTATGTACACACGTAGGGTTTTTAAATGAACTATAGTGACCAAATATAGCCTCAATTGTTCAATTCATTTCTATTTTAAATTTTCCCCTTTTGTCGATTTTTATTGTTTTCTTTCCTGCACTAAGAGTACACAAAAGAAGCGGAGTGAGAAATAAAGTACAGCATAAGCTCCATAAAAATATAAATAAACTGTCAATCAACTATTTTATCAGCAATTTTACCTGTTCAGTTTAGTACTGTTCAGCTTTCTTCTCTTTTTTTCTTTTCTTTCTATTCTTTCGACCTGCTAAAGTCATACTTTTTAATTTCACTTTAAAGGTAAGCATAAAATCTTAAAATAGATTATGATTTCAGATTGCATTGTTACATTTCTTTATAGCTTTACTTTTTCTATTACAGTCACTTGTCAAACTGTAAATTTTTTTGTGTCTTTTGTTTCCTAAATTCCTTTAAGATTTTCCCCCAAAAAATAGTTAATTTTACGGATATTATCTGGCCAGGCTATTAAAAGTAAACAAAGCGGAAAATGTTTTTCTACCTTCAAATTCATTATATTTTTTTCCTTCTTTTTGTTTTAACTTTCCTTAACGAATTTTCGTTGTTTTGTTTCGAGAGTCTTTTTATTCCTTCCATTAAGATTTTTTATATTGAAATATTTTCTTATAAAAAGAGTGGTAAATGGTTCGTCTCAAAAGTTAAGTGTGCACAGTTATAAAATTTCTAAAAATAAAATAGAAATTTTGGTAATTTATAAATACTGTAAGGCTAAGATTAAAAAGCAAAAGAAGTAATTAACTAAATAGTTTTTATTTAATGAGCTTGTTTATAGATTTTTTTCAAATCTGTGTATATACGTCCCTTTTCTGTATTTAGAGTGGAATCAGTCGATGCGGAATTATAAAATTACTCGTAATCAAAAGTTCAGAAATTTGCTGATCTTCATTTCAAATATCTTTCGTTTTTTTTTTAAAGGTTTAAAGGTATAAAATAAAAACTACTGAATATTTTCTCAAATTTCTTTTTTTATTTGAAAGTACAATCCTTCGGCTGGCCATGCAGTAGCCTACACGATCGGTCCAATTTTTAAGCACATTATCAATTGTGTGCAGCTGTATTTCACCAATTGCTTCACGAATATTGTCCTTTAAAGCGTCAATTGTCTCTGGCTTGTTGGCGTAACACTTATTTTTGACGGCACTCCACAAATAATAGTCCAACGGTGTCAAATCGCAGCTGCGATCTTCAAAAACAGGGCGCAAAACATCGAGTGTAGCTTCGGCTGTGTGGCACGTAGCGCCATCCTGTTGAAACCAAATGTTGCTAATATCCTCCTCTTCAATTTTTGTGAACAAAAATTCTTTCAACATGGCCCGATAACGATCCCCATTGACTGTAACGGCCACTCCTTGCTCATTTTCGAAGAAAAATGGCCCAATTATGCCTCTGGACCAAAATCCGCACCAAACGGTGACTCGTCTTGGGTGTATCGGCTTTTCAATGTATGCGTGCGGGTTTTCTGTACCCCAAATGCGACAATTTTGCTTGTTTACATACCCGCCAAGATCAAAATGAGCTTCATCTGAAAAGATGATTTTTTTGCAAAATCGGCATCTTCTGTAAGTCGATCGCAGGTCCAGATTCCCAACGTTGTTCAAGCGTATAAACAACCATATTCGTTCAGCGGAAAAATAAAACTAATTATCTGTCAAATCAGACATAAGCTAAGTGTTACCATTCACGAAATAAGCACTAGTTGAAAAAAAACGTTAGATGGCGGACCCTTTATATTATATTAAATTGATTATTATTGTAATTGCTACGCAAAGGTTAAGAAAAAAAGAAAGCCGAAAAATTCTCAACAAGTGGCGCTGTAGGCGTTTATTCCTTTATCTCCGCTTCTGTTACAAGTATTTGAATAAAATTTGGTACATCGATTCAGTGCATATTTTCTAAGTTCTGCAGCAAATATTTACGGGATTGGATAAGTGGGTATCGTACCTCCCATACAAAATAAATATTGATTTTTTTACATCTTGATATCAGTTAAAGTATAAGTTTCTGAATTTGGTCTAAATGACTTGGCAGTCATACAAATCATCAAATTTAAAGTGAGCGAAATTGGACAAGAGAGTGTGGTATACATAGTAACTATTAATTTTTTATATATTGAAAACGGTAATAGTACATTTCTAAATTTGTTTGAAATAACTTCTTCATCAGTCAATATCTGTGCAAGATGGGATAAGTGTGTGTGGCAACTTCCATGAGAATGGTAACAAATAGAGCATAGTTATCTATCCACATCAGCCAAAATTTGTAAGAGATTTGATAAGCGCACAAAGCACACCGTGTAAAAGTTATATGTATATGTATTCTATACATCACCTTTCGTGATGGTGGTTTTCCCGTATACAATGTGTGCATTCCATTAAATTTTTCTTATGACAAACGCATTTTATAGGTATACAACACAACGCGGTAAGAGTTACTCTAGTATATCATAAATTGCTCAGAAAGTTTATTTCTTTGTGCGCCAAATTAGTTATATGAGTTCACATGCTCGCACGATAAAGTTTTTTCGCCATGCGCACTCTCATTCAAAATATAATCCTTGCTTTTAAGCATAATTGCACAAATACAAGGAGAGAGAGAATCACCCAAATTGTAAGTATGTAATTCTATTTCTATAACCCGTTATATTACTTCAAAATCACTGTCACTTCTAATTCACATAAAACTTAGATCAAATAAGCTTGGCATTCTTTTTAGTTCTTAATTAAAATATTTTTATTACATATGTAACATTACAAATTTATTAAATTGATCTTCATAGAGTATGCTGTAATGCACCAAAAAACAAAAATTGCATAAACAAAGTAATACAAACAAACAAAACAATGGTGGCTCCCCATTTGCTAGCAGCTAAAAAGGTGCTGTGCGAACCTGAGAATCCAAATAATTAAGACAAACAGAGAGCGAAGTCATCCTAAGACTCGCTGAATCTATCTGTGTTTTTCTAATTTCAACAAATCAGTTCAGTCATTTACTCGTGATTGACTGTAAACCAATAAACTTACGGAAAAATAATATTTAATTTGTATGAGAAAAGAAAATTCAAGCTTAATTTTTATGTTTTTTCTCTCCATAAGAACCTTCCTTATGCCTTAACGTAGATAGGTAGATAGGCAGGTGAGCTTCCTCAAGGAAGGGCTTCCCCATACGTAGGCCAGAATTCCGTTGTGGTACCACAGTGGATCATCATTCCCCCTAAACACGGAACCACATAGTTCTCATAATAAAACCCATAAGTTTCCAAATATTTGCCGTCGACAGTTCCGTAAACTCAGTCGCATAGTAGAAACCCAAATGCACCTTTTTTCTGCGACATAACGCCGAGCATGTACATAATAGGTAGAAAATTGTTTTCTCCACTGTAGCTTCTGCAAAAATAATTAGTCAGGTGATCGAGTCCATGCCCGGCAATGGCACCGACAATGGCGCTGAGAGTGCTTCTTTTGATATTGAGCAAATTTTTGTGCGCTCGAGCTTTAGCCAGATTTGCCAGTCTCCAAAGCTGCCCATGCGGCGTTGACGGAGTCTATTACTTCATTATAAATATTAAGCTTCCAAATTCTCAATTGGATTCCCGACGTTGAAAATTCGCTCGTGAGTTCGACGGTTGTGTCATGCCTCGCCAGTTTATCAGCGCCATCTTCCCAATAATATCACTATGACCTGATAACCATATGATATTAATATTATATTAATATTATTCAGTATATTTCATAATCTAAAATAAATAAAAACAGTAGTAAAACATAAAAAAATTTAACTTACGACTCTTTCTTATAGCCTCAAAATCCCGAGTTACGGGTAAAAAAACGGGTTTTCGTACCCTTATGCACTTTCAGCATATTATAAAGCATAGTTAAGAGAATATTATGGTTAAGCATGTTATTAAGAAAGAAGCAATTGTATCGCAGGTAATGTCTATAACAAAATGTTAAAGAAAAATTTTAAAAAATCGGCCGAAATAATGAAATTAGGATCGATTCTCTTCCGTCAGGACTACAATTCTGAATACACATTAAGTATTTTAAGATCATTTTTTGAAAAAAATAAAAGTGAAATATCGTAATGTTTGTCTAAATGATTAGATTTGAACTCTATTTGTAAGATATCATAAGTTCTGGATATTAAAATCTCTTGAAATAGTAGAACTAAAGTCATAAGCTTCTCAACAAGGATACAGGTTAAATAAACAAGGATACCTTCAGAAACATTAGGCAAGTCGGTCAATAGTAATCCAAAACGACTTCGAGGTGTCATCAATAACAAAAGATGTACTCGAAAAAAAAGTAATAACTAGTTATACTTTTATGTAGGAATTGGTGTAATCTAATATGTTTGATTTGCATACTTTCAATTGTCGCACGCTAAATACCATATTTTTAATTTATTAAAGATCCACAAGAAGATAAAATTTTTTCTATTTCAAAATTGATTTTATATTTTAAATTAATTTTTAAAATATCTCAAGTAGGTTTTAATTCTCAGCTATATGATCATATTAGTTACGAATTTGTTCTTCAATTGTCGCCTAGTGTATATTCGTTTACTTTATTACCACAGCATAACATATTGGCAGCTATGTTCGACAGTTTTGTTAAAGTGTTTGCTATTAAGGCTTAACCTTATAATTAAATCTAAATATATTAAACTTGAATTCATTATTAAAAATCACAGTGCCCTAAAAGTCAACAGAATGATTACCGCCTCAAAAAACAAAAATTTAACAAAATTATTCAATGTGGCTGCTAATATATTATGGTATGGGATTCAATGGGTGGAATAAAGCCGGATATCTAGTTTCTATAAAAGAGACAAAGCCGAAAAGTCAAATATACATAAGTGAGTATTATGGATTGTTTCACGATATTGACCCGAAGCATTCTTCCTTAATAGTAAGAGAATGACTTTTATATAATTTAAGAAATGTTTCCCATCTTTCACAGAGCCCTCATCCTTATTCTATAGGGTATTTGTAGTCGTATACGAAGAGCAAATTAACCGAGCTCGAATTTTGAAGAGCAAATTAGTTCAAAACTGTCCTTCTGGATATAGGCATGGGCAAATATATAACTTTATATTGCCAAAAATCTAGTTCATTCTATGAGAAGAAGATTTCAACCTGTTATAGACGCTAAGAGTCGCAAACGGAGTTACTATTTTTTAGTCTATGGACTATTAAAAAATTAACGGAAAGTCAATAGTTTCAAATGTTTGCATTCATTTTGAAGTTGTTTTTAAACTACTAAAATATAAAAATGTAAACTTTTAATTAATTACTAATAATCGTGAAAATAATTCGGGCACAAAATCATCAAATCTGACATCTATGGTTAGAATGTTTGAAACGTATACATATCGAGTCATAAATGCCAAAAAGACATAAGTTACGTACGAAAAGTAAACTTTACAAAAGAAGGCTTTTTAAATATTTTTATTTCTAGTGTATGTACAAAAGTCATTTTTGTTGTTGCTTTAACATTTTGTGTGATGGTACGATTGCTCGAATGCGAACTAAAGGATCTTTAAGAATTTTTTTAACTCCTATAACTTTTTTGTATATAAAGATAAACAGCTTCAACGCAATAGTTTCATCAAAATAACACAGCTTTATTTTCATTTAAAAATATTTAGCACTAGGGTGGGTACGAACCGAATTTTTAAAAGTAATGACTAGTATTTGACGCGGTAGTAAAAAACTGTTAAAGACAGAAATGTAGCCCTTACAGAGCCATGAACACCGGTATACTAACTGTTATGATCAAGCTAGAAATGGCGACACAGAACAGACCACTAAAAGGGCTTTATTTGTATACGTGGCAAGAAAATAAAAAAATATTTTTGAAATTGTTTTTACATTATCTTTAATCTTAAAGGTGACTGGCACATTTGATTTTTCGAACCACTCTAGTAAGCATGCTATCCCTTAAGTTGATGTAATTCTTTTTTTATAAAAGAAAAAGTTTTAACAAATATAATGTGCCTTTCTTTAAGAAAACACTTCTCTCCCAACCAACAAACGCTCGCATTACTGTAATCTATTCAATAAATTTACCATTTTGTGCTCTCATATTTTACGCATAATATTTGTTTATTATTGCTGTTGTTATTCTACTTTTCATACCGTATATCACACACACACACACACACACACACAGTAGTTGATTAGTATGACCATTATCACCCTCTAAAGACAGTAACACAAATTATACTGAATTACGTTTAGACACCCAATTACTTGTGGTTAAAATTGGTCAACTATTTCGGATGTCTTGCAAATAAGCATACACGCCAAAAAAAAAATGTTTTTTTAACTCATACAGAAACGTTTTAATATCTTATTATCTGACTCCCATAAAAATTTTACCACAAATTTAAAAATACAATAATTTCCTTAATGGATACTCAGTTTTTATCAAAATAAGTTCTTCAGATCAATCCGTAGTTCATTGCCACAGCCAAACAAACTTTTATCGAAAAACTAAAAAAAGGATAAAATTTCTCAAGTACTATTGTATTAAATTTAAGAATAATAGTACTGAGCCTTGCTGTAATAAAAAAACTGGGACAAACTTATGTTATATAAAATAATATAAAAATGTATCTCTAGAAAGGTAAATAAGGAACTAGAAAAATACTCACTGAGAAAAATTAAAAAGAAATATTTTTTACGATTGTACGGGGAATTTTGTAGGAAGAATTTCAGATACTATACATACATCACGATAAGGTAATCAATGAAATTAACAAGCAAGTGCTTAAATTTGGAGTGTTTTTATTTTTTTGGCTTTGGCTTTTTGTGGTCTCCTTCCTTAGAACGATGAGACTTTTGTCTTGATGTCATAGTAATATTCCTAAGTAGTTATTATTTATGATCCGTTTAACACGTTATATGTCAAAGGCTCACATTTTTTTTTTTTTTTATATGAGGTCATGTGTACCATGATGGTTTGTTAAAAAATAATGCTGCAGTGTAATCTTTGTAAATATTTTAATATTTTTGCTGCATAAAATTTGTTAAGTCACTGTGTGTTTTTGTGTGGGCCCCTTAATAATGATTTTTTTATATGGGGGTAGTTGGAGCAGTTAAGCAAAACTTAAGATATTAACATGTGAAAGTTTTGAAAAACATAAAAACGCTGACGCTGCACATCTCTCTAACCGAGATGACTAAGTTATCAGCAGTTCTTATAAAGTGATTACAGATTCCCTAGTAACCATTTCCTTTACTTTTTCGCTCTTTGACGTCTGGGGTATTGATGGTGAAATTATTCTTCGCTTCTTCTCTGTCTTCTTTAAAAAGTCTTTGTTTTTACTCATGGTAGACTCACAAAAAAAAATTAATGCAAATTCTTTGATTCACCGCCAACTGCCTATATCAGTTAAAAACTGTTTATTATTTAATTTTCGACTCAAGTGAACCAACATAAAGATAATCGATTGGCTGCATGTATCTCATAAAATTTAGAAAGACTAATAATTATTTTTTTTTTTTTTTTTAGATCTCGTATGGCATTATTAATACGAACTTGATTGACCATAACCTTTTAATTTATATATTATTTATGAACGTGTAATTGTTTGTGTAGGTCGTTTACTTCGTTTTTCTTTAAGCGATGCCAAGTGAAAGGGATACTGATTTTTTTTATTTTTTTTTCGAGCGGTCCCACCACCTACTCACCCGCCCTTACCCGACCGTGGAGGGTTCGTCTCCATAGCGTAGAGACACGTACCTATTACAGTCCGAACTATAGCGGATACAGGCAAATAAGTAATGGCAACGATAGCACAAATTAGCTACAGAACTTAGTCGCAAGCTGAACATAAAAAACAATCGGCATACATACTTAAAGCTAACAAAAATATACATGTTATAATCATGACAATGCATATAATAAAATTTAAAAATTAAAGTTACAAGGCAAACTCCGTTTAATACTACTAACGTCACAGTTAAAATCAATAAACTCATAATACAATAATAAATAGGAAAATTCTAAAATGTTCTCAACTTATACGCTATATAAGTTATAAAGCGTTTAAATTATAACTGCATTATATATTGACTTAACTGTAAAATGTTTTCTTTACTTAAGTCTTAAAAAAATGTATGCCACAGATAGATATCTAATTTTGTAACAGAGAGATATGTTTAACTTTGAAGAAATAAGAGGGCTTTAAATCTCCTTTTGTATTTCCAAAGCATTATTAACTAAGTGGGCTAATGAACGTTTTGAGCAAATTATGCTTATTAGTTTGTTTTTGACAGTCATTGAAAGCAGACAGCTCGGTAATTTTACAAAAATGAAAAAATATATATATTTTGTGTGCATAAAGGCTATAGTTAATGAGTATCGTGCTTTTTATGGGTTCATAACATTGAGTTGGCAACACTACTTTATTTGACAATCGATTTAAAAGCTAATAGTAGATTGTTGTTTAGTTTGGTTTGGCATTTCATTATGGATAGAATTATACCATAGCAACGCTTGCAAATTATTGAAATTCGTTATCAAAATAATGGTCTGTTTGTCAAACTTCAAAATTCAAACTTTTGTTCTCCGATGAAGCAAAATAATCAAAATTGTAGCACTTGGAGTAAGAATATTCCACAAGCTTTTGTCGAAGCACCATTACATTTACAGAAAATTAATGTTTGGAGTGCTTTATTGGCTGGCAGAGTCATTTGTCCATATGTCTTCAAAAACAATAACGGTCAGAAGGTTACTGTCAGTGGTGAACGTGGTGATAAGTTATTTTTTCGTATCTCAAAGAGCTGACATTTTATCTCGCTGATATATATACATATGGTTACAACAGGACGAAGCCACATGCCTCACAGCGAACACTAAAATTAATTTACTCAAAAAAACTTTTGATGAAAAATACCAAGATACCAAGATCGTGTGCTTTAACCCCATTGGATTATTTTCTTTGAGGTTATGTAAAGTCACTTGTCTACGTCGATAAACAAGAAACAGTTGAACACCCGGAATTCGAAGGGTTATTGGCGAAATTCGGTCGCATATGCTGCAAATTTTTGTGAAAATTGGTGTTCCAGATTGTGCATTGTAAGGGCTAGCCGTGGCCGAATATTTATATATTTAAGCATTAATGTCAAAATCCGTTTCATGAATATTAAAAATATATTTCTTTGTTTTTTTATGTAACTATGTAACTGTAAAAAACACCCGATACTTAGTTAACTGAGTTCCATTGTGGTCGTACCAAGACAAATACTAACAAACATATAGGTCATCCAAAAGAAAATTAAAGAAAATTAGAACACTCAGGCTATAGGCATCTTCATTGAGCTGGTACATAATATAGGACTTTTTTTAAAAGCTTGAATACTTAAACTGATAATACAAGACAGAAATATTGTTAGAATGACATTTTTTATTATAATCTGGTACATAATTGCATGACATTTGAAATTTAAATATATTTTCCGGATTTCCGGTCCTATGCAGTTACGAATTACATGGTTTATTCGATTAGCCCAATTTTTGACTACCTTTTCCAATACATCTGGCCGTATGGCGTTAATGGAGGTGTGCATATTGGCTTCCAGTTCTTCAAGAGTTGGTGGTTTGTCGGTATAAGCCAATGCCACAACATAGCCACATAAAAAATAATTCACAGGCGTTAAATCGCACAAACTAGGGGGCGAGTGAACAGGACCACTTCTGGAAAGAAAGTTGTCACTAAATTGACTTTGCCAAAACTCGATTATTAATCGCGCTGTATGGCAGGTTGTGCCGACTTGCTGAAGTTAAATGTCGTTGATGTTTAGCTGATTAATAGTTCGAAACCAAAACCCAGTCGGTATGTTTCGATAGTGCTCGCCATTCACCGTAACGGCAGCTCCTTACTAATATCGAAAGAAATATGGACCGATAATGCCGCCAGCGTGTAAACTGCACTAACCAGTCAGATTTGATGGATATAATGGTGATTTATTCGTAGCCATTCAACCAGAAATTGACTTCATCAAGTGCTCTTTGAAATTAGCAGAAAAATGTTTTTTCCAAATTAAATTTCCACAATTTGTAAGCGTTATTCTAGCGTTACACGATTCATAATGACTTGTCAAGCCTTACTGAACAGATATGTCAACAGAGTTGGACATTCTTAGCTGTCAAACCATAGTTGTCGATATCGATAGTTTTCATGCAGCTAAAATACACCCTATTGTTGTAAACAAGCAAGCTATTTGCACAATGGTGGTATTCAAGCGCAATCCAAACTAACCTTTGTGCTGTTTTATAGCTGCAGATGTGAACTATCACAATAATCCAGAATCCAAAGAACATTCAAAACAATGGATTACTTATGGTAAATGTGCACCAAGAAGGTCAAGCTTGATTTAAAAAAAATATATATAATTTTCTGTTCAACCAAGATAATGATGGTCATGTTCTGTACATATGGTCATATTCTGTACATATTAATTTTTTAAACGATCCTTTGGAATCATGAGGCCATCTCAAAACACGTGAATTCTTTCGATTCGACTGCTTCCCTGTTGGTTGTATTCCATAGCCACTTTCTTTATGTCATCATTAGATTTCTCACAGTAAGTCCAATTCATCTCAATTTCCTTCACGTAATTACCTTAATTGTATAAACTTTCTGTGTGATAAGGAAGTTTATTTTAAGGTACGTATTATTAGATAGAAATAAAAAACAAGAAAAATACTCTCTATTTAGCTTTAATATTAAACGACATGGAACTAGTAAACTCTAATTGTATAAACAGAAACAAACTTGAAAACTAGTTTGAACCAAAAAACCGTCATAAGATTTTAAATCATGTTTTCTTCCATAGAATCTTCTGATTTTATACAATTCCCAATTCCTAAAGAATATCTAGATTTTAAAACGTTACACACTTATTTGGTATCCCCAATGAATGCACTATTTGCATGTATGTGGGAATATGTATGCTAGCATAGCTATTGCTCTTATTTATACATATGCATGTATATATTACTTTAATGTATGTCCTATTTTCACACGCACATTACCACATACACATCAAATCTACAAAATACAGTTTCGCACAAAATAACCTTAAATACACACACAAAATAAAAAAGTTAGTGCGTGTCGTGTATGACTTCCGTATGCATTATATGTGGATGTTTCTGATAGTTTTTCGTGAAAAATTTTTTCTTCCGAAGCAAGCAATTGTAAGCATTTTTATATACAACGTGCCTTCTGCTAGTTTTCTCTTGTTTTGTAAAATTTTTGATGTTGTTGTCATTGTTGTTGTTGTTGTTGTTGCTTATGAAAGAGAAGAATAACAAGAAGAACTCTTCGTTGTAAGTAAATTGCATTATTCTTTTAAGTATAATTGCATTAAACAAAACTTTAGCTTTTGTTTTAACGCTTGAATATGTTTAACGCTTCAAAGCAAACTATTTTTTTAATTCAAACACATAGAGCGAAAGAAAATATTAAAATAAAATCAAAATTGAAGAAATCTCTTCGGCTGTCTTAATATCTGAGTAAACTTTGTTATTCCTTTCTATTTTTTGTTTCTATAAAAGAGTGGTTAAGCTTTTTAGTCAAATATTTGCATAATGTGAACTTACCTTTACCTTCGAAAATCTTGAGAACGGTTAATGTGTAAGTTTCTGATAGTCGAAATGGCCTTGTACTCAATACAAATCATTAGTCAAAAAATGAGCGAAATTGGACATGGCACCTTTCATTCCTACTAAATCATACTAATCTTTTATATCGGGTGGGCCATCTATCGGTTTAAATTTGAGCCAGCGGTTATTTCGAATCTGGAAATACTTATGTCATTCTATTCTGTTATAAAGTCCAGTATATTATCTCCACTGTATCGATTTACGTTTGAGCAGCGTTGGGATTTATTTGAAATTTATTTCTAAAACAAAGTCAATTAGTCGAAAATTGGAATTGGTGGGTACGTTAATAAGCAAAATTACCGTATTTGGGGCTCAGAAAACCCAGCTTGTGAAGCGGAAGCATCATTGGTGCATATTTCTTTGAAAATGAAGATGGCGCAACCATTACGGTCAATGAAGACACTTATCGCACCATGATAACCGATTTTATTGTGCCCGCTCTTCATAGTATTAATGTGAACGATGTTTGGTTTCAACAAGATGGTGGAACTTGCTACACATCTCATGCCACAATCGATTTATTGCGACAAACGTTTGAAAGCAGTTTAATTAGCCGAAATGGCCGCCAAGAAGCTGCGATTTGACATCGTTGGACTATTTTCTGCATGGTGCCAGATACTGTGATACCAGATACAGGATACTGTGATGCCAGTCGCGGCAGCCATATGAATGAAATAATATCTCATTTCTAACCGAAACAATTGTACTTCACAGCAAAAGAAAAAATAAATTTAGCAAAATTTCAAACCATTTTTGTTTTACTGCATTTTTAAATTTAAGCTTTTAAATGGCCCACCCTTTATATATATGGAGAACAAATATTAAATCTTCCTTATCTATCCACATCAGCCAGAAAGCGGGAAAGATTCTATAAACGGTCATTATACAAATCAGACCGCGTAAAAGCTATCTCTATACATATACTATATAAAAATTAGTGGTGTTTGTTTGAAGACTGTATACAGCTAAAAAACAAACTTTGCTGTGTCTTTCTGGAAGGAACTATGGACTATCATAAATGTTTGGATTTTAACCGCAAGGAAAAAAATAAGAAAATAACTACTATATATAGGGGTAGCGAAGCACGCCGGGTTTGAGCTAGTATGTCTATAAATTAAGATCATCAAATACAGTCGATTACATTTTCATTCACCATTCAACGTAATGAAAGTATTTATGTGTTAAAACAAAATCCTTTTTGTTTTCTCTGCAATTTAGAGTTTCTAGACAACCTATTACATGAAATGATAAAAGAAAATCTTTTATTTTATTTGTAAAAGCTAAACAAGAAAACTGAAACTTGTTTATCAAAAACAAAAAGGAGTCATTCAGTCATAAATACCACAATATTGATGATATGAAAAAGCATTTTATGAAAGGAAAACCTTCAAACCATTCAAATAAAAAAGAATTTCACTTTAAAAACGGCAATTGACCACTAACAGACAATCAAAAAAATGTTTTTGTAGCCCATGCCTTATGAAAAAATTCTGAAAGAAAGAAAAAAGGTCACGTTTGGCATGAGAATCTAAAAATTTGCCAGCCTTCTTTTGAGATAAAAGCTTGGCTAACAGACAAATAGAGCAAAAAAAAAAACAAAAAGAAATAACTGGAAATATTTCTAAATTGAACTTTATGGCAAAGTGTGTGTGTGTATATAAAAGGAGAATAAAATAGAAAAATATTTGTTTGCATACTTTGCAAATAGAGACATACTCGTATTTACGAACAATGTAATCGAACACAACAATATCAGGAGAACAAACATAAATGCCAAGAATTTATTTTTTATAAAAAAAATCTAAAAACAATACAAGTAATCAAGCTATACGTTTTGTTACCCTACATTACCATTTAATTGTCCTTCGCCTTTTTACTTCTAATCCTATTTACTCTTAGGATGCCAGATAAAGCCAGCAACATATGTCATTCTTATTTATTTGTTCGCAGACCAAAGCGCTCCAGAATAAAGGTGAAATATGAATGTTACATTCATATCATCGATATTAATGACAGCGTGGTTGATGATAATGGTGACGTGTTATCTGTGGCTATAGGTAACGTAAATAAATATTAAAAATTCAGCAGCAAAACAAACAAATTAGCGGCTTAATTATTTGAAAGGCTAGAACAAATATGTATACACTTTCCTCCATCTGACCTCCTTAATATTTACAAAACCTCTATCAGGTCCTTATTTTTATACAACTCCCATGTATAGGCTGTTTTAAAGTTTTTTGATCTTACATAATAGGGCGAAAGTACTAATTAATTTCTTTCTTCCTTCATACTTTATGAGTAATGGTCATCAACTGATTATCGGCCTATTAGAAGTTTGCGCTCACTATATCCTTTGACAACAGTGCTGTAAGACATAAACACATACTTTGGGTTAGAGATTGGGGCTACTTACAATACTTCTGGATAGTTTGGTACCCAAAAAGACCCTCAAAGTCTGATCTGAGATTGTTGATTGTAGTCACTGCACTAACTAATAATATTAATGATTCAGCGTTAGTTTAGTTAGCCCATAACTAGTGAGCCAGAACTGGCTACTACACCTATAAAATATACAACCCGACTGTCTCCTGAAGTAGAGGCCGGTACGTTAATAAAATGATCAAGAAAATTATATTAAAACTATGATTCTTGGTCTTATGACATATTGTTTCGATGCTTTGATGGGTACTTCCCATTTGTGCGATATTTTAGGGAACGTTCCAGCCCCCCGTGAAATTCGACTGGACTACCGAGATTGATTGAATAGGAAATCTCAGTTATTTAGGAAATTCGGATTAGTCGCTAGATACTCTATGGCACATGCTGATTATAATAGGAGGACTCAATGTTACTATATGATCTACTCAGAGAGGATCAGATCAGAAGCGCAAGACCCTTTTTGTTTATGCTAAGCATAAATCTTCTTCGTTTACTGCTGAAATATTCTATGTTGATGTTTGCTGATCAGTCTACGAATTGACAATCCGTCTCGATTTTGCCTTCAGTTGGTATTATTTAATATCCCTATTCAGTAAAGAGTGTTTGCATTTTTGGTATACACATATTAAGCGTTGATTCTGTTCTTGAGTCGTAGTCTAGGTTAATGTTGTCACATTTGCCTGGTCTTGATGGCCAGGTTATTCCTAAGTTATTGATGAGGTTTATAATGTCGACTTGACAGCATGACTTTTTTAAGGCAAAATTATGTACGATAATGTTTAATTATACAAGGCGCGTCCTCTCTGCAACGAAGTATCGCTGTTTTTTTCTTCTCTGGTGTAAAGTTTTAAACCTGGGAAAGTGTAAGCATATTGTTACGTTTTAACCTTTTTGAAACGTTTGAGTTCGTTTAAGTTAATTTAAATTGCGTTAAAATAATATAAACACCACTTTGTTGTTGTTTACAGCTTTTTATTTACTACACTATCAGCCTTATCATGAACAACAATTCCTTGAGAATGTTTTCTCTACTTCCAGTTCCCCTATTCTGAATAAAATTTTCTTATTCCGAACAACTTCGAAAATGGGAAACTTTTCCCCGGGAAAAAAAGTAGGTATAATGGAAGTCAAATAAAGGGAGAATGTGATAAAAAGATTTGAAAAAAAATCCTCAGAATCTTATAAGGAAGTTGTGCTTGAAAATGTAAGTATTTGCACCTTTTTAGCTTTACCCCCCAAAATTTTTTAGCAATCTCTGTATAAACCATATATTTGTCAATATTTTCACATGGAATGCATCGAGTTTTTTTTTACTGATAATGCTACTGCGCATAAAACACATGTCTTAAGAAATTGTAAGCATTTAGCAAAAATAATGGTTTTCTTAGAGAAGGTCATGACATCAAGTAATTTTTATTCAGCAGTCAAAAAGGCCTATCAACATGTTAGGCTATATCAAATAAATAGCTTTGAAGTCTCACGTTGATATATATATGAGGGTTCTATGTTTCATAGTTACCAAGATATACCGTAATAATTACTTGTTTTGTAGGAATAAAGTATGAACTCAAAATTCGTCATTTACTCCTGTATTAGCCTCTAAATGGCACAATTTAAAAATCTACCTTTGAATAACATCTTTTAATGGATGATGAGTGTAACTACACAAACTTTGATTTTAAAAAAAGAATATCATTTTAAAACAAAACTGAAGAATTTTGAAAGTTTTCTTCTGATTTTAATCCCTTCCAGTACCTATTTTTAAAATAAGTACATCATATTGCACTTATAGTAGCTGGATCTACCTGTATTCAACCCAAATTTAACAAAATCGGTTACACAGGCCGGACTTATAAACAAATTAAATACAAAAAAAATATTTCTCTGTGTTTCTTACATGTTTTTAGAGGTTTCAATTTAATAAATTTTCTATTTTAAGTGTATGATAAAAAAATTATAACTTAAATCCCTGAGGTATGCTCTAGAATTAGTTTTTAAATTTTAACATGAAAATTCGAAATTCCCTTTCCCGAAAACTATTCTCCCTGATTGTTTGGAATAGGAAGATTTCACACCAGGGAAATGCAAATTCCCAGGGAACTTATTTCCCCGGGAATATTTATGATAATGCTGTATAACTTTATACAGCTTAATATTCGTTTATACAACACTTTTATTTCCGCTTAAACACGACTTTAATTTATGATAGCGAAACAATAACTAACTGACATGTAGATAAAGCAGCCTCTTTATATACCTAATTACCTAATTAATTAATTAGTTCGGAAAGTTCCGGAAATGTCTCATATCCTCTATTTTATATCCGTTAATTCAAATGTAACGTAAAGATGATCGAATTGGTAGTGCTGCCAGATAACGCAAATAAGTACTGGATTGACAGAGTGACACATAATTACAAAATATACCTTAATTTGGGCGTTTTTATTTTCATAACAATATAATATTTTCCTGCAGGAGCGTCATTGAAACCGTCTCCTAGTGTTTTGACTTGGGTATATGTATGTAGTATGATGATTAGTGAGGCTGAATCTAAACTGAATCTAAAACTTGACTGATCCTTATATTACGTGACAGTTGTAGATTTCCTACGTAAGGCCGATTCGGGATTATGCGTCAATGGTTTAAAACCATTCTTTCTGACTCATATTGATTTAATTGAGTGAATACTGTGTCAATTTATGTTATTTTGTCTGCGTGGCTTAGGATGGAATTATGAAATTGGTCTCCCTTCGTAAACTTCTACCACTTGAACGGTTTTATTTTAAAACCTTGTTACTGGATTATCGATTCTCAGTTTCTACTTTCTAGCTGGAGTCTTAATGATCCAGAATTTTCATTTATTATTATCGACGGACGAACTATGCAGATTCATTTCCCTTTTGCAGATTTTGGAACGACTTTAATTTATGTTTTGATTGTATTGATCACAGTTGTACGACGTGCAATATTATACGTAGTTTGTTTTCTGATTGATTCTGTTTAACTGTGCTTTTGCTTATATGGATTTTTGTTGACATTATATCTATGACAATTAATCTTAACATCAACCATAGTCCGGACTGTGGCTAGTTAGTCTCTCAACGCTATGGGGACAAGATCTCTGCAGTCTGGTGAGGGCTGGTAAGTGTATGGCAGTACTGTTCTATAAAAAAGACTACCTAGAATCAATATAATAAAACAATACGTGCGTTGGATCACGATTAGCCAAAACCTAGACCGCTAAACTAAACTGTTTCCAATTATCAAAACTGAAAAAACCCGGAGAATTGAAATTGTAAAAATCACTTATGATGCCTACATCGCTGGGAGAGCGTAGTTCTAAATGAAAAATAAATTTTAGAACTGTTTCGTGGATCAAAAAGAAAAAAACACCATCGGCATAGGTATTTTATATTTTTTACTCATCAGAAGCGTCAGCATTTAGCCAATAGATTACACAGAAATATTGTCTAAAAATAAACAGATCAATAGATAACACAGAAATATTGTCTAAAAATAGACAGATTTTTCGATTTATTTTTTAAGTTTGTTGCTGAAATCACATTTTTTCAACAGCTGTGCAAAATGTAGATTTTTTTCAAATTCGATCAATAAGCTTTTTGAACCTATAGTTCAAATATGTACCGATTTTAGCAAAACGAAGTTTTACCCCATAAAGAGAATATAGAACAGAAATTTCTTAAAAAATAAGTCAAAATTTAATTCTTACCAATTCCTTTATAACACGGTGCAACAAAAAAATACCTTGCAAGTGATACTATTTCTCTAATAGGAGCTGCCGAGCACAACAAGGATCTGTTTTTGAAATTTTAGAAACACCTCCAAAATCTCGAATTACGGGTAAAACCGGTTTTTCGAACCTCAATGCACTTATAAGATAGTAACTTAGTCGACAATGCCTAGCAGAAAAGTAGTATAATTTCCCAGTTATTTCAACTTCGTTCAGTTTTGTCGCATTGTGTGTTAGGTTAAGATTAAGTTAAATCTAATTATAGACTAACTGAATCAAATTCAGCTCGATTATTATTACTATTTTGAATATTATACCTTTTATTACTATAATTTTTTTGGATTACAAACATTAACACAAAACCAATTAAAAATCACCTAAGGTAATGTAGGGTGCAACAATTTAAAAACAACTATTTATTTTTATACAATATACAGCCTCTTTGAGCTCAAAAAATTGATACTGGTATTTAATGTTTTTCGTTTTACGAATTATGCGTAATATTTTTTTCTAAGAAAGGTTTTTGCCAATTTTTAAAATGATTGCAATTGTTAACATTAAGTATTGTTTGGCTCAGACATTGATAAACATAAAACTTAAATTATAATTATTTTGAAAAAATATAATAACAGAGTATAAGTAACTAACATTTAACACTTTATCATATATTAAAAACTAATATTTGTATTCTAAAATATTATAGTTCGTGGCCCTTAGAATTTTTTTCTCATTGCAATAAAAATGACTTGGAGTATAAAAAAAGGTTCATTACAATATAATATTTAGAATAAATACACCATGATAGGTGATAGTGTATATAAAAGAGTTATTGACTTATGCTAAGCCAAGCAAGTCACTACATAAGATACGTAGAAAATTACAAAAATAAATTTTATTAATATATATTTATAGATGAAGGTCATAATTCCGTTTAAATTCTATACAAACATTCATTTGAAAAATTTTAAATAAAAATTTAAAGCATATTAGCTTTTTTGACTTTAACGAGTTAAGTGAAACCTTAAGTTAAACCTTAATTAGCGATAGCTTCTTTGCAAACAAATTTTTCACTGTAAAATTCAGATCACTGTTAATGATAGTTTTAGTGTAGTATAATAGTTATCGTATTTAGTTTTTCTCTGTAACTATTAATAATTTCAGTTTCGTATCGATTCTAGCCTTGTTTTAATAGAAGTTCTGGTTTAAATTTCAAATTTATTATAAAGACATCGCACAAAAGTGTGTAAATCTGTTGAATAGGTTCTCACTGTTAAGGAATGTCGAAAGAACTCTGTTTTGGCAAAATTGCAGGAGTTAGATCCAGCTTGCAGTCGTAAGTATTTCAGTTGGTCATTAACTTGTTAAATAACTTGATTATATTTTAGGTAAAATAACATTTTCGTCGTAGAAACATTAAATTTACAAGCTAGTGCTAGACGTACATATTTCAATTTTAACGCATTTGTCAATAATGTTTATAATATTTTTAACTGTTTGAAGTACTAGGTTTTACCGACAATGACAAAAAAATTAATTATTAAAAAACATAATTCTCATCACAATCCTGCAGAAAATGGCAATAGTGAAATATTAATGCTTTACTTGTGACATCGTCAGTAGTACTACTGACCAGGTGTACCCCAGCCAATGTAATCATCTATTGACATTTAACATATCTTGTCATTGAAAATCTACTTGTACGCTTTAGCACTATTGATGAGGTAGTACTTTTGCGATCATATGGAGACATTTGAACCAAAAATTCATTAGTCCATTTTACGCATTCGTTGACAATGTGTCCAGAAATACACAAGAACTGTTCTCTCTATCGTATCTTTATCCGCTCACAAAAGGAAAGTTGGCGACATTTTAACTAATGCAGTCGTCGCTAGGAAAATAGTCTTGACATAGAGACATTTGTTTCTAGGTTGACTATAGGATAGATACACAAAAAAATCACACGTAAAAAAATTAAAACTTAACCCACTCATCATCACTCAATTCTTTTGCAAATGAATCGTCTACTGTATAGTCATCATTAACCTATCTACTCTGATTTATTTACATTACAAAATCTAAGATATCAGATGGAATTGAGCCTATCTTTATTCTGAGATCCTCCTTGATACTGTTAGTAACAGGATCAGACCTGATAAGCAGTATGTTAAGCAAATCTGTGTTCTGTGGCAATAAGTTAGTGTTTTCGGGTATCATTCTGTCGAAATCTTCTGCAATCTTTACTGCGAGCTTTCCTGTGCGGTAGGATCTTATGTACAGTGGCAGGTATGCAATGCCACGAAAACAGACT
The DNA here is from genome assembly GCA_023159175.1 of Wohlfahrtia magnifica. Lineage (NCBI taxonomy): Eukaryota > Metazoa > Arthropoda > Insecta > Diptera > Sarcophagidae > Wohlfahrtia > Wohlfahrtia magnifica. The sequence goes on along the minus strand of JAKWBJ010000486.1, from coordinate 8,730,686 downwards.
TAAATACAATACTTAGTATCTTGTGTAAAACTTGTAAACTTTTCTAAATTTAAGTTGCAGCCCGAAAACTACGTTCTGAGTACAATGCCAATTTTTTTAATTCTGTAATTATAACATTCAGTTCTTGATTCTTGAAAATCCTACTTGCAGTATTTCAAATCATAAACACATCTACGGTTGGTCTTAAAAGAGACATCTTGCAGGTCTACTTCCTTATGTCTTACAGTGCCAACCAAGGGAAGCTAAGATGATATGAATGGTTTTGCATCATTGTATAACGTACGAAACGTTATATCACCTTCTTGCCATGCTTTGTTAGAGCGCGTTTCCGAGTTCTTCTTCACACTCGACAATTTTGCAGAAAATCTGAATATAACTGCCTTGATCTCCTTTACCGATTGCTCTTCTATGCTGCCCAGATCATGTTTTTACTTATTTATTTCATAATAAAGTCTACAAACTAATTCATTACACACTTGAGTAAAAGTGCAAATAATACACATTAAGATATTTCAAATAATAAATTAGCAACTGAGGAAAATTATAATATTTCGCTTAATGATATTAAAATTCAAAGCAAATTCAATTAAAGGGTAAAGTTCATTCAAACTCTAACATATTCTTCTAAGTGGATCTGCTTTAGCATAGTTGGTTCGAAAATATCTAATAGCCAGCTTATCAAAATAGCGTATTGTCCTGTGAGGTATATCAAAAAATATCCTTTCCAAAAGTAATTCGGAGTTTACATCACCCATGATAACATTAACTAAGCATGAAACATATTACATAGTTCTCCTGCTTTTCAAGGTGGGTAACTTTATAAGGGCTAATCTGTGATGATAGGATAGGATAGATTCTCAGTACTTTTGTCTGTAAAGTAGAAGTTTAGAAGTAGAAGTTTTTACCAATTAAGCCTTCAAAAATGCCTTCTGCAAAAATGAGAATTCGGACTAAAAACTTTTAATTCATGTTTAACTATCTACAATGGTGTATAACTACACTTGATAAAAAAAAGTATAGCTTGGGGAAATCAGGGTATTTTTGTTTATCGTGTTTTGAATTCGAAGTTAAAAAAAAATGTTTTTAATTTTTTTTTTAATTACTTACAGTTTCTAAGTTACGGGTTGAACAATACTGAATGTAACAATAAATATGTTACAAAAAAAACTACTTACCCTTGGTTATTGAGTCCATCACTAATTCGCAACTTAGCGTATAACAACAACACGTGAGACCTGTTAGCATAAATAGCAAATGCAAATAATTTTATGCATTTAACTCTACAATATTTTATTCTTACCCTCATAAATGGCTCATTATTTCTGACAAAACATTAGCTGTCATCATAAGTAATTACCTAAGTATGCTTTGATTACATTCTACGAAATCTAATAAAAAGTAATTCTGATTGGCAAAAGTATTAATTATTTTAATTAATTATCTTTATTTATTTTATTTATTTATTTATTTTATTAATTATCGAAGCTTAAAAACACATAATTATTTAAGATAAATTATGTTCTTAGTATATACGTATAAAAAACAAACACAAAAAAGTATGAAAATGCTCCCTACTGTGAAAGTGAGCCACTAACAATAAATAAATTTTATGAATAATATTAATATTTTGATGGGTCACCTTTTGCTGAAATAAGAGCTTACAGACGTCTAGGCATCGATTTCAATAAATTTTAGGTATACGAGTAAATCTCTGCGCTCTACTTTGGCTGCTGAACATCGAGAAGGTGTTTTTGTGACTTAATGGCATGTTTTCTGATATTTTAGTCATGATGGGTCCACCAATTTTCAACAATATTTATGTCCACAGATTTTACTAGAAAGGAAAGGAGAATGTGGCTGCTTAATTACGTTGTATGATAAACCCTCATTTACAATGCTTCCAAGAACACCTAATTTGTTCACTGATTGCTTAGAATTACTTTTGAATAGATTCAAAAATGTGAAACGATTCAAATTTATTTCGATAAAAACTTAAATGATAACCTCAGCAGCCCATGTTCAATGACAAAACATATCTAAACTGCCTACAAACAGTCTTTATCTTGGTATCAAGTTTTTATATCAGAACTCCTAGTTTTTTCGTGAAACTTTTTGTGTTTCTTCACACTTTGCAAGATAATAAATATAATGTCACTGCACACTATAACTTTACTCAAAAATTCTTCAATATAAACATTTGATTTCCCCGGCAAAGTATATAGGCATACGAGAGATTACTGGAAAAATAATTTTTATTTATTTTTTTTTTATATCATCTACTGAATGCTGGATAAAAATATTTTTGTTTTTCTCTAATTTAACTCATAAGGATAACAAAATACTTCACTTTTTTATTTTTTTATTTGTGTAAAATACAAAATAAAATTTTTCAACCTCCAACCAACCCTATAACAAAAATCCCTTGATAACCCAAGTGAAACAAGGGAGAACTTCTCTCAATCAATGAGCTGCATTCGCTTCTATTGAAGGGGGTCTACACTTTAAAGCCGGCTTCGAATTGTAGATGCATTAGTTAGATAAGTTTTTTATAGCTTAATGCTGTAACCATTCGCTAGCTATGATAAGATCATGTATGAGGTGATGCCGCCGTTGAAAACTCTCAGATGGTGTAGCCTAGAATTCAATCAAGGGTCTCTTAGTTGAATAAGCGAATGTCTTGCATACACTACAGCGGCACATACATATGTAAATCAGCCTTAATGCCAAATAAATTTTTATTGAATTTTTGTTGATCAATTTTTTAAAATTTTGCTAAAATAAACCTTCTGTAATCCTAAGAAAATTTTCACTCTAAGTAAGAACGACTAAGTATGAAATTTGGCTCTATTAGCATATATGTAATTCTAAATCAAGGCATCAAATTTGGTACTTCCAGTTTTAATTTAAAAATCCCTTTTTCGAAAGGGTTATTGTAGTTGAACTAAGCCAACTATGGATACATGTATGCATGTGTGTATGAGTATAATTTATAAAAATAAAAAGTATTTCCTTAAAACCAATATAATAAAACTAAATTAAGTATTATCGCAAATAAAACATTTAACGATGATTTTGTCATATCTTTTTCAGCCATAATCCTAAACACAAAAAAATTATTTTTCTCGTAATTTAAGAAACAAAAAAAGCTCTTAAATTTACGTATATTTAAATGCCCCACATTTATTTCGATAAAACTATACGAAGACCATCTTTTTAGTGAAACTGACCTTCCTTAAGAACTGGCACATGGCAAATGTATTTTCCATCCGTGTCAACTCCCATATATATATAAATTTAGTTTGTGTCATCCCAACAACATTTTGTGGAATTTATGTTGGCGAATATGGTGAATCTAAAAGAGAGAAAAGTAATGTATTCAATGCTCGCTGGAATTTTATAGCGAAAAATTTTAAAACCCTTGCTTTACAGAGTTCTGTTCTATTATGTTAAGATGAAACTGTTAACTGTTATTTTATAGGAACCTTTAATTTATAAAACTGTTAAAGTAATCTTATTTTTGTTGTTCAATAAAGAGATTAAAGGTATTATTTTTAAGGGAATAAATTTATCAGTCGGGAAACAAAAAAGAATATTGATTTTCAAAAGCCCCTGGCTTGCTGTAGCTCGCCACTGAAGTAAATTAAAATTCAGCAAGTACTGATTGGGGAATCAGTCCTAGAACAAAAGCAATAAGTTGCGACTTTAAATTTAGTTGTCTGTGATAATTACACCAATTAAAAGATAGCAAAACCCTACTTTGATCCCGGTTTTTTGTATATAAAAGATAGAGAACGCTTTTGACAACTGCCAATCAAGCCTAACCCCTGACTATACCTATAGTCCAACCATCTTGTTGTCTTTCGAACAATATATTTTGCTTAATTTTAAAAACTAGTCAAAATTTTATTCTTGTTTCGAATTAACTCGCCAGCCGTCTTAGGAAATCATCGATACCTTATAGAACTTATTGAAGTAACATGTTAGCTTTGACAATAAATTAAAGTTCGGTCAAAAATCGCATTAAAATATTAAAACTTCACTATGAAAATGAAAGAAGAAGATAAAAATGGTCGAAGCAACACTTTGTACAATTTTATCGACATAATCGTCTTTCTAAGACCGCTTTTTAGAATTTGGTTGAAGCATTTGGTTTGTCTAGCTACTCAGCTATTGTGCCAACACTGACATCTGCTCAATGCAAACTTGTCATTTCCTCGATGTTCTCAAGAATTAGAACTATTTAGAGCAATGATATGGTTAAATTAGCTTTGTAAGCCTTACAGTTTACGCTCTGTCGGAAATTGTTGTGATTTCGTATAGTGATTTATTTATTGATTTATATTTATCTACAAATATAAGTTTTATATATCGTACATTGCAAGGCTTTAGTGGTGCCACGCCCCACTATCTAATTCCGCTTACTTGTTGATTGCATATATAGTATATAATAGCAACGAAGTTATTTGGATGAAGTTTAAAAATTTCCACAAATACAGTTCTCAAGTTATATATGGGAGGTGTCACGCTCACTTATCAAATTTCCGCCAAATTTTTCATTGATGATGTATATTGACAATAAAGTCATTTATACAGTATTTATAAACTTCCAATTATCGTTCTCATAATATTAAAAAATATTATAATAAATGCTCGTTATTAGGTATGGAAAGTACCACACCCACTAATCAACGCCATCCTCCTTTTCGGTTATCCTCCTTTTTGATATACATCATCACAATAGCAACGAAACCATTTAGACGAAGTTCAGAAACTTCTCAAGATATACAAAAACTTTTCAACGCCCTCCAATTTTTCACTGATGATGTGTATTGACAATAAAGTCATTTATATCAAATTCAGAAACTTCCACTTTTACGGTTGTCAAGATATGTATACAAAAATTAATATTAACTACCTATGAGAGGTTCCACTCCCACTTATATAATTTCACCCACTTTTTGACTGTTAATTTCTACTGACCAAGAAGTTTTTTAGACCATATGTAGAAACTCTACTGTTAGCATAACCAATATATAATTACTTTACATGGCCGTGGCACCACCCAGTTAGAATTAAAAAATTTTTTGTGCATAAGTAACTTCCTTATAACCTAACGAAAATATGAAAAAAAAATAGGCGAATTAGTCTAGTTGTCCTCGATTTTACGATTATCATTGAATTTTTGGATTTATTTACATATATACATATACTTATATTGTTACTAAAATAAAAACGTCTAAACAAAGAGATACACCAATTAGTACATATAGAACTACAATTTTTCTTTTGGAATTTATTTTATTGGTTTGTGTCAAGGCTGGCAATACCATACTTATTTGTGTTATTAACAGCGTTACCAACTGCCTATTCAGCGATGCTACCAATTCAATTTTTTGGGTGTTACATTTGAATTAACGAATCTAAATAGGAGAGTTGAGAAGTTTTAAGAAACTGATGTCATTTAGGTATATAAGGAACACTGCTTTGCCTATGTCAGTCAGTTATAATTTAACAGTCATAGTGTAAATTCGTACGAAGTGATGAGTAAATTTGTGTATTAAGTGCTAGATAAATAAGTTGGACACTATGCAAATATAAATAAAAGACTGTAAAAATAAAACAATAAACACGACTTATTTATTTTATCTGACACAATTTAAAACAACTCAAACGTTTTAAAATGGTTAAAACGTAATAATATAGATAAGGAATTTTAAGGTGCTGCAAAATTTAGAACTAAGTTACCTCTTCAATTTCAGCCACTTATGCAGTTTTAGGTAGAAAAAGAATGAAATGTAAGTGTTTTCCACATGTATAGTTTTCCAATGCAATGCATCGCAAAGGTACATCGATGTTATATCGATTTCTTACAAAATACATCGAATATAAAATAATTTATATATATGCCACTATTTTTTTTGAAATAAAAGTTTGCCTAATCTTTTACCAAATAGCCTTTCTCACGGATCCGATGTTCCCAACATTATTAGTTATTCAAATATAATTTTACATATGATTATATCCGCCGAAATGTAACGTAATGCCAGATCAATGTTTGCATATATATTCAAATCCTTTTTCTCCTTTTTTTACTGGCTATAGTAAAACTATATTTAGCAAAATAAAACAGAACAATATAGGTTTGGAAACTAGGTTTTATGGTTTTTTTTATTCTATGTGCCTTGGCCTTAAACCAAAACTATGTGTTTTGTTTATTGGTGTTAGTTGATAGTCATATAGTAAATAGTAAATATATAGCCTATATAGTATAGACTAAAGTACTGAAACGATTTAAATAAAATTGACATATGTGCAGGAGAAGTTTTAAAACCATATACACTACAAAAAACGTATTTGCCTTCTAATTATATAAATATATAGATGAAAAAACATATAAAAAAATTCCCAAATAAACATTTTTTCTTTAGAAATTCTTTCTTGGAACAAAAATCATTTTATTGAAACATTTTATAGGAATATTTTCTTTAATGTTCTTCAAAAATTATTTAAAAGCAAATAATGCTATCAAAAAAATTATCAGATTTCTGAATAGTTTAATCAAAAAACAAAAATTTCTAAAACGTTTTTTTTTTCGTGTAATATATGCCAAATGCAAAAGTAGCTTCAGGCAATAAAGTATTTGTATTAAGTTTTTACTTCGATGCATCGAATAAAATAAATCGATGTTTCATCGATATCAATCAATAAAAAACAAATCGAATTAGTGAAATTTCATCAAGTGTTATATGTATATACGTATATACGTATGAGTAATGTAAATTTACGAGTTCTCCGACACTTATACGCTATCACTAGTAAGCGTTGGAGTTGTCTAGTCTCGTCGTGTCAATAAACAACAATTATTGATAACTATCAGATTCGTTGATAAGCTTATGTAAAAGTAAGTTAAACCAAAAAATAATAATAAATAATAAATCTACTATTCCCCATAAAAGTAATTTTATAATATCGCTACAATCTAACTCGTACACTGTAAGAAGAAACTAAAAGTTAATTTCTAGGATAAATTAATATAAATAATATTAATATACATAATTAAAATATTGTTGCTTAAAAAATTAAACAGTAACATTTTTGAATATGGTTGTATAGGTTAAAACCAACCAAATTAAAATCTGTGTCACAATAACATGCACACAAAAAGCAAAAAGAAACCCTTTTTTCACTTGGAGATTTATAAATAAATAACCTTACAAATACCATTTAAAAAACAAATCGTGACATGACAACATTATGCATGATTTTCTTAAGCTGCCATAACATATCAATTCCATCATATTAACAGATTTTTCTCTTTTTCCTTTAACGCTTCACCGGGCACTACAAAAGTTTTTTTCATCCTCTAACCTCTAGACAATGATTATTTGTATTGGCAACTTGTCAGTACTTTTGTAGCTGCAAATCATAACTTCATAACCACCACTACTGTGAAAACCTCACAACATGTTTTTTACTGCCAATAATTTAAAACAAAACATTATTTTAGCTCAAAGCATAGTACGTACATACATATTTACCCTTTAATACGCTGATGAAGCAAAAATTCCTTTGATTGGTGTTAAACAAAGAGAACGACTCTTCTTTTTATTTTGCTCACAGCTATCGACTATATTTCCTTGTGGTGGTAGTATGTCGTAGTTTCATAGCTGTTCCATTTCTTGTTGTTGTTGTTGTTGTTATTATTTTTGTATTAACTGATAAAATATGCGAAATTTTTGCTATTCTTTAGGCTCAAGCTTCGCTTCCTTTACAAGTAGCAAAACAATTTTACAAATTTTTTTTCTTCTTAATAAAAAATGAGCTCCTCTTATATATATAAATATATATAAATTTATATATATATAGTATGTATCCGAGTATATGTATGTATCCTGGTATCTTAAATCGAACAATAAGTAATTTTACAGTGGTCTATTAATATTTTGAAAAGCCAATTCGATTTAATTGATTCGCTTTAATCGAAAAATTGTAATTTTTTAGAGAGAAAATTATTCACAATTAAATGTATGTCATTATTCAAGGTTGGTAAGTCTTGTTTTTTTAGTGCAATATTTAAAATATGGTGAAATATACTATATTTTCGGTAATTGTGGATAGAACTCCCACATGGGGAGACACTTGTTCTGTTAGCATCTTTATAGGTGCTGTTTTGGTGTGATGGTCTAATACAGGGCAGAACAATGCGCGGGCTCTACTGGGCAACGTCTATCGACTTACTTGTGTTTCAATTTCAGACGCGATGAGGGCCTGTCTCACATATATCCTTAGGGTCATCGTGCATATTCTGTCATTGCATATTTCAATGCTGAAGGTGCTCTTAGAATACCTCGTGCTTTTAACTTGAAGACTGGCGATAGGGTGAGGCACATGAGAATACCTTATTGGTGTAGATGACTACATTTTTGCCCGCTTTGGTGTTGGGCAGGTATTTTGTGTTCTTATACCTCTAGAGGAATTTTTTGTTGGACCTTCTTGGTGGGGGGATATCGTAGACTAAGTTTAATTCACGGATGGATCAAAACAAACTGTCAGCAAGCTGTGTGCCTGCCTGTGTGGTTGATCCCGATTTCCAAAAGGCATTGCCTTGGGTAAATGATCTTCGCCTTACTAAGCTGACTTCTACGCCATCTTTACGTGTGTTAGGGAGTATCTGAAAAGCTTTGAGTATGTGATGTTAGGCGCTCAGGGGACCTTAAAGGCTTTGTCATTCTGCCAGGTAAGATCAAAAGTTGTTATGGACTGCCTGACATCTCTCAATGAAATTGGTGTACACAACTGGGTTACGAATGCTGGGCTTTGGGTTATGAGAGCCACCCCAAAAACGAAAGAGGTGACTGGCGACAAGTTTATATTGATCCTGACCCATTTTTCGATTTGCCTGTAAGCTACCCAATGGCGAAGATTGACTCTTGGGTTAAGAGAGAAGTCGCTCTGCTTTGGGTGAATGCTATCAAAAACATTCAGTCGAAGAAGTTTGTGTCCTTTTCTCTTGTTAGATTCAGAAAGGTGCTACTACTTAATAAGACCAGTTTAGAATTCTAAGGTTCTGTCTACCTGCCGCTACGAACTTAAGTTCTGTACGATGTATGTTGAACAATTTAACTCATACTTTGTGAGTATTCTCTTATTTCAGATAATAGGATAATGGTTCTAGGAGAGGCTATAGTAACATCGAAAAACCATATATCGATAGTAAACCTTACAGTGCATCACCACTTACTACTATCCTCAATCTAATCAAGGATTGGGAAATTACCAGATGCTTGGAACAAAGGAGACTTCGCCACTCTAGGGCGGCGGTCAGTCCGCAATTTTAACGTCGTTCTGAGCTTCTCAAGTATAACAGGCCAATCTTCAAACTCCTAATAGAATTTCTTCCCAGATTTGCATGTTTGTAGATTGTGCTCACAGGCATCAGAGACAGCGGAACACATATTGTGTGAAAGTGGAGTTCGCGATAGGTTTAGATATAAATGTTTAGGAAGACATATGGTCTTATTGGGAGACATACCCACCATTATAGTTTTAGACCTGCTGGTTTCATTATAAAGGCAGAAGATCTGCTGAACAACTTATAGACTTGAAGGGGCACAGTAGTTCACATCGGTCGCAGTGTTCTACATTAGTTCCTGGTGAGAATGGTGATAATGATGATAACACCGGAAAGGGCATTTGGTGATTGAACAAGATAATTTTATTTGTAGTCTTAATTAAATGTGGTAAACATATACAGCTGCACAAAAGATTCTTTGGATCTCATTGCATTTGGTCTCGATCACAATTAATCGATGTTGAAATATTTTTTAAAATACAAATAAGTAAAATTACTATAGTCAGCTAAACCAGGCTATATGACACCTTAATGTTAATGTTATAACTATTAATTTCTTTTAATTACAGTAATAGGATAATTAAATTTTTAAAAATCTTAAAAAAGGCATTGGTTTTAATGATGAGCTCTTTATTTGATCAAAACCTTTTTCCCCCAGACATTTCTTCTTACAGAAGTATACGCCCCTGCAATGCCTTAATGCAACATATGTTAATACATACAGCCTTTCAAGGTGATTGGTGTAAATGATACAGCGTGGAACTGGAAAAAACTTACACACCTTAATCTTCTTTCGTGAAATCTTCTTTTGTAAAAATTTATTATTTAAATTTGTGTTTTGGTCTAAATGGCTATAAATCTTGTTCAGATTGAATATAGGCAATCACTCCTTTTTCATGGTTGAGCACATGGTCGAGTGTAAGAAATTACAGCAGTTTTTAGATTTTTAATATTCCAACCATCTTATACTGTCCTTACGGAAAAAAGTGCAGACTTCCGAAACATAAAATTTACACTTTTGTATCGCTAAGATTCATGGAACGCAGCAGTTAAGGACGTCAATTACATCTAAACATTTATCGATTTCTATTTACTAGATTCTAGCCAGACAATATATTTAACCCTTCCTTATGGCAAAGAATAAAAGCCAGATAAAAACTTGGAAAAAAAAGAAACAGCTGGAAAGAATTTTTTATGGCACTATGATCCCCTATGGATCTTTAAAGGGATTATTAATAACTACCTTATACATTTTATACAGTCGATCAAGCACTCTAAGCTTATTTTAGCCAAATTTCTAGAAAAAACACGCAAATTGATGTGTTTCATTCAAGATTGACTTAAGATTGCTTTTGCGGACTCACAATCCAGTATATCAGCCTCACTTTCCAGATATACATACTCGTATAAATCATTTTTCACAATTTCAACTACTCTGTCCACCATGACTCAATATATTATGTGGTATTCACATGTTTATTTATGGATATGTTTGTAGGTTTGTAAATACATACTTATTTAAAAACATAGATTGTATATCTAAGTATAATACGATAGTTATAGTTTACAAGCGTTTAGCCGACTATGTATTATAAATATAAAAAAAAAAATATTTTTGTGTTTTTTACCCACAACAAGTTTATCAGAAAAACATTTTCCGCCACATCATTGTATGCTTGTAGTGGCTAAAAACTTTAAGCATTTTGTCGATTACACATACTTATGTATATGCATAGTATTGTTTGGTTTATAGTGATATCTTACATCTACATACTTGCAACATGATTTTTATAAGTTTTTTGTTTTATAAGCACAAATACACATCTAAGCACCAACACTTCTATTGCCAACATGACGATATCACATTCTATGTGTCTACACAACTTTATGATGATGATCATAACAATATGTTCGTTAAACAATAGAAGACAATAAGTGAGTAGAAAATGAAAAAAATCATAGTTTTTAATACAGAATCATTGAATATGATGTGTTAATTAAAAATTTCTAAAATTAAATGAACTGGCATTATGTGCAGATTGTTCTGATATTTGTAACATCTTAAGAACAGCATTGTTCTTATGCCTATTGACTCAATATCGCAAGTAGTAAACCTTATAATCAAGCAGAGCAGCATCATTCGCTACTCCACAGTATCGGATCTTCTAACCGAGAGAGATCAGGTCCTTCAGAAACCTTACGGCCTCACATCTAATATCAAATAAAACCACTATAAAATTTGGCACTCTTTTGGAGGAATATTTAATCATCTGTATATCTAAAATAAGTACCTATTTACTGACTTACTGAAGTGTCCATTGGTATCAACCAGGTTGAGTCTTTGGCCGAGCATAGGATAAAATACCATTGCCTTCGATCTTTTTAACATCTTCTCCAATTTCTTTTCAACCTGGTCTTTCCATTAGAACTTTGGGCGTCTTCTTCATCGAATTCTTACGAGATCACTTTCAAACACCTTCCCGGCTAGAGCATCCTTTTTCATTCGCAAGTCATGTTCTAACCAACGCAGGAATGATTCTTCGTTTTATCTCAAAACAGATTGCATTTTTTCACTTGGATTTTTCATGGATTTGGCTTAATATAAATATTTTGTCGGTGATGGGCTTACCAGGCATAAAGTCATACTAATAACTGCCAATTATTTCATTAGGTCTTAGTCTCTCACACAGAACGCCAGATAGAATCTTATATGAAAAAGACTTATACCCATATATTTGGCACCTATGTTCTTATCCCTTTTTTTATGCACATGGCAGAGCACGCTGGTGGTCCATAGCCTTAATAAATTGATGTATACACCCTTCCAACTCATCACCTCCGGTCTTGAAGGTCTCCTGCGGCAATCCGTCTGCACCTGCAGCGCTGTTATTTTTCAATCGTGTAATTGCAATCCTGATCTTTTTTTGACTGGGTGGTGAACATACGAACCATAGTCATTGATTGGTTCTGGGATATCATATTCACCACTCTCATCTAATACCAGCAGGTTGGAAAAATTATTTTCATATCCTCAGCACATTTTCTATATCTGTTACCCGGGGTCCATGTGCATTCTTACAGGAGGAAATTCCATTACTATGTCCCTTCGTCAGGTGCTTGAATCATTAGTAAAATTTTTGAGTCAATAACAATTTGGTAATTTGCTAACAACGACCAGACAATGGGAAATTTTCACCACAATGTATATTGTTAGTTCACACGATTGCAGGACATTTGTAAAAAAATCTGTCAATCCCATTTTTTTTTTTTTTTTTGACAATGATGTCATTGTCAGATGTTAACAATTTTGGTATCTGACAATCTGTCAATGATATGACAATGCTTTCTCCGAAAGTGCTGAACGACAAAAGTTGTAAGTTTACACGGTTCTAACACGGTTGTAACGCGATTATTGTTAAGACATTTTTCTGTCAATATTGTTAAATCTGACAATCATCTAAACAGAGCTTAAGGCTATATTTACAGGCCATAGACTCACTCCCTATTTTCGCGTTAAAATTCGTCAGTATTATTTCAACGTTATTGTCGGGGCAGCTATAATAAACTTCTTCCAGGTGCTCGACAAGGCTTCTTTGCCTCATCGTCCTTACCCTCCGTTGGGACATGCCAACATATAAGGCGCAGGTATAAAGGTTTAGTACTGATGCGGATTTTCCTCGTTCACTTACGTGAACTTGGAGAATAGTGGTCGCATTCTCCTGTTCACCATAAATCCGTTTCCAAACTGATGACAGCTATAAAATAGACTGCCTTTTAGGTGTTTTGGCGTCTCCATATCAATTTTATTTTATTTCATGGATAGCAGTCACATTACATTTGTACATTGCCATTTGGATCATGAATCTTCCTGTCGAAGGTTCGAATGTTCCAGGTGCTGATCCGTTAATCGTGGCCCTTTATTCTTTTGCGGTAGTCGTCATTGTTTCCATTCCTTTCTTCCGCTTTTTTATAATAGCCTCCTTTTTCAGGGAAAAAACGGGCTAACCCTTCCTATTATTAATATGGGTGAATGCGCGGCACATGTTCGCTTACACAAAGACATCTACCTCAGGTGACTACAGGTGGAGGTCAGTAGTATCCACAATTGAGATGATGGAGGGACTAAGATTGGTTGGTTGGTATCCAACTACCCAAAATTTTAAATGTAACCACTTTCACACACAGAAAAAAATCGTTTTAAAATCAATTAAAACAAGGCTGAAACTATATTTTTTTATAAAGAGATTTCTTCATTATTGTTTCATCTGATTCAACATGATTTTACAGTAAAAAATTAGATTTTTTCATTTTTAAACAACTAGAAATCAGGTAAAAGTAATATAAAAATTAAAGTTAAATCGAAGGGATAATCATATCGGAATAATGTGAGTTCCTTATAGAATCAATATTGTGAAAACTTAAAATAACCAGAATTTCAAGTTGAATTAACTATGATATCATTTAAAATTAATATGGTGATCATATCAAAATAACATGAAATTTTACGTTAATTTGAAATGATTCTATATCTCAGTTTTATTTATTTTTTATTTATTATACTTGGTTTTTATAAACTTCGACACTCTATGACAGCCTTCAATTTCGAACGCCTTGGTTGCAAAGGTTTTCCACCGGAGATAATTATGATTGTTCGATTGCAACTAGTGTTCGTCAATTATATTCCTTATTTTTATTTAATTCGACCTTGATATTATAGTACGTAGTGCTATTCAGGCAAACAGGGGGTTCAATCGACTAGTCGGGAGTATGGAACATGCAGATAATGTTTGCCTCTTATCGCATAATCACCGCCATATGTCAACTAAACTTGAATGTTTCGAAACGGAACTGCAAAAGCTGGTCCTAGAACAAATACACGTAAAACCAAGATGATTCGCTGCAACACTCTGAACATTAGCATTCTGATGCAAGCGGGTGGTTGTAGTAATTAAGAGTAATGCTTACGAATGCGGGGTCTAACCAGTTTTTCTAGATTCAACTCCTTGCATGTACGTACTAAGATTTTTAGTTCTTCTGTCAAGTCGGTTTTCCTCTACGACTGCGAGGCTTGGAATACGTCACCACACGACATTAATGCCGCTGCTAGGAAGAATTCTATTGATATTTGGATCTAAACCGATCAACGACCAATTTATAACGAGATACTTAATCATAAATGACGCTGAGTTGGTCACACGCCGCGCAGACCTCAAGGTAAAACTGCCAGAGCGGTTATTGATTGGAATCCCCTGGGCAATGTCCATCGCAAACTTGGCGAAGTCATTTTAATGATTAAGTAATACTAAGTAGTCTGAGTTGGAGTGAGATGAAACATCTTTCATCAAACCAAAGCCAATGAAGAGAATTTGTTGATCCTTTGTTCATTATAGGAATCACAGGTCATAATATAATGGAACGAAAAATTAAATATTTATTTGACAAAAAAAAACTTTCTATTACACAGTGCGACAAAAATAAACGAAGTTGAAATACTATTACTTTTCTGATAGGCGCTATCGAGTAGAACAAGGATCTGTTTTTGGCATTTTCGAAACACCTCCAAAATCTCGAGTAACGGGTAAAAATTTTTTATATTATGGTAATAACTTTTAAATAACCATATATTTTTGTTTTTTTTTCTGTATTTTTTATACCTTTTATAACAGTCGATTTTGTTGGTTCGCTCTACGGCTATTATATTATTCCAAAACTTAATATTCTAGAACATAAAGTGTCCAGATTTAAAATATTAAACTCAATAGCAAATCCCTGTACCCACAATCGCCGACATATTGTAACCCAGTTATCAAGGTTTCATTTCATGTTGGTTTTCATATCATCTTCTTGTGAAAGGATAACAAACAAAAGAACAAATACCAAACACAGCAGCAATAGTTAAATAAAAAGAACAACTACAGCCGGTATAAAAAGAAATTCGATATAAAGTGCAAACATTTTGTATTTTTACAATAAAAAAATATTTAAATGCTTAAAAGGATAAAGCAAAGGATAAAATAATAAGGTTAAGGCCTCGTTACTTTCTGTTGCTGCTTTGTTCTATGCCGTTCCGTTACTTACTTGATGTAGTCAGTTGTTCTATAATAACGTATCAGCTGTTTTCGATAAACTAGGAAAAAAAGAAATAAAATACACCTAATTCTCTTTTAACGCGATACATAAGTTTCTAAAAAAATTTTGTGAAAAAAAATTTAAGCAATATTGAAAAATTGTTGTTATATTTCACTTAAGAATTTATTTTGTTTTTACAAAAAATCTACCGAATCTCAGGACATTTTCCTGAAACTAATTTCATCGCTTTGTACACGCGTCGAAAATCTTGCTGTATGGAATTCGCAAGAATTTTATGGACTATTGAAATTCGTGTTAACAAAACAATTCGCGTAAAAATATAGTTTTTCATTTCTTTTTAACTCGTGTTGAATAAAATTTGTCTAAAAAGAAAAAAAAAATCTGTAAAATCACGAATATTTTTCAAATTTGTTTTTTATGTTTTTGCTGTCACTTAGAATTACTTACCAAAATTTTGTTTTTAACAAATTCGTCCGAAACAGAACCAGGGTTGGCAAAAAACCGTGTTTTAAAAAAAGCTGTTTTTTTCAAACCAAACCCACCAGGTTTTATTGGGTTTTTGATGGATTTTTTCGGTTTTATAACTGCTTTACAATTTCGTTCATTTAGACAATATTTTTTTTTTTCGTTAGTAAAATTACGTTATAATGCAATTTTGCACTCTGTGTCAGGTTAAGGCGGCATTGTGTAATAAGAGCTGCTAAAGGGCTGCAGTTGGTGTTTCATCTGCTGATAGCAAATCTGTTGCTGGTTCACCTGCTGCTCCTTCGTGTCCGTCTACTACTGTTCAATCTTTAGATTTACATGTAACATCTGTCGTTCTCGCTCAGAATGTAGACCACCTGATATCGCCGTTGGGTCAAAGTCAATTGTCACCTAATTATCTACTTCCTAATGGTACTTCCCATATTAATAAGCCTAATAATCCAATTGAATTAGAAGTTATTTCTCCTAAAAAGACAATATTTGCAAGTTTTGCTTTTGAAACCAAAACTGATGCTGTAAGCAATACATTATTCAAAAGCTGGGTTATTAAATCGAGATGAACGTTTTTAAACTAAGCTACGCTGAAAAAAGAAATAAGGCTTCTTTTAAAATTATTGTTCCTAATGAAAACTTTAAAACAATTGTTAACTCCAGTTTTTGGCCACCTAAGCCTATTATACATGAGTATAAATTTAGAAACAGTTCTCGGTCAGCTGTTGTACAGTTACCTACGCAAAACACTGCAGAAAAACTAGAAAATCTTTTTAAACTTTATCCAATAAACTTTAGGCACCAAAATGTGCGGGGGCTTAATTCAAAATTAACTTCTGATAGTTTTGAATTTTCCCGCCATATAATTGCTTTCACAGAAACCTGGTTGTTGCCGTAAAAATGTACTACACGTCTTTATATTACACGCTCATATATACCTTCCAACTCTCCTGCAGAAATTTACAGCAGCCATTTTTCGGCAATAAAATTTACTCTAGATCAAGAACAAGCCTCTTGATCTCAGCTACCTGATTCCTCTAGAAATGAATGATTTCATTCAATCTATGCTTGCTGATGGTCTTTTCAAATCAATCACATCACCAATACATTTGGCAAACTTTTGGATTTAGTTTTTGTTAACCAGCCTTCGGAAATAAATCTATTAAGCTTGTCTCCCTTTACATATCCCGAAGATCGTTACCATCCTACTTTACAGTTAGATATTTTTCCTTCAACTTACATCACTCCACCTAAAGCATTTTATAACTCTATTAACTCTAAACGCCGTGCTAACGCATAACCTAAATATGTACTTGAAATCTGGATATCACTGTGCTGAGGATGAGATGTCTGTTAGTAACCTATTTGCGGATTTTTTGCTACTACGTACCATAATAAATCATCTGATAAACAGAAAACTTATCCTTATAATACACATCAAACATACATTTTTCTTCAATCGGTACTGAGACAATTTTATCAAACTTAAGATCATTGCAAAATTCTTGTTATGTTGGTCCTGACGGAATGCCTGACTTTAGAAAAGTCTTTGACATAGTTAATCACAACATTTTTAAGCTTTCATGCATGGGAGTTAGCAACAATTCAATTCGCTGGCTTAATTTGTATCTTTCTGGCAGAACTCAACAAGTAAAATTTAATAATGCCGTTTCTAAGATTATTGAAGTCCCTTTTGGAGTGCCACAAGGTAGTCATTTGGGTCCTGTATTGTTTACATTATTTATCAACGACCTACCATCTGTAATTTGTAATTCAAATGTTCTTATGTATGCGGATAACTCCTTTTTTATATTTAACTCCTTTGATTATATTTCTGGTCAATCATTCCTGCAGACTGACATCGAATATTTTTCTCAACGGTGTGATATCATTTTATTGGACTTAAATATCGGAAAATGTAAACACATGTCATCTTATCGTTCACAAAATCTTGATACTTCTTACCGCTTTAAAGGATCTACTCTGGAAAGGGATTCTATTATAAATGATCTTGGAATTTTTTTTTTTGATCATATATTTATAATGGTTGATAAAGCTAATGGAGTATTAGGATTGGTCAAAAGAATTTTTTGATCCATATATCACGAAGCAGTTATACACATCGACCGATTCTAGAATATGGCTCTATTATATGGAATCCTTACTCTTACACTTATTCTAACTTATTCAATCTGTGCAGAAACAATTTCTTCTTTTTTGTCTGACATAACTTGAATGGAACTCATATGTACTTCCTTCATATGAAATTAGACTTGCTCTAATTAAGCTACCTACTTTAAAAAGCCGGAGAACAATGCTAAGTGTATAAGTGTGTAATTTTTATTAAATCTAATACGTGGTGCCGTTGACTCTGAATTTCTTCTAAACAAAATTATACAATTATATAACGTATCAGTTAGACCTGCTAGCTACGTCCAGTTAATAAATTTAAAATATCACAGATCTTTTTATGCCAATAATGACTCCTTTCGTCAGATATGTTTACAATTCAATAATTTATATTATTTAATTGATTTTTCTGAGAGTAATGAAATTTTGAAAAGAAAAATAATATTGTATTTAAATTAATTATATAGTGTTTGAATTAATAATATTCATTTTGTGAACATTTTGTATTTAATTTTGAATATATAACCTTAGTCTGTACGGAATTAATTTGCCATAAACCAAATAAATAAAAAATAAATCAAAGATCAGACGCTAATTTCTTCGTTTGAACCCTGACATGATTAAGTTGTTACTTTGCATACAACACTCTGCCACAGGTAGCAAAACTTGACAAACGATTGTCAGAAACGATCAAATGCCGCACCGGCCGTATTTTCCAAACATTTTTCTTTTTGACTATTGGCTGTTTCGATGGCTTAAAAAGATATCCTCAATAGACGAGAAGAGTTTCTGTAACGGGATTCGGAAATTGGCCGAGCTGTGGGAAAAGATGTAAGCAGTGATTTCAAACATTTTTATATTGATAAATTTATTAATACATTATCTTTTTTTGAACTAAGTGAGGACCGAATTAATTTTTACTCACAATACGTATATTATACTAAATTATTTATATTTTTGTTGTAAATAAACTACGAACTACTTTAAATAAAAAAAACCCATCCAGGTTTTTTAAATATAATACCTAATAAAACTTGATTGGATTTAATTGGGCTACCCAGTGGGCTGCCAACCCTATACAGAACAGAAAAATTAACTACTTATATATGCTTTTCATAACAAAACAGAAACAGCTGATTCGAAACGTGACAGAACCCAAATGCTAATTCTACTTTATGGACGATAAAGCAAGAATATAAAATACTCCACACAAAAATTTAATCTTAACATTAAGAAGAAGAGTTTTACTAAATATGTATTGATCACACCATACAAAAAAGTCCCATTAGTATTACTAAAATGTCACTCGTGTGAAATCCTCAAGGTTCAAGAAAACGTGATACCAAGAAACACCTGGTGGGGCACAATTATCCAGAAGCTAAGATTAAACAATCCAATATGGGAAAAAACAAAAACAACAGTAGTACTATTTAACTTTTACAGCCTAGGTGCAGGCTAAAATATCATTAGTGTTAGACTACTCGCCACAAACTTCAACAATCGATCCAAATATACAATACGTAAAATAGCTCTTCCCAATCATTTCAGTGCCAAAGGAAATATTGCTGATCACTTTTGGTTACATACCCATATCTGACTCACAATTTTTTTTTTTTTTAAACACGGTGCGACAAAAAAGAACAACGTTGAAATACCTGGAAAGTGATACTACTTTTCTGATAGACGCTATCGGTAGAACAAGGAAACAAAGCTTTACTAAAAAACTTTGCAAAGTCTTGAGTTTGTAAGGGAGAAAAGAAAAACGAGAGGGGGTGATTACACACTTTGATGTACTCGCAAAGTTGCTTTGTTCTACGTTCGTTTTTATATATACGAGTAGTTGTATTTAGTTATATGTTTTATTTGATATTTTCTTTTATTTTTTATTTCGCACAGTGAAATTTGTTGTATAAAAAAGAGAACGGCCCAATAAAAGAAAACAAAATTTGTCAAAGCAAAATTTGAACATGCAGAAGCGAAACAAACTTTGAAAGAAAATGTTAAAGAGTTTGTCAAAGTACTTTGCAAATTTCATATGTAGCCGTACTAACTGATTTGACAATTCAAAATGGAAGCGGCGGCGACGGTCAGTTTGCTTTGTTCTTACCATCTCTTCATAAATAATAAATGTAGCCAATCCTGATATGTCATTATATTAGAAAACATGGCCAAAGGCCAACGTTTTGTGTCACAGTTGCAGATATACTACGATACCATTTCATTCTATCTACTCCTGCTTCATTTCGGTTATAGTCAATAATTTGGCTAGATATTTTGACAATGTTTGGTTCGTTGCTCTTTCTGGTTCATCTTCTACAGTTATATACGCTATAATTGTATTTAAATAAATAAATAAATAACAGTAACAAAACCTTATTTTTTGGGGATGTAGGTACACAAAGAGTACCTATTTCTCAAAAAACAAAAAGAAGGCTTCATAACAAATCAAGTGAGCGATATTTTTTAAATAAAAATAGCACAAATGCTTTGTTAGCAAGACCTGCACCAACAAGAGCAGGGGAAATTTCCGTCCAATTTTTCGATAAAATTTATCTAGTAAAAAAAAAATTGTCACATTGTATACTACGTCCAGTATGAAAGTACTTTTGAACCAAGTTCATCACAACTCTTCCCTCTTCTTTTAACTCCCATATACCATGAGATCTCTAACATGTATAAATTTGATCTCTTAATGCATAATTTATTCATGAGTCATATATCCATCGTACTTTTATGCTATATTTGACTGGTTTTTAACTGAGTAGTAATAGTAATAGGTTATCGATAAGGAAGAATCTGGATATCTACCATCAAATTTGGATCTGGGGTATATAATTACTCTACACTTATAGCAAGCGTTAATTATCTATGGCAACTGATTTACTATTTTTTGGCGCTTTGGATGAGTTTTTGGTAAAATCGTATAAACCGTTGTAAAATAATTTGTGGTCCAGACCACAAGGGTGCATTTAGGGCACTATTTAAAAAATAATGATATTCCAGCCCTTAATATGTACCGATCGACTCCAAATAAATTTTTTGCGATTCGGAACACTTTAGTTGTAGAATGGACTTCTTTTGTTTCTAACTTAACTAGAAAAAAGATATTGAGCATTAAAGTCAAAAATGGTCTAGCCAGATCAAGTGGGACATCCTAGGGTTAATAACTTCTTCGATTTCCAACGGATTTCTAGGCCCCATGTTTTATTTTATTCATAACTTAATATTATTCCTTAATTAATTCATAAAAAGTTGGTCTCCTACACAAAATAGGATTACTATGCAAAAAACTTATCTAAACTTGAAAATGTGGAAAAATTTTGATGAAAAATGTGTTTGCTTACGAAATACACCCAGATACTTCAAAGTTATTCAAACGACATATGTATCCTTTCTAAACTAAGCTAAGCTATTAGCTTATAAGTGCATGAGTGTCTGAAAAACCGGTTTTCCCCCGTAACGCGAGATTGTAAAGGTGTTTCAAAAATTTCAAAAACAGATCCTTGTTCTACTCGATAGCGCTTGTCAGAAAAATGATATGACTTGCCAGACATACATATACTTAAGTGTTCCAAACTCAAATAAATAGCACAACTAACTATATGATAAAGGATGGTGGTGATTTGATACATTTGTATATTTTTTCAGCCATTATTTCTTTTATCAGTGATTCTTTTTATATATAAAACGTCGAATTGATGATAAGTCCTGATTTGATTTTTCATCAGCTTTGATCAATTTGGTGGATTTTGAATTCATTTTGTCGCCTACAAGTATACATTGGACTACCAACTTTGCTAGTTTTCTCTGTGAATTTCCGTCTATGGCAGTTCTTACTACGTCTTTATGTGGTCTTTGAAGCGTGTTACCAATGCAGAGGTACTTGCAATTGAGAATCTTGAATTGAACGATGGTTCGATTGTTCCTACAGTTTGGTATTTGATTGATGGATAGCAGCATTGGCATTGCGTGATTTTATATTTCAGTACCCGCATCCATACAGGAGGACTAATTTTACTCAGAGGTAGAATATGTTGATCTTCGTCTATTTCGAGACAGCAATCGGTTTCCACACAGGTCGTAAAATGCCGAAATATTGATTGGGTTTGGAGATCAGAAACATTACATCACCTGCCAAGGTAGCATTTCTATCACTAACGTCTTCCTACTCGATATTATGTATTCAATATTTGGTGATGTTAGGAGTGTTTCTAAGTAATGGTAAGATTTAGTGCCGCTTTTGCAACTTTACTCTACAGAGATTTAAATTTTTCAGACATGTGACAATAGCTGTGTGCTAAGAAGCAAACATCATCGGTGTATCCCAAACTCTCCAAGTGTTCATTACTTCCTCATCTCATGCTCTATCGATTGCTATTGCACTGCAAACTATAAAATTAAGAACTATATTAAATAGGAGTTGGGATAACATGCATCCCTGTCGGGCTGCAGTACGCAATTTAATTCTATGATTCCCCGAATTTATCTAAAACAAATATACATGATTTCTCTTTTTACCTGATATAAGCCTGTTTCACATAACACATATCGTTTTGGAACGTAACTACCGCATTGAAAAAGGCGTATATCCATTCCAAATTGTTTTTCAATACTTGTTTTGTTATTTTTAAACTTAATAAAAATTCTAAAAATTAATTTTAAACATTTAATTTAAAATTAATTGGACAAATTATCCCTATATGTCTTTCAAGGTATAATAGGTTATCTCATTTCGTGCTATATTTCATAACAATAAAGACTAAGCACCACAATCTCCATTTTTACACAACAGTTTTAATAAGACTAAGCTTTAATTTGTATGAGCTACAAACATCAACGCAAACCTAAGATACTCCAGTCTTTCATATATGATGGTGTAGGGTGCAACAATAGTAGAAAAAAAAGAAAATTGTAGATATAAAATATTTTCAATGGCTTTTAACTCAAACAATTCATTCAACAATTCCATTCAGTTCTAACTTCGAATTTACGCAACAGTGCGTTTGACAGTTATTTGGCAGAAATTTAAAAATATATATATATTCGCTTCAAGCTGTCAAAAGGTAATATTCGTGCACAAACATGCTTATACTAATAGCCGTTATAAAAGAGTTGATTGGTGCAAGTACGAGTATCTGTGTGAGTTGAAGAAATGATGCCTTTTTTATATTATTTTCTTTTACTAACACAGTTTACTAAATGCCAGTTGTTCGCACCCATGAGATAATTGTTTTTTTTTTTTTTGTTTTTGTTCTTTTCTTTCCACACAATGACCAGAAAAAATATTGCCAATCGTCTGTAAAAAAAATATAAAATCGTATAAAAAATATGACTGCCAAAATATTTCCTTCCATTTTGTTCTTTTGTAGGAAACATTTAAAATTATTTTATATTGTATGTCATGTCCTCTATCTCTATATGTAGTACGATAATAATTGAATATGCAATTTCGAAAAGGGCACATCTCGCATATTTTGGCAAATGCGTTTTTTGTATCATGAATCCCAAATGCTTCCCTGCACCTACTACGCTTGAAAAACTAAACTTCCTAGCATTATTTCTACTTTAGACGTCATGGCAGGTAGGTTACATAGGTCTATATGCCCTTGTCGAAATTATTGCTTAAACAAAGATTACTAAAAAATTCAATGCAGCAGTTATTTTTTCTTCTTCTTCCTTATTGAGCTTATAGAGACAAAGTATCTATAAATTATCTGAAAATTGCAGATATTGTAAAACTCGAGCAATATATACAGGCAGAATTTGCAGAATTTTATGACGAAATACTACAATGGCCAACTACAAATGAATAAGAGCTTCCTGAAGAAGATTTTTGATAAAAGTATATTATTTATTTTTAGTAGACGTATTGCCTTTAATTTTTTTATACCTAAAATGAAATTTTCTGCAAATTAACATGGTTTTTTTCGTTAAGTTTTGTATACTCGATATAATAAAATTTGAAAAGGGCACATCTCGTTAATTTTAAATACATAAACAATCGCATACAATAAAGTCAATACCCAAATAATACTGTAATTTTCGGTTACAAATTAGCCCCAAAATATAATCCTTATAAAAAAATTTTGAACTATTACACATCATTAAAAAATAATTCGTTTTCTTCATTTCCTGTAAACTTTAAATATTCGGACATGTGCCCTTTTCGAAATTGCACATTCAATTGTTTTTTATTCATTTTTTCTTTACTTCTCCTATACCAAAGGATACTGTGAATATGCTGTAATCAAGCACATGCAAATATTATTGTAATACATACATATGAAGGTATGTATTTGGGTCAAAAGAATGTAGCTATACATACATACATATGTATGTATATGTACATATAAGAAGGATTTGGAATTATAATTGAATAGTCGCACTGAAAAATATATATAATTTATATTTCTTGTAGGGATGTAAACTTTTCGCTGGTCTATATGAGGTCAGTAAACGTAAACTTCATGATACGTACATATGATTAACATCGCCGGAGTATTCCTATCTTTTTACATAAAACTATTAACAAGAAACTTTTTATCCATTTATAATAAGTTGGATTTGTTTAAATAAGTTGAAATTTTCAAAGCATCACAAAAATATTTAACGTTAATTATGGAACCATTCCATTAGATATTAAATTAAAAAATTCGATTCGCAATACAGACCCAGTCTCCAAACCGAGCATATGATTATAATTACCCTGTTTGTAATAGTCAGGCAAACCAGAAATATGCTCTTCAAAAAATAGTTTTATGCGCATAAAATATAGCCAAAAAATTAAAAAATATTAGAGTAAAGCAAAAATGTCTCCTTTGTTAATAGAAAAATGTTTTGTTCCAAAATACAATATAGGAAATATCTAAACATCGTCATATAAAAACCAAAAGGACCTAAATTATAAAAAATTAAAAACCGACTTTTTGATTGACTATGGTGTACCTTTCCGAAGTATAATGCTCTTGTCAACACTATTATAAGCTTAACAAAAATGTTTTTTTTTTTTTTGAAAGCTTTTTTGCTTCTCCTGAAAAACTTTTAGAATGTAACTTAGGTCTTTTTGGATATCATATGGCGATGTATTAAAAGTATGATATAAAAATGTACACAATCTGTACTTGTTGTTATAATAAACAACAAAGCATTGAATTAAATTTTCAAAAGGAAGGCGTGGCCTACAACGTCTGAGCAAAAATTTTTTTTATACATTGAAAACGTCCTTCCAACGTCTACTTGTGTAATGGGGGCATATTTAAATGATAACAATTCCTTAAGGTCATATTTTAAAACTAGATTTGAAGAAGATGCATTATGATCTTTTGCGAAATGTTGGATATAGATTTTACTATATTAAGTTTTTTTCAGCTTCTTTCTTTATCTTAACACGACATACTGCTCACCTAATGTGAAGTCCATTTATTTCCATTTGTATGTACTTATGCGCTAAAAACTTCTACTCGTAAGATCTTATCAGAATTGTAAGCGTAGTAATTAATGGCTGAAAACCAAGCTCCCCAACAAGTTAGAACTGATTCGGCAGTATAAGGTCAGAATACATTTTTTTTAATTTCAATATCTTGCATCTCTTAAAGGCACTTTTTTACGTTTTTGTATCGATTATTAATACTGCTACGAGAATAAAAACGCTTGAATTGAAGGTTTTTTGTATATTTTGAGTCACCCTGTCAATGCCATACTTATTTGTGTATTTGGGAGCACTGCCAATTAAATCATCTCTTGGTAACGCAATCTTACATGTTTAAAATTAATGGATAGAGGTTATGAGTTCATTTGAGATATTTCCGGAATTTACCAAACTGTAGGCAATTAAGTATATAAGGAGACTGCTTTGCCTACATAGATTTTGTTATCGTTTGGCTGTCGTAAAATAAAGTTGTGTTAAAGCGGAAATTAAAGTGTTATATAAACGAATATTAAGTGTTGTATTAAGAATATTGTAGAATAAATAAAAACTGTAAAATAACAAAAGAGCGGTGTTTATTTTATTCTAATGCAATTTAAACGAACTCAAACGTTCTAAAAAGGTTAAAACGTAAAAATATGTTCGCATAAATGATGTAGTCCATGAGCAATCCATGTAATTTGTGTTGGTTCAATTTAAAACATCGTTATGGCTTTGACATGCGTTTGTCACTAATAGCAAAATTTTGTTTTCATTTAATATCTCAATATATTAAACGACAATATTTTCCAAGGGATCTGGCTTCAGTGTCAGTAATTGTTTTCGGACTTAAATTTTTGGTTTAAAAACTTGTATCTCGATTATAATTTTTATAATTAGCAATTATTCTAACCCCTGAGCGCTGTCCTATTTTATGAAAGTTATCATTCTTCGAGTTGAATCGCTATTTTTATCCTTTTTCTAGAACTGCGTTTTTTAAATCAATAGATAATGGCTTCATTTAACTTACACTTTGCACTTTAGTATGCACACAATTTTTAAGTTTTCCAAGCTAATAATGTTAAATGCAAATCTTTTCTACTAAAGCACCGTTAATTCGGTATTTTTTGGCTAATGCAAAAGTGACTCAATGCAATTGATTCAAGAGGATGGTATATTCTGAAAAATAGAACCGAATAAAGTAATGTTTATTAGTTTTTTAAGAGAAGACAAAATATAGAAGAAAAAAATTCAAAAAGTTTTCTTTTTGTAAAACAAGCAGACAAATAGGAGAACATTTACACAAATTTTACTTATACTGGCTCACTTTGCTCCACAGTTCATATACATAATATAGTATAAAATACGATTGTATTTTACCTTTTTTTACGATTTTATTTTATCGTGATCCAAAAAATTATAACCATCAAAATTGTTTATACACGCATGAGCACTCGATATCGAAAGCAGTGATTTGCCCCCTGCTCTTACGACTGAAATATGCAAAAGAATGCTGTTATGAGCAAAATATGCACTAACAAATCAATGCCAAAACTCATAAAAACTCCTAAAACTTATAAATATTACATTCGACTTTTTTGTATGCGTGAGAAAAACATGCAATTGCATAGTTATGTGTCCCTGGTAATAGTTATACAATGTAATATAATTTGTAATTGTATCCTAATTTGAATAAATAAAAAATAAATTTCGCAATTATAACACACTTCGTGCTTCGTTCTCCTATTCAAAATGTAACCTCTAGTTATGAGCAAAATTACATAACTTCCCATACAAAATATTTGAGATTAAATGATCCAAATTGTATGTCCATATTAATTACCCAATAACTACTTCTTGCATAACAGCGATCGCATCGCACCTTGAAAATAAACATCAGTATCTTCCAATTCCAACCATACAAAATCATTAAACACATTTCAATAGCGCAATCTATTTTCCGTAACAATCACTCCAGCCTCATTTTCAAAAACGTAAAGTCCAACAAAAACCGCACCAAGAGGCACATGTCGAGGATGAAGAGGCTTTCTGACAACAACTCTTGTTGGTGGTTCCGAGCCTCAAATAAGACAATTTTGAGTGTTAACGTAGTTTTCGAAGTGAAAATAGGTCTCATCAGTTGAGATAATTGTCGATGAAATTTCGGATCAGTTTGATGCATTTTCCCACTAAACTTTGACTAATAAATTAGGCAAAATTGTAAACTAAATCATGATCTAGGACCTATTTAAAAAAGAACTTAGAGAAAAAGTGAACAACTTTATTTCCGATATCAAAACCGAATTTGTTAAATTGAAAAAAAAAAATATAAAATGCTAATTTACTTTAAAATTGCCTTTGGTTTTAAAATTATTCACGATAGGGGTCAAATCGCTGCTTTCAATAACAAGTCATTTTGGTCAAATAATTTCGTTTTAGGATTACGATATCGAACAAAAAAACACAAAATTTGATATGTCTTTCGGTAACCAGTATTCAATCGAGTGTAATCTTTCTAAATGTCGTTCGATAGCAAAATGGCTGACGTAAACAACCCAAAATATTTTCTTTAAATGCCAAGTCAACGAAAAATTTTGGAAATTGCATGTTTCATTTATATTTAAGGTAAAACACAATTAATTATTACTAGTGTTTATTGCGGTAGACACAATCAGCCGCATTCTAGCATCTAACATTTATTTTTTATGTACATATGTATGTATAAAATTTAAAATTAGTTTAAAGTGCATTTCATTTTAATTTTTTCATACAAAATTTTATTTTAATAGATTTCAAATATATTTTTTATATACATAAACCTAAAAATATAAATAATTTTATTCAAAAAAATTTTCTTAAAAAAAATAATCAAAAAAAAAATTATATGACAAATAAAAAAAATATACATACACACATATGTACATACATATTTTCTTTTGTTTTCCCTGTCGGATAATGAGTAGCTAACTACAAAAATAACCAACTTTAAGTGAGCTTTTATTTACTAACCTGAAGCTATCTACTACTCAAGGCAAAATTTACATTAACCAAAGTGTATGGTATATTCTACACAGTGTTTTTTTTTTTTTTTTTTTTTTTTTTTTTTTTTTTTTTGATTAGTTGCTTATTCCTTATTCGGGTTTTCCCCATTTGTTTTACAGTTTTCGTTCGGAAAACGCTAAAATTGATTAACAGAAAAGTACATCTAAGGAGCCATTAGAATAGAAAAAAGTTTCGTATATATACGTACATATTTTAGTATTTTTTTTTATTTATATCTTCACTAGCTAAAACCCGGCGTGCTTTGCTGTCCCTATATTATTTATTATCCTAAACGTTATTTTATTTACATTTTTTAACCTTTTTCCACCTTTTGTCCCTTTCCGGTCTAAATCCAAACACTTGAGACTATAGGATATCTCACAGGAAGTACTGATGGACATACCGAAAACCGAATATAAATAATGCAAATGTCAAGCTATGACGCTAAGATTTGATTTCATTATTACATCTTTTGACCGTGATTTTGATACTATTGTAAACATTCTTCAGTGCAAGTTACTTCAGTTTAGGACTGAATGTACTGCTCCCAATATGTCATTTAATATTCCGAAAACTAGCACAATGTTTTTCGGTAGTGCCACTTCCAGGAGGATAAATATCTCCATTGACAACATCTCCATTGGGATGGTAAGGTCTTTTAAATTTTGGGTTTGACTATTAGAAATTCTCGCTGACTTAATGATCACTACCAACGAGTCATTCGCGAGGCTACTTTTGCGGTTAATTTATTGAAAAAACCCACTGGCAGTTTTATAAGAGTTTGTGATGGGTAGGATTCAATATGCTCGTTCTGTCACGGAGCAATCTCCGCAGTAAATTGACAAGAAAAATGTTTAAACCCTTCAACCCCGATTCAGATCATATATGTCCTGGCATAATACATTCGATACATTCGTTCATTTTTGGTAGGAAGATGTATATTGATGTTTATGGAATGGAATTCTCAATTAGTGAATTGTCAATTGGGTCACGTGGCCACCCGTAGCTACCACGAATATCAAGCAGTGTAGTCGGATACCGTTTTCAGAATTGCCACAAATACTCGAAAAGCCACACAAGGTGGGAAATGCATCACGGAAATGTCGCGTAGAAACCATTTGCCGAAATTATTGCGGTGATGGTTCATAAGGGCTGGGCATCGACATACGAAGTACTTAACCGTCTCTTCCTCCTCCACAGCTGCGATAATGATCGCCATTTTGACTTAAATTTGTCGGTCACATTTTCTCGGGTGCCTGAAAGTTGTAAGATGTCGGCTAAAATATATGTCACAGTGTAGCCGTTTTAGCATTTTTTTTTTAACATTTTTCAGCTAATTGTTTGGCATTTTTTAACTCTACTCAATCTAAAATTTTGATAAACAATATATAGGATCCGCCAAATAATTTTTTTTTTTTTAATGCTATAAACAACTATTTTCTCAAATTTCTTTTTTTATTTGAAAGTACAATCCGTCCGGTTAATAATGGAAAATAATTTCATTCAAATGGCTGCCTTGGCTGGAAACTAGACAGTTTGGACTATGTTTCCCATACAAAAATAGCTTTATTGAAAAAGATCCATGCTTTGAAAAATGTAATATTTTTTTTTAAGAAGAAATCGATTTTATCAATTGGTCCTATAGCCGTATTAATAATTCAATCCATGTCGTCGTAACAAGTGTTTGTATAACGACAGGTATATGTGTTTAAACGGAATAAACAATCATTAATTTAATGGCATTCATATTTTATACCCGCCATAGTTGCTGAAAATAGAAACTAAATTTTATATACATACCCCGTCCTATAAATGTAAAAGGAACAATATGCCTTTCTCATTCAACTCTCAGCATTACACACCCAGGTACATAGCCTCCTTCGAAAATTTCAGAGTAATGCCGGCCAATTTTGGCGGCATAAGCTCCGGTATCTTGTACCGCCTGATGAACAGAACCAGCTTGGTCTCTGTAGGGTTAAGCCCCAGATGATGATTAAGCATAATATGGTGATTCCATCCGCTGGCGGGGGAAGAAATTTCCCTCTCACAAGCGGCATATCATCCGCATATGCGACCACCTTGGTACCCATGCCACTGAGCCTGAAAAGGATTCCATTTATAACTAGGGTTCACAAAAATGATGAAAATACATCACCTTGCGGTGTGCCTCTAGTCCAGTATTCGGCAAAC
This sequence comes from Wohlfahrtia magnifica, assembly GCA_023159175.1. Classification (NCBI taxonomy): domain Eukaryota; kingdom Metazoa; phylum Arthropoda; class Insecta; order Diptera; family Sarcophagidae; genus Wohlfahrtia; species Wohlfahrtia magnifica. The sequence goes on along the minus strand of JAKWBJ010000486.1, from coordinate 8,700,000 downwards.
TAATATTAATGCATTTTACAATTGTGGTAGTAATTGAGAGGTTCTCACTCAGGCCACTTTGCACTGTATTTTTCCACTTGTTTTGCTTCTCTTTGTTTATTTTTTGCCTATGAGTGTGACTACGTACGTGTGAAAACAGAAGAGAAGAGCAGCTCTTTGCCGAAATCTGCTCTAGTCACAACCTTCTTTATTCTGCCCATACCCAAACTAGAGGTAATAGACTTGTTCCTAAGCATGTTTCCTATCGATATCCTCCGGTCAATACTCAATTCATACAAAGCATCGACTATGGAGGATATATTCACATTGTTAAAAGTATCCTCAATATCCAAGAAGGATGCCATAACATATTCGTCAATTGTCCCAACAACATCATGTAGGACTGTTTCCACCGACTTTCCCCTGAGGTATGCGTGCTGTGCCCCACGGAAGTTGTTCGGAGTGAGGATATCCCTCACATGTGCATCAATAAGTCTTTCCAGCGTTTTCAGTAAAAACGATGATATAATCCCCTGCAGTAGCACTATTGATCCTCCCCGCCTTGAATATACACTACTCTAACCTTTCTCCATTATGAATATATCCCATTTCCAGACTACCCCTTGAATTCGACTTTCTTTTACAATGACAACAACTGCTTAGCGGTGGTTCCGAGTTATCAAAGTAATGCTTAGGATTATATAGCACTTTACCAACCCTAAAGCGACCAAATATAATACATTAAAATCTGGTGTAGTTATGATGATACCTGAGCCCTTGAACTTGAGAATTGTGTTGTCTCAGGAAGCATTGTGAGTATTGCCAATTTAGTTGAAGATTAGCTTTATGTATAGATTTGAAGCAGCTAATAATAACAATATAAAAGCATGGGACTTCAGTAATCAGTGGTAATTTATTAGCCTGCTTTCTGCACTATCAGCGTATTCATTTCCTACAATACCAATGTTTGAAGGTACCCATAGAACAAGAATTGGATGGTGTACATTAGGATTCTATACTATGCTGTCATAAATATTATTTTTATTATTGTTACGTTTTAACCTTTTTAAAACGTTTGAGTTCGTTTCAATTGCTTTAAAATAAAATAAACAACAGCTTAATATTCGTTAATACGACACTTTTATTTCCGCTTAATCACGACATTATTTATTGACAGCAAAACGATAACTAACTGATGTGTAGGTAAAGCAGCCTCTTTATATAACTAATTGCCTACAGGTTGAAAGGTTCCGGAAGTGTCTCATATTTTCTATTTTTATATCCGTTAATTCAAATGTAACGTAAAGATGATCGATTTGGCAGTGCTGCCAAACACGCAAATAAATACGGAATTGACAGGGTGACACATAATTGCCAAATATACCAAAATCCCACAATACAATTTTAAAGGCGCTGATGTGTGTGCTTCTTCTTAGGTATTTTTATTCGTAAGATTATAAAAAATAGCCCTGACAGTACTCAGGCTATCTGTGCATATTACAGTTTTTGTATTTTTTTGTGTGGCATAAAAATTTTGCTGCAATAAATACAGCAATTAAGATGAAAAGTCACCTGCGTACACTGGTAAGTCAATCCATATTGAAAAGACCTCAGTATATACATAGCTCAGCGTCAGCACCAAAGTTATACATTTTTTGCGATCTGAGATTTGTATACTACTGAAGGACTTGTATCTGATTTATTGTGAGAGGTTATTACTAATATCAATAATATCATTTTTATCGCTGCTAAAATGATCACCAGGTTTCATTGCCAAAGTAATATTAAATTCCTGAAGTAGAAGTAATATACTTATCACACTGACATTTTTCTGTTCAGAGTTTTTGTCGAGACAAAAAGCTTGAAAAATACCATCATTCGGGTCCGTAATTGATCTTGATGCCAAACTGACATATCGTTTGTTTAACAGAGTAATAAAATCAGAAGATTTTGACTCCACCCTGAGAGCATCTATCGGAGTTACTCTTAGAGGACCAGTTGAAGTACGGAAGCAATCATTCAAAGAGGCATTCAGTTTAGCAATATAAGACTTAGAAGTCCATCCGTAAATAGTTATGCCATACTGAATTAAACCATAAGCCAATGATCTGCATATTGCTATGGCAGTTTCAATATGAGGACCTTTCCTTTCCAAAACCAAAAAACTATGTTTCTTTCTGGAATAATATTCTACTTAGCGATGAAAGAAAGTTTGAAGTGTTTAACCAAAGCAACTCATAAAAATACATATGAAGTATCAAAAACGAAGAACTACTCGTATCAGAACAAAATTTTATATCCAAAGTTAGGGCTTGTGGAAATTTTGGTAATAGTGTATGAATATATGGCGGTAAATTGAATTGCAAGTTTAGTTTTCATAAAAGGATCCATAAATGAAATAAATTTTTTGAACATGTTAAAAAATAATTTGGCAACCAATGTGAGAATGGGTTATTTTTCGCACTTCTAAGCGATAGTAGTATCTATCTTAATATCCAAATTTGATCATTAAATTCAGAAAACAAGAACAAGAATATGCTAAAATTCATTATAATAAAGGAAGAGCAGAAAATCTCATCCGAATTTACAAAAAAATTAAGTGGAATCTACTTCTAGGAGATTAGATGCTGTTATTCAAGCAGCATACAATTAAAAAAAAATGTTTAAATTTGCCGTATTTTAAAAGACTGAAATAAAAATTAAATTGTAGAAAATGATAAATTTTATCAAAATAAACTATGAAATCGTGTGAAGATGTCAGCAAAAAATTATATTTATCTCAAAGACGTGTTTTTTTTTACTTTTTACAAGTTGATAGATTTTTGAAGAAATTTTGTTAGTGGCACCACGGAGCATAGCTAATATTGTTAGAAATAATCAAAATGGCAGCACTGCTCGAAATGGGTATGAAAATTCGCCGCTGCTTGCAGTTTAACTTATAAATGATACCATATCTTTGTTAATAGATCTCAATTGCTACATCTGGTAACGCCTTTTAAAACCGTTTTAAAATTACACACAAAGAATATTAATAAAATTTAGTTCTTCCCAGGAGTCTTTAGCAGTAACTGACCAAAGTGAAAATGCCACCGGTTTGTTCTATTTGTCTATTCGAGTTCCGTGACCAAAATTTAATTGTAATTGAAGCTGCCTGTTGCAGACGTCTTTTTCACAAAAGATGTTTAAATGAATGGCAGAACAAAGGGTAAGTTTAAGAAGTCTAGTTTTTCTATTGACTAACTAAGTATTACTGTCCTTAATGGTACAGAAATAAAGGCTGTTTCGGCTGTAAGAAGAACTTGTCTGATTATGAGAAAAATAAAAAGGAAATTGATGAGCTGAGAAAGAACCTACAAAATGCAAAGATAAAGAAAAAAGAGTTTAAAAAACAAATGAACGAAGTACGATGTAAATTTAATCAGCTTCGAATAAAATTTACTTCTTGCGAACAGTCGAAGAAAGTACTTGAAGAGAAGTTTTTAGATATTCAGCGTAAATACGCAGAATCCACAAAAACCGTAAAAAATCTTGAGCAATTAATACAAAAAGTAAATATTGAAAATGGCAAAAAGTTAGCTACTCTCGAAAAATCGAAGAACTTGAGCAACAATTAAAAGAACAAATCTGCACTAACGACAAGTCTCTAGATATGCAAAGCCAATGCGCAGTATCAACGGAAACCATAAAAGTTCTTAAGCAATTAATACAATTATTGTATAGTGAGAATGAGAAAAAGACTAAAGAATTGGAAACGTCTTCCTATAGCGTTTTAAAAATCCAAAATACAATTTTGGAACAACAATTGGAAAACCTCGGTGAAGTTAAAAAAGGCAATTGCAAATAGCACTTGTCTGACTATTGAAAAAATTAAACTAGAAAGTTATATTGAGACAGTTAATAATAAAAGTAATTCCTTCGTTAATGAAAGTTTTTCTAAAGAATAATTTAATTACCAGCTATTATATACACTGGTGGCCATAACTAAAGCAGCAGACGTTACACAGCGGAGTTTTGGCCAGTATAACGCTTTGGAAACAACTTGGACGAAAATTTTTCTGTTTTTATATTAAAAATCTGTTTACAAAAATATAAATAAAAAGATTTTGTCATTAACTTTTCTACCTGATATTTTATTATCAAAATAATGAAACAATTCTAAAATATGCCTGGTCAAAACTAAAGCAACTTTATTTTTGTCGAATTACAAAATAAAATTAGTAGTCGTAGAGTAACTTTTATTTTTAATGATGGCGTCACACCTGCGGAATATTGCATTAACAAGTCCCTTAGTTTGGGTTTTAGAAACGGTGTACCATACCTCCATAACACAAAAATGGTGTGACATAAGTTGCCTTAGTTATAGCCACCAGCATAAAGAAAAAAACCTTTTTCAAATGTGCAATTTGCTTGTATAAATAAAGTCTGATCCAGCTGTAGATGCCAAGAGTTAAGAATATTGTAAAAACGAAACGAATTTTATTCTTTTTTAATTAAAATAATAAAAAAAATTAGAATGGAATGGTCTTAAACCGTTCTGAGCAGCAGTGACGATTTGGGAAACTATTACGTGGCAGATGTTGCTCCCGTTTGCTGGGAAATGATACATTTCTAGGACTCACCCAAAAGTCTAGTTTTCGTAAGTTTTTTTCTTATTGTGCGACTTGAAACAGGAGAATAAATTAATTATTCAGGCTTTTTGATGACTTGAAGGTATTAATCTTCGAGGTACGAATTAAAAGTTTATCAAAACTGGCAGTCGTTTACGCTTTCTTTTCATAGTTCTGCAGTTTTACTGGATCTAATTAATTGCAATTTTCGCTATATGTAAGGATTACTCTTCCATCAAAATCTTCAATACATCAAATTTTATGACATACTGGACAAAGACAAAGTGTCCCTATTATTTGTGTCAACACTATGCTACGTAAGCAACAGATGATATACGGGTAAGTATAACTATATGTCAAAATGATACTCAATTAGTGTTTTCTACAATAAATGTATTTGACACACATTTAATTATAAAGTAATAAAGTTTTTTTTACAGTGTTGTATTCGTTTTCAAAATAAGACCACCTTGCTAAATTCGCCTTAGTTATTTTTAACCAAATTAAAAGCTCAGTGTGAAAAATCCTTACCATTTTAAACAATTAATTAATAATGTTGAAATGCAAAAATTGAAGATGTAATAAACTAATATAAAAGAAGACACCACGTTAATTAAATTTTTCGGATGCCATAAAAATCTTTTTTTGAAATAAGAAAGTTACAGCTTTTCAAAGTTTAGTTAAAAATGGTTCGACTGATCCTTCTAGCAATAAAAGTAAGATTTCTGCCGAAACTTTTGGTATGTGGATCAATATTAATTATTCAATCACTTAAATACGATTTAGAAATTACAAGCATAATTTAAAAAAAAAAAAAACTATGGTTTAGAAGATATAGACCGGCAAACTTTTCTTAAGTAAGTAAATTCATATTTTTTAACAATATTTTGGTGTCATAGTTGTTTGGTCCTTTTTGTATGAAAAATTTATGTCTGGGCTACGTACTTCATAGAAATGGACTATCAAAAATTGTGCTTTTACCTCTTATAGCCCCTCTAAGTGCAACATTTGATAATGTACATTTTAGTAGATGATGAATATTATCAAACAAACAGTTATGCATTAAAAAGAAAATATTAGAGTCATTTCGGAAGAAAAGTCATTAATTTTGATCGTTTTCCACGATTTTACCGTACTCGAGATTTAATTTTAAAAAAGCACCCTATTGCACTTTCGTTAGCTGAATCTATACATATGTATGTATATATCTGTTGTTCGAAATTTCAAAAAAATTGATTTAATTTCTAATGAAGTATGACAATAATTATGTTCATCGAAATTTTGTATTTTTTTCAGTTTTCTTTATTAATAAATAATATAAAACATATTTTGGAATGAAACATAGTAAAGTTTATAAATCAAATTATTGCTTATAGACTAGCACTCTACTCATTAGCATACCGAAGTTTGAAATTCTTCTTAAAGACCTTAACTAACATTTACATGTTCCAATCTTAAACTTCAAAGAGTAAAAGCTTTTTAAGTTCTGTATTATTAACACTTCGACTTATACACAAACTTACACTTAAATACATGTCATGTTGTTGTATAACCCGGATTTTGGTTGTAAGTTTTTTGGTGTTGCATATAATGTAAGTATGTAAATACATCTAGACAAACCGGCACATGCGGATAAATACGGTTGGTAAACAGTCGTGGCAACAAGCGAACGCGGGTAAATAAGCAGAACAATAACAACAACAACTGTGACAATAACAATGTAACGTGTCAGTGAAACCTTAACATGTTACCACACAGAAAAAAATCATTGGAAATAAAAGTGTTGTATTGAGACAAACAGTAGTTAGTAGGTAGACAGTTATAGTGAAATAAATAAAAAATGTAAACAACAAAATAAAGCGGTGTTTATTTTATTTTAACGCAATTTAAACGAATTCAAACGTTTTAAAAATGTTTAAAAACGTAACAATATATTTTCATTTTAAAATTACAAGAAATCATGTTTAAATAATATTGTCGTTCTAGTTAACCTGATTACCACAGGTTGAAATAATGAAAAATCCTTATTGCATCAATGTTGTAAAAGCTTAAAATAATATTTCATGTTGAATTAATACGAATTTAATGTTGAATTTACTATAAAATCACTTTAAACGTATGTAACGGTCATATTAAAATAATACTAAATTTCACGTTAATTCAAATGTAGGAATCTACATTACACTTTTATTTATTTTTTTAAATTTATTTAATCATTTGTTTAAGATGACATTTAATAGATGCATATAAATTTAGAGAATCCTCGGATCTGGATTTGCTTCACCAGAGTTCGCTTTCCTATAAAGTGCAATGGAGAATTTTAGATATTGTATTGAAAAATCTCTAAACCGAGCAGGCTGACTTCTTTCATCATATCAATACTCTTCGATTAATTTTCGAGCAGTCAGATCTACCCCTCTATTCTTTATAGATTTCGAAAGAGCTTTCGGTACCACAATCCATCATGCAATTTGTAGCACCCTGGCTTGCAAGCTTTGTTCACTGGAGATAATTATGATTATTCGAGGTCTTTGCAGTTATGCTAAATATCGGGTGATGTACGATAAGACACTTAGCCTCAGCTATAGTTTTGTAACTGTTGTTCATCAGGGAATCATTCTATTCCCTCTTCTCTTCAATATTATTCTTGATATTATAGTACGTAACGCTACTCCGCCTAAAAGAGATGTTAGGAAGTGGCTCAATTGACAACTCGAGAACATGAAATATGCAGACGGTATTTACCTCTTGTAGTATAATCACCGCTATATATCAGTTATACTAAAATACTTTGAAAGCGAGGCTGCAAAAGCGCTGAACAGTGGAAAATTTAAAATACAGAGTGTTGAATTTGAAGAGGTGAAATCATTTTGTTTTCTTGGTAGCACTCTGACACAAACTGTTGGTTGCAGTAATGATGTAGCTTACGGATCCTACCTCCTGCATGAAAATCTCCTGCTATCTAGAAACGTACTAAGATTAGCATATTCAAATTTGGCGTCATATCGGTAAAGCGCAAATGGCGCTGGATTGTACACACGTCGCGCAGACCTTATGATGAAACTGCCAGTGCGGCTATTGATTGGAATCCCCAGGGCAACACACGACGAATTGGCCATCCGTCGCACACTTGAAAATGTCTACTTGCAGTAATTCGAAGTAGTTGCGCTGAAGTGAAATAAAATATCTTTCGTCAAACCAAACCAAATGGAGAGAGTTCCTTCTAACCCTTTGTTCCTTATAGAAATCGCAGGTCATGAAATAATGGAATGAAAAATTAAGTGCTTACGTATTTCACAAATAAAGTTTTCTAATTTTATTTCATTTGTTAAAAAATCATTTATTTCTAAATTGGTTTTTTTTAACAGGTTTTACATTTCACAACATTAGTTTAACATGATTGACATGTTGTTTCAAGATGACTCAACGTTATTTAAGAATTAAAAGCGAAAAATGTTGTTTCAACATTATGCCATATATATTTTAATATTGATTTTAATGCAAATTTTACAATGGTCAGTGTTGTTTTAACTGAACCCAATGTAAAATTTACAGAAACAATTTTATTTTGACATAAAAAAACTTTAATAATTCAACATTGCGTCATGTTATTTGTACTGTGGGAAAGGTTAAAGTTAGTGTGTAAAATTTTATTTTAATATGAACAATTTTAAATGTTGATTTAACATGAAATAACGTTATAATATTTTTTTCCAAAAATTTACAACGATTTAAAATCAACATTTTGTCATACTGATTATACGTTCTTTTTCCTGTGCATGTATAGAACATTGTATACATATTGTCACCAACGCAAGAGTTCATGTCATTAAGATGCTGTGTTTGTTAAACCAAATAGTGTGGCAAAAACTATTTGTATGCATGTTTCTAAAAGATGCGTGAAAAATATAACACCTAACCATTTACATACAAACAGTGGCTCACAGCTTATTTCGTGCGCTTTCGAAATGTAATTTTGGACGCTTACAGCATCAAAACTAAGAATGATATCAAAAAGACTTAAATGCACAATTTTTATAAAAATAATTTTTTGTTTAAATTAAAATTATGTATTCATGTTTTAAAATATTTGTAAAGGTAATTTAAAGAGAATTTAAAATATATGTAAAGTGCAAAATTCAAAATTATTTCGTGTATTGCCAGCAGTCTTAGAAAAAACTTAGATGGAACATAGCTTAGTATATGGTGTGACCTGCCTTTTGCTTCGTTGCATCTTTAAGACGATTTTCCGTCGATGTAAAAATGAACATAATTAGAATTATAAAATATTTTTTCAAATATTTGGAATTCTTTACCTTATTTTAGTTATTTTTATCCAAAATTATGTTTCATAAACCATAATTGTCGAAGTAATGTTAACATAGCAGTCTCTGTTAACTTAACAGAATAATTTCATATTCGTATCTATCTTCACGCATATTCTGTTAACTTACACAATTTTTTGTTATGTTAAAAAAACCCAATTAACTTTCGTATTTAACTTCACACACATATAGAAACTATTGTTGAAGAAGTTATGGTAGAATGAAAATTTTTTGAATGACGACACTACTCATGAATACTAATGAAATGTAGTTTTTCCCCCATTTATTAGCTCTGCGTGATTACGCTGTGCCTTGCATACGGACATACGTACAATACATACACTAGTACGTACATATCACAGACCAGGATTGAAAAAGTTGGTACAATTTTAGACTTAAAAGTACAATTTATCATATAATTGATGTATTAAAACGAAAGAACGAAATAGTTTTCCGGTCTTATTCAGACAAAAGATTTGTTAAGGTCATCAAATTCTTGCTGCGTTAGTTTTAAAATACCAAATAATTTGTTATTCGAATTTTTAAAAACTCTTAAAATTTAACCACAAACAGTGTTTCACTTCTACTGAAAATTTTAATATTTTGAGTTAATATCCTCTTGTAGATCAAGTGCGATGTGTTAATACCTTGGTGTAGTTTTTTTTTTTTTTAGACTTACTTTTAAAGTATAAATGAACTTTTAAGTGCAAATGTTAGTTTTATTATTATAAAAATGGATTTTTATGTACAATTTTGTTGTTTTTTGTGCTCTTACTTGAAATAAAAAAATTTAAAATAATTAAAAAATATATATTTTTGGTACAATTGGGGTCGAACAAGTACAATTTTGATGTTCTCATTTTGCAACCCTGCCACAGACTATATAATACATATATGAGTACGAATCGACTAAGGAAATTGAAAAAGTTTTAGTTTAAATCAAGGGATCGGGAACGATAAATAATTGAAGTGAAAATGCCATCAATTTGTCGAATTTGTAAATGCCATAACCAAAAATTAGTTCTAATCAAGCCACATGTTGCGGACATCTATTTCATTAAAATTGTTTAGATGATTGGCGGAATGAAGGGTGAGTTTTACAATTTAATTTACCTTTAATTGATAAATACTGTTTATTGTCTTCAATTTTAAAAAATAAAGGCTGTTTTACATGCAAAATGAAATTGGCCGATTATGACAAAAAAGTAAAGGAAATTAAGAAGCTGAAAACACAGAATCAAAAATAATAAAAGATCTCAATATTGAAAATGAAAAAAAATTATCTTATTCGGAACAATCAAAGAAAGAACTCGAAGACAAGCTTTTACATACATACATAGATATTCAACGCCAATACGCTGAATCAACAGTAACTATACTATTAAAGATCTTAAGCAATCAATAACTATTTCCAAAAAATCGAAGAAAGAACTTGAGCAACAATTAAAAGAACAAATCTTCACTGAAGACAAGTTTTTAGACATACAGCGCCAATACGCAGAATCAACAGAAACCATAAAAAATCTTGAGAAATTAATCCAAAAATTAAACATTGATAATGAAATAAGACTGAAGAGTTGGAAACATCTTTCGATAGCGTTCCAAATATCCAAACTACAATTTTGGAACAACAATTAAAAAACCTCAGTGATAAGTTAAAAAAGGCAGTTGCAAATAGCACTTATCTAACTATGAAAAAATTTAAGCTAGAAACTTATATTGAAGCAGTTAAAAATATCAATTTTCTTAAAATAATTCTCTATTACAATTCTGTAAATACTAGAGTATTCAAAAACCGGGATTTAAATATTATCGGATATCGTAAAAACCCGTTTTTTTACATATGGTCATATCCGGGAAAAATATTACGTCACGCTAATTTTTTTTTGCTTGTTCTAATATTTTTACTAAATAGGTAGATACATGTGTACGTATAGTGCTACTTAATTGCTGTATTCAGTAAAAAATGAGAATAATCGCGCTAAAAGCTTTGAAGATATAAGCAAAAAAAATCTGGCGTGACGTTACATTTTTCCCGTAAATGCCATACGTATATATGTACATATATAATTATAAATAATTTTTTTATTGGTTTTGGAAAAAATAACACAATTTATTCCTTTAATAAATTAATTAAAATATTATTGCAATTAAAATAAACATAAGCGGAAATATCTCTTCGTTGTAAATTTGCAATTTAATACATTTGGTGCTGGACGAAATTGGAAACTTTTTTTTGCAATTATGTTCGTAATTGCTACGCGAAGGTTTAGGAAAAAAAAATCGAAAAATTTTTAAGGGGTGACTGTAGGTGCTCATTCCAATACAAAGCAAATATTGATTTTCGTATATCTTGAGAAAGTGGAAGTTTCTGAATTTGGTATATATGACTACGTTGTTAATAAAAATCATATGGCATTAAGTGGGCGGACTTGCATAAGTGGACGTGGTGCCTCTCATACAAATAAATATTGATTTTTGTATACCTCGAGAACAGCAAAAGAAGAAATTACTGAATTCGGTCTATACAAATCATCAGCTTAAAAGTGGGCGTAGCGTCTCTCATACATAGTCGCCCATATGCTGAAAAACGCAGTTTTTAAGTCACTAGTGAGTTTCAAATCGCAAATCTCATATTTTTAAGTACTGGAGATCGCAATTGCAATTGTGAATTTGATCAGAATAATGAATTCTTTTAAGAAAATAAATAAAAACACTTTAAATTTTAATTATATGCTTTCATTTTTACTATTTGACGCCCAGTTATTGCAATATATACAAGTTCACCTAGAAGTTACTTCATTCTATGCTAGCAAGTTGAAATAGCAAAATTCCTTTTTGTTGCGGTTTTCAGCACACCAAATTTGTGACTGCAAGACGTAATTGCAATTATTTTGAGACATGTGAGTTTCAGCACATAGGCGAGCAAAAAGTTGTTTTTGAGGCTTTAAATCAATAAATAATCACTCTGAAATCAATAAATAATGTAGATTCCTAGGCAAAGCCAGGGAATGGGTACAGCTAGTTAAAAATAAAAAACAATTATGAAATAAATATTGTTTGAAAATTGTATCAAAAAATATTTTCAAAAAATTATTCGAAAATATTTTTGAAAATTGTATCAAAAAATATTTTCCAACAGATTTTTTTATTTCACGCCCTTATTACTCAACTCAGTTTCGAATCTGCTTCACCCAGTTATTGCCAATTTTACCATCAAGACCAATTAATAATGGCAGCGACGTATGTATAAAAAACAAGGTATTATTATAATCGCTTCATGTTCAAGTCTTCTAACTATATTCGTCCGTTAGTATTCTATGCATCAGATTTTCAACAAATTGTCTATGATGGTACATATGTATTAGTTGTATTTTTTTTTCTTGAACTCCAGCCACTGCTGAAAAGTAGTCCACATGTGCTGGTATGGTTTTTAAATTGTGGATTGACTGACTAACATTCAATTTACTACTGGTTTTAGTTTTTACTGATTTTAGAAAGGCCTTTGATAAAGTTGATCATATGATTATGCATCATAAACTTGCACTGATTGATATTCCTGATATACTTCTTTATTGGATTAACTTGTACCTCTCTTTTAGGAGACATAGAGTTCTGTTCCGAAATGTATTGTCTAGGACGGTGTTTCTTCCGGCTTGCGTAGGGTAGCCATTTGGGTCTGATTGTTCCTCTTATTTATTAATGAGCTTCCTGATGTTTTTCTTTTACTGTGGTATTCTGATGTTAAATTATTTTATACTTCTAATGCAGATTTTGCGCAGACTGTTATGCAGCGAAATATTGATGTTTTTGTTTAATGGTTTTCACCATAGGAAAATTCAAACATAATTTTTTTCCCACTGGAAATCACTGATTCTTATATAGAGTTTTTTAAGAGCTTTTGAACTAAAAATGATAATACAAGAAAGAAATTATGTTGGAATGAATTTTTTTTTTTATCATGGCATTTATTTTGTAAATATGATTTCCGGCATATGGCTACCGCGGCTACAAGTTACGTGGTTCAGTCAATCAGTCCAGGTCTTTTATTTTGTTAAACAAGAACGAGTTCTTTTTTCAATGATGCCAAAATTTTCATTATTTCCCTGTTAGTTTTGCTTTTTAGGTTTATGCTATGTTCGCCCGGGACTTCGTTCTCTGTTTGTAGTATTAATTGGGATCTACAGTTCGCACGCACCTTTTAACAGCTAGCATATGAAGTCTGCAGCGAGCGGCCATTGTTTTGTTTATTCTCTTTATTTCGTTTTTTTTTTAATTTTTTTGTTTATTTTTGTACCTTACAGCATACTTTAGGGAGGTCAATTTAATAAATTTGCAATGTTAGATCTATAATTAAGAGATAATAAGTATGCCAAACCCTTTTGGGGGTTGTATTGTGAATACGAGAAGAGAGCGAATGACTAAAAAAAGTTGTCGTGCGAACATAGCATTAAACAGAAAAATATACTGCATATTTCATTGTAAAATTCATGATTTTTTTGTAGTTTGAAATATGTATGTTGTGACTAAGCTCCTCAGCTGATTCGTGTTCTCGTTCTATAACTTAACCTATAATCTAATCGCCGTAGTGTGCACGTGTCTCTACGACATGGGGACAAGTACTCCAAGGTTGGTTGAGGATGTGTAAATAAGTGACGTGGACCGATCGAAAAATGTTGACACTAAAAAACTTTTACAAAGCAAACCAACCAAAATGTTCTTTTTAATTCCCTATCGAAGTTTAAAAATACGGTCTTCACTAAAGGACACTGATTTGTCTAACGTTATTTCGCGTATGATTAATATCTTAAACAATAATAGTGTTGCAATAACAAATAAATATCTCGCTTGCAATTCTGTTACATATACTATATGTATATAGGCAGATACTATAACAGATTTATGTTTAACTTTATCGGACACGTAAAATTTGAGATTTTTCCCCATAAATCTACTATGTTGTATGCAAATATTTAATTTGAGCAACAACAACACAAAAACTACACAAAACTTAGATAATACTACCTTGACCAAGAGGTTTCCGGAATAACCCACGTGTGGCGGTCCCATCGTTCTATTTGAGTTTTTTTTTTTTTGTAAAGTTGGCACAGTTGGTACGCCACACGGGGGTTATTCCGGAAACTTTTTGATCAAGGTAGTGTGTATGTAAAGGATGTCCAAAAGTGAGGTATCATTTTAATTTTAATAAAACAGACTTTTTTTTAAATATTAAAAATATTTTTATTTCAGTTTAATGAAAAAAAAAATGACAAATTATGTCGGTCAAGTAAACACTATACATGCTCGACAGGCTCCTAAACTTTTACCAAAATTATCAATCACGTTTTTCAATAAACTGTTGTCAATGGTTGATATCTGCTCGATAATGTTGGTTTTAAGCTCTTGAACTGTTGTAGGCTTATTGCTATACACTTTCGATTTCAAAAACCCCACATAAAAAAGTCTAAAGGTGTCAAATCTCACGATTTTCGTGGCCAATTTATTCCTCATCGACGAGAAATAACGCAATTTTCGAACTTTTCTTTCAAAAGATCCATTGTTTCTCTTGCAGTGTCACATGTGGCACCATCCTGTTGAAACCACATATGCTCTATTCTACAAAATCATCAATTTTCCACCACAAAAAGTTTCGGATCATCTGCCCATAGCGATTTCCATTGATCGTAATCGCATTTTCGTTTTAAAAAAATATGGTACGATGATTCCTCCGGACCACAAACCATACCATGCCGTAACTTTTTGTTGATGTAATGATTGCTCTAAGATAACTCTTCGATCGCCATCATCCCTAATGCTGCAATTCTTGAAGACTATTTTGTTAAAAAAAATTTCCTAATTATATCTTGAAAACTTTTGCCATTAAAAAAAAAAAATATTAAAATAAAAACATGTTATTCCCTCGTGTAACGATCAATATTAACTAACCGGAATGTATTCAGAATCTGAAAATAAAAATTTAGAATAAAAATTACAAATAGAAAAAAAAAATAACAGTAAAATGAAAATGATACCTCAATTTTGGACACCATTTGTTTCACATATAAACTGATTAAAGAGCTTCTAAATATAAAATATTTTAAAATAAAATAAAAACTCCGACATCGACTTCAACTATTCTTAGTCAAATTCATGACACAGTGTGCGCTGTAAAAATGCAATTCTTGTTAAAGACACCAAATTGATTTTCTTAAATTTTGTTGGCACTTTAATGATTTATTTTCAGAAGACGAGTGTGTTAAGCTATGTCAACCGATCCTATCAATTCTAATTCTCCAATTAATCTGTTCATAGTTAACAGAGTTAACTCGGTGTGTCCGGACTTATGTGAAATATATATAATTTAAAAGGCATATATATATATATCTCTTCTTTCCAAATCCACTGAGAAATTTAAAATCGGTTAATATTCAACTGTGTTTTTAGCATATAAGTGCGTAAAGGTGCGGTTTTTCCCCATATGTTTTGGAGTTGTTTCGAAAATTTGAAAATACAAATTATCTATAGAACCTATTAGAAACATGGTATCACTTCCAAAGTATTTATATTTCATTCTTTTTTGTCGCACTGTGTAATTAATGTATGTAGGTATACGTTTTCAAATATATGACAAAACACGATTTCATAATCTTAACAAATTATTCGAAAATTTGTAGACAGTAAATTTGTTTCAGCACTCACAATATCATAAAGACTTGTGTTGTTTAATTCAGAATGCTCTAGCTGTTTTAGAGAGGAAAGAGTCATAGCTTCCGATAGACAATTTCATTGGCAAAATTTGTTGTAAGTTTCTAAATAAGTTTCTGCGAATAGTTTCTTATGAATAGAATTTAACATTTGTACGTTCATACTTGAGGCAAATATGTGAAATGAATTTTATACCAGAAACATATTAAATAAAGCCTTGTCTATACGATAAGAAATTTTATTTTTCCTTATAATCTAGAGAATTATCTGAAATAAAAAATTTTAATTATCCTTTCTTAAGTTTTTATTCTCGTTCTTAAGTCTTATTTTAAAAATATTTTCAGCTTTTATTTTTCTCTCTTTCCGCTGTAGTTTTTCCATCAACAAGTTTTTAATTACCATAAAACTTTTAGAAAAAAAACTTTCTTTACCTCTTAGTGTTGGCAAACAAGTAAAAAAGAGATCCACACGAATACAGATTCATAGACAGAAACATAATAATTATGCGCAAATCTTAAAATATTATTCAAATTTTTTTTATCAAAATACATAATTGTTTTTTTAAGATTTAGAGTGACTTTTGGTATTTATACGAGTAAAATATGGTTCTAAAATATTGAGCTTAAACTGGGATCACAGGATGGACGCAATGCACCAATTACACTGGTCTACAAACAACAAAATATTTTCTCGCCTTTAAATAAAACTATATGAAATATAATGATTTTGATGCGCTGAATTCAAATCCGTTTTCAGTTTATTTCCCTCGGGTTCAAATTTTTTTATGGGCGTGGCAAATTCTTTGCCCAAATCGTGGTAGTTATGTCAATATATTTCACCATAACTTGAAAACGACTTGACCGATTTTAATGCAAGTACCACCAAACGTTGCAATATAAAGCCAACACGTTCTTTTGATATCTTTTCTGTGTCAGCTAACTCACCCAACTTCACTTTTCGATCATTCAAAATGATTTTGCGGATTTTTTGATGCTCTCTGATGTTACCGCCTCATTTAGACATCCTCTGCGTTCTGCATCATCGGTGTCTCTACGACCACATTTTTGTTGTTTCTGATGGAGCGAAGTCCCCATAACACTTTTCAAGTCATTGCTTCGCTGGAACAGTATTTTTCCCCATCAAGAAGCAGTGTAGAACTAAAACACGAAATTGTCACTCTTAACACAATAACTTACAAACTAATTATCAGAATATCATGAAATTTGAACAGCTGTATGTTGAAGGTTAGCACTAACTGAAAAAGAAGTGAATGCAATAAAACTAGCGCCATCTATGTGTTAGGCCCGGGGCTTTTTAGTCCATGTATTATGTACTCGTATAGGGTGGGCAATTTAAAAGTTTTAATTTAAAAATGCTGTAAAACAAAAACGGTTTGAATTTTTTCCAAATTTATTTTTTTGTTTTGAAGTACAATTGATCCGGTTAGAAATGAATTATTATTTCTTTCATATGGCTGACGTGGCTGGCTTCACAGTGCCCCATTCGATCGGACCAAATTTCGAGTGTATTGGGTCATATCTCGGCAATGGCATCACGAATGTTGGCCTTCAAATGCTCGATTGTCTCCGGTTCGTCGGCATAACGGCGCCCCGCAGAAAATAGTCCAACGATGTCAAATCGCAGCTTCTTTGCTGCCAACTGACATCACTATTTCGGCTAATTATACGGCCATCAAACGTTTGACGCAATAAGTCGATTATGGCATGAGATGTGTGACAAGTTGTACAATCCTGATGAAACCAAACATCGTTCACATCAATACCATGAAGATCGGGCACAACAAAATCGGTTATCATGGTGCGATAGGTGTCTCCATTGACCGTAATGGTTGCGCCGTCCTCTTTGTTAAAGAAATATGGGCCAATGATGCCTCCGCTCCACAAGCCGCACCAAACAGTCACTCGTAATGGGTGCATTGGTTTCTCTAAGACCAATTTTCGATTTTCTAAGCTCCAAATATGGTAATTTTGCTTATTAACGTACCCAGCACGATGAAAATAAGCTTTATTCGAAAAAATGATTTTTTATTTTTTTTTAATATTTTCTTTTTTGCAATACTGAATTTTGTGACAGAATAGAATGACATAAGTATTGCCAGATTCGAAATAGCCGCTGGTTCAAATTTAAAACGATAGATGGGCTACCCGATATTTTTGTAAAGGTGCTGTCGAGTAAAAAAAAATCATATTTTGGAATTTTCGTAAGAGCACCAAAATCCAAAAGTTACGCATAAAGAAACTGATTTTAGCTAAATATTAACCGATTTTTAGAAGATATTCAGATAATAAGAAGAACAGACCTTTTAAATGATATATATATATATATATATATATAATTTGGAATAAATTGGATAAAATACGCGCTTGCTTAAGCAATGCACAAGTTTACTTAATTAATGTATATATATATATATATATATATATATATATATATATATATATATATATATATATATATATATATATATCCAATTTATTCCAAATTGTTCAAGCTTATATATATATATATATATATATATATATATATATATATATATCCAATTTATTCCAAATTGTTCAAGCTTATATATATATATATATATATATATATATATATATATATATATATACATTAATTAAGTAAACTTGTGCATTGCTTAAGCAAGCGCGTATTTTATCCAATTTATTTTATTTATTTTATGCTATTTTATATAGGAATTCATTTGAAAAATACGTTAAGTTACGAAAACATTCATAGTTGGCTTTTTAAGATCCTAATTTTGGATGTTCATCGCATTTATGAAACTGAGTTAATAGCTAACTTATAAATAATAAGGGGTACATTTTTTTTGATGCTGACTGTAAGCGTTGAGAGGTCCTTTTCACTCTTGAAATTTATTTTGTCACGACGAAGAAAAAATTTTAAAAAAGAAAGCTTAAGAAGTATATTAATTATAAAATTAACCAAGATTACTTTGAAAAATAAATAAATTTCATACTATTAAAACTTTTATACTTTTTAAAATTTTGAACCCAATCAGCACCCTGAACCGAATCCAAACCTTAACTTTTCATTTTGATTGACCCGAAGCCGAACCCGAACCTGAACACATTTTGTCTAAATTTTCAGTACCTGACTATTTGTTAATTCAATTCGTTATTCCGTAATTTTTTCAACTTGTGAAAATGAAGAAAATAATTTTACAAACGGTGTATAACTTCTTGAGAATATTGTCTATACGGCTTTTGGATTAGAACTTCTCATATCCTATGTCACTAGTCGAAGAAAATGGTGATACAACTTTTACAGTTGATTTAACTGGACATGTTATTTCAATTTTAATTTGTTGAGCTCTTTCCTTAAAAGCCTTAAGCTTTGATTTCGATGCTATAATTTCATTTAGCACATTGGCATCATTATTGTCTTTATTCAAAAGATTATGATGTTGTTAACACCAATCCAACAGAATTGCTTGTGGGATTCACTGATTTCAGCATTTTCACCAATTTTTCACCGTTTTCATTAGAAGTTAATATGCCATGACTGTCAAAGTGAGGCTCTTTTTTTTTACATTTACGTGACATGTTCGAGACTCATATGCCAACATAAACTAAAGAAATTAATTTCTAATTCGGAGGTGGGTCAATAAGACTCTGACTTTTTGAATGAAATACAGATTTTTGAATAATAATTCAACATATCTTAGACTTTTTAACGTTTCTTTAATTTGTTTTAGCCCTTCTAAAAAATAAGATTTGTCGAGCTCATCAAAATATGTATTTGTTGGTGAAATGATTTTATGGTTAAAGTCAAATCTCTTTTCGCTGAGCCATTTTTTCAGATTTGGAAATAAGAAATAGTCACTCGGAGATAAGTCCGCAGGATAGAGCGGATGAGGGGGCAATTCCTAACCTAACTAAAACTCTGCTTAGACAGTTGTCATATCAAAAAATATTTTCAGAAAAATATACAGTAAATGTTGTCTTACAACCCGGGACTAAAACTGAACCCGTTTATAAAAGCTTTGAACCAATGTGTGAAGTGGTTAAAAGCAGTTAATAGAAAGATATATGAAAAAAAGCTATAAAATGCGGTGGCTCAGTTTAATAACCGGACAGTTTTTCCACTAAACTAAAAAAAAGAGATCAAATTAATAATCGGACAATTCAAAATTTCCAAGTTTAAGTCAGCTTTGTTTTTAATTTGGTATTTTGGATCCTTTATTCTTAAGAATAGCCTCTAGTTTCTTTCGAACAAATTCCCCAAACTTTTTGTAATAGGAAGGATCAATTAGTTCCCATTCCTCCTTAAGAGCGGTTTTTAACTGAGTGATGTTAGATATCGACCGAGCTTTTAATTTATATCGAGATATGCTTAAAAATTGTATATAACGTTGGTATCAGAAGACTGTAGTGGCGTTTTCATAACATGTGGGCATTTGTACAATAACCACATAAGCGTATTATATGCTTTTTGCTTCCGGTCGTTTTCTTGATAAAATTTAAGATTGTCCGAAATGCCCCACTTTTGTACACTAGCTGCCAAATTTGACTTTAAAAAGTTTGTGGAATCTGTTCCAAAGAGGCTAGAGGCTATTCTTAAGAATAAAGGACTGGCCCCAAAATACCAAATTAAAAACAACGATGACTTAAACTTAGAAATTTTGAAGTGTCCAATTATTAATTTGATATTTTTTCTCTAATTATAAATTTTTTATTGTGGCTTTATGTGTAGAGATTTTTTCTATTTTTGTAAACATATTTATAATCATTCCTACGAGTATGTAAATAAATAAAATGCATAATTTTTTTTAGTTTAGTGGAAAAATTTGTTTTTTTTATGGTAAAAAGTACATATTATTCAACTGTCAGGTTACTAAATTGAGCCATTGTATCTTAAATAATATTTTTAAAAACAAAGTAAATAGAGCACAATCTTCACATAAAAATCTCCAAAGATTTACAAGTGGAAAGGGAAGAGAGTTTTATAAATTCCTCGAATGTAAATGTCACCAGTGGTATGTTTATGGTAAGGTCTATAAGTTAATATAAACAAAAAAATTTTATTTCAATTTTCTAGAGTTAAAAATAATTAAATTAATAAAAACAATACTTAATATTCTTGCATTTGTTTAATATGTGTAAGGAAAATGAAATAATAAATTTCCCTAAATTAGTCACACAAATAAGTAAACACCAAGTAACATATTATGGTTTTTAACAGAAAAATTAGAAAATGTTTGTCAATTTATTATTTAAAGTGTCAATTCTATTTGTTATGCCTTCTTTAAGTCGTAAATGCATTGAATCCACCAAGTCTTGCATCACAGCGCTAGGAATTTGTAACCATTCTTCCATATAATATTTGTTTAGATTTGTTCTTTCTCTTACTCCTATTTTTCGGCGTGGATGGTAACCAAAATGATCTATTGGATTAAGAACAGGTGACTAAGAGTGAGTTTTCAGTTGTATAGTGTAATATTGTAGCCATTCCTTGACAATAAGAACCGTATGTTTAGTTTCATTATTCTGTTGAAATATAAAGGAGTCATTTAATAGTTGAAGAACGCCTAACACTTTTGCGGAATTGTCACACTTTTACATTTGTGATTGATTGTGTACAAACGCGGAACCCATCTTAAGAAACTCTTTTTCATACCCAGGTGATGAGTCAAAATTATAACTATTAAGCCACGTTAGATGGTTATGGCTTTCACAATCTTTCGCACTTTAAATCTCCGATGGGTCAACACCACATCGTGAATTTTTTCAATTGCTTCGGTTGAAGAGAAGGGCGTTCAGAATGTTCCGCACAGAGTTCCCCTAGTACTTCTTAAGTTTAGCCTTTGTTTAAGTGATGGATTTTTTTCACAAAAACTAATGATTAATGAGCACATGAAACTCACCTTTTTCATTTTCTTCTCAAATCACGCTGTAGTCTGCTCTCAACGTCTGTCAAATAACATACAAACTAAATGACACAGTTTGTAGAAATATTGACAGGCGTCTACTGACAGATGCCTGTCTGTTGACAGGAGGTCAACACTTTCAGTCAAGAGGCCCTCTTATTTATACATGTACGTAAATGAACTTAATAGTCTCTGCAAACGGTGCAGTAAACCTATTATACTCAGATATCTAGTGTAGTATTAATGTGAATACGTTTGAAATTGTTGGACAGAGAACATAAAAAAGAAACTTCTTCATTATGCAACAGCTCTCTACACCCGTTTTTTCCATTTCGTATAATTTCCATTTTAAGCAGTTGCTTTTATTATATAATTTTTTTGTTGCCTTCGTTATTATGCTTATGAGTTTTAGAGCTTTTTTTGCTACTGTTCAGATATTCATAAAAAAAACGTTTTTTTTTTGCTCGCACCCCTTCTTCTATACCATATTTATCTTTTTCTTTTTTACGAGTATTAATAATAACAAGTGCCAAGGAACTTTAAAATTTTTTTATGGTGGTGGTTATTTTAAGCATAAAGTTTTTTTGGGGTTTAATATTTATCATCAATGCCGACACATTTTTAGAAACTATATTTGGGCGGAGGATTAGTAGGTGGAGGATAAACTATAAGAGAAGCTTTAAGATTCTTTTTACTCCTTTCAGTCGTTTGTGTACGCAATATGGGTTAAAAAGCATCTTTATCGTTTAACATTAATCACTTTTTAAATGCATTTAAAAGTTTTTGAAAACACTTCATGCAAATTATATCTTATATTTTCGTTATTTGGTTTTAATTTAATGCAGCTTTTTGGGATTTAATTTTTTTTATACCCTACACCACCAACAGCAGCTGATGGGAATGTAAATGGCAGAATATTGTTGACTCTTTGTTTTAACCATAAAGTATAGTACAAATTTCCGAATTTGATTATATCAGGTAATTTTTAGCACTTTTTGTTTGGCAACAGGGTTGTCAGATTATTTATACTTTTTTTCGCCAAAATCAATTTTAAAAATCACCAAAATCGCCAAATTATCTTTTTTTATTCTAATAATGAAATTTATATTTATCGTACCTTCATACACTTATAAGCTAATGACTAAGCTGATAACTATCCGACTTTAAGGTTTTTGATGGATTTGAAATGATGTTATACTTCATAGCCTTGAGGTATACATATGTACAGTGCCAGTCAAAAAAATAACACCATTGATAAATTTTTTCTTTAAAGCAATGAAATTAAAAGTCATTAGCTTTTGATTCCCACATCAATGTGCAATAATATTATGCTAAGTGCAGTCTCTTTGAGAATATTTGTTTTTACAGAAAAACTTAATAGTTCTTTTCCTATGATCGATTCAATAAAAAAGCATTTATTTTGGGCAGTCATAAAAATAGCACCGTTTCACAACATTTTGGTTTAAAGTGACAAATTTTAATTCCATTATAAAAAACCGCCGTAAAAACATAAGGTTATTTAAATATTAGTTTAAATAAATTGGCTTCATACAAATTTTCTAATTTATTTTAAAAGGTAAACCATATTTCGAAATAAGAAATTTGGCTAAATGTTCCAACAAAATGATTGTAAAAGCTTTAAAATTTGTTCAAAAAGTTGAAACATGTGGTCGCAAAAAAGTCATGTCAACTTTAATGGTTGAACGTTTGGTCAGATAAAGCAAGAAGACCGCTCTTATGAAAGCTACAGAGTTTAAGAAACATCAAAAAGTAACTGCAGGTGTTGAAAATATTGCTGGAAGATTAAGAGCCAATAAATTAAATGCGTGAAGTCCTTAAAAGTACCATTGCTCCCACACAAGCATATTGAAAAACGTTTGTATTGGCTTGTTTGAAAGTGGTGGAATGTGTTATGTACAGATGAGTCCAAGGTTGTTTTATTTGGAGGCAAAGTTTCACATTCCCAACACACAATTAGGTCCATAATTCACCTCTAACACTGTTAAATATAGTGGTTCAAGCATTATGGTATGAGGTGTTTTTCCTTTTACGGTGTTGGACCTATACATTGGATCAAAACAACCATGGATAAGACAATTAATGTCAATATCCTAAAGGGTGTTATGCTCCCTTATGCTTTGAGGGAAATGCCGCTGATATGGGTCCTTCAACAGGACAGTGACTTAAAGTATACTGGCAAACTTGCAAAAAAGTGACTTCTGGGAAATAACATTCTGATGGAGTGGCGCTCTCAGCAACCTGATCTCAACCACATTGGGAACCTTTGGACATATAAAAAAATGGTTTATGTCAAATACAACCAACCATTAATAAAGCCCTTTGGGTGGCTGGTGTGGAATATAATTTTAATTGAAAGATGTCAAAACTTGGTAAATTCAATATCAAGGCGCTTATTTTTTAGTGCAAAAGAATATAGAGCTATTTTTTTGACTGAGTGTTTTTAGGTTTTATTTTTCAAAACTTAAAATTTATAATAAAAACTAAGTGAAATGAACTTATTTTTTAAAATAATAATAAACAGTCTTATAAGCATCATGTGGTAGAGTTTCAATGAAATCAGTTAAACATCATTCAAGGTATAAGACGAAGTATATTTTTTCCTATAGTGGTTTTATTATTATTTTTTTTTATATGTGTGAATTTCTCAAGCAAACACATTAATTTTTTTCCACCTTTTTCAAGTTCAGAGCTTTTTCGTATTATTGAACTTATTTCGTTGTCAGTTGCCGAAAATGGTATTGCTGAGAACAAAACTGAAATTCAGCTTTCATCTATAATCTACATATTAAAATGCACCATGTTCACGAATTTCGTACATAAAAATACCAAATAATAAAATTAATTTTTTATTTTCTATTAAAAATAGGCAACAAAATCGCCAACTAATTTAAAAATCGCCATGTCGCCAAACCGAAAATTATGTCGCCAAATAACTTTAAAAATTAACGCGTATCGCCGCAAACTCGGCAAAAAATAGGGAAGCCTGCTTCCCAAATCCCAGTCCTCACCCTCAGAGCGCAATGCCCAGTCACAAAGCCTATCAGAATCCCAAGAGATTCCCTCCTCAGATTGAGGACCCATTCCGTCCTAGAGCGGTCAGGTCATGGCCACAACAGCCTAGAAACCCTACAGTCTCCTCTGCTCCTCCACGACTCTCCACTCTACGACGAGCCCAGCTATCAATTAAGCCTCCAAAGAAACCAAGCGGTGGTTTCACAGACGCATCTACCTGTTCTACACCACAAACCGCGCTCGCTCTTGCCAGTTTATCTGCAATCTCGTTTCCCATTACGCCAGAATGCCACGGAACCCAGCACAGTTTAACACTGCACACATCCAGGAGCGACGCAAGGGTACTCCTGCACAATGCAACTAGCCTTGAGCTGACATGGCGGCCAGTCAGCGCCTTAATAGCCGCCTGACTGTATAAGTAAAAGACCACATCATCCCCCACAACAGCCAAGTCGCGAAAACGCTCAGCTGCTCTGAGGACAGCGATGATCTCGGCCTGAAAAACATTGCACGCTTCCGGGAGTCTAAAGGACAGTTTAATGTCATTGTTCGCAATGTAGACTCCCGCGCCAGTGCTCTCTGTCATAGATCCATCTGTAAAAATGGCGTGGCCGTCAAAAAATCTATCAACCTCATGCCAAGACTCTTTATCCGGAAAAACTGCAGCTGGGCATATGCTGAAGTCGCATTCCCTGACCTTATAGTCCGTAGAACCAGCACAGGTCACCGAATGCGCACCCAACCAAGTCCCCCTAAAATGGCAGAGTGTCCATAACCAAGACCCTTGGCCAGGCCTCCTTCAAAAATCCTCAAGAAACTCCTAGCAGCTCTACTTTTCACTGCAACCTCAAGGGAGGTCAGGCCCAGGATAATGTCCAGCGCTGCCTGAGGAGTACTTTTAAAGGGACCAGATATGCCCAAAGCAACACACCTATGCACCTTATTTAGAAGCTTCCTCCGACTGTTATTTTCCAAGGCTCTCCACCATACGATACAGCCATAAGTGAGTACAGGTATGACTATGGAGTCATAGATCCACTTTATCATCGCCGGGCGAAGACCCCATTTTCTACCAATGGCACTTCTAACCGTATAGTAAGTATTAAAGCTCTTATTCTCCCTCCAATTAAGTTTCCTCTCCAAGAAAACTTCTAAGAACTTGGCCCCCTCAGACAGTCTTAGCAGTCTTGAACCAGCTGTTATTTCGAATCTGGCAATACTTATGTCATTCTATTCTATCATAAAATTCAGTATATTATCTTCACTAAACAAAATGAATCGATATACGTTTCAGCAACGTTAGGATTTATTGGAAATTTATTTCCAAAACAAAGACAATTTGTCGGAAATTGCAAAAAAGAAAAAAAAACAAAAATATTCAAAAATCATCTTTTCAGATGAAGCTCATTTTCATCTTGGTGGATAAATTAATAGAAGCTTATGCACCCATTACGAGTGACTGTTTGGTGCGGCTTGTGGAGCGGAGGTATAATTGGCCCATATTTCTTTGAAAATGAGGACGGCGCAACCATTACGCCCAATGGAGAAACCCATCGCACCATGATAACCGTTTTTTGTTCCCGCTCTTCATGGTATTGATTTGAACGATGTTTGGTTTCAACAAGATGGTGCAACTTGCCAACATTTCATACCACAATCGATTTATTGCGTCAAACGTTTGATGGCCATTTAATTAGCCGAAATGGTGATGTCAAGAAGCTGCGTTTTGACACCGTAGGACTGTTTTCTGCGGGGCGCCGTTGAAGACAAATGTTATGCCGACAAACCAAAGACAATTGAGCATTTGAAGGGCAACATTCGTGATACAATTATCGAGATACTACCCCATACACTCGCAAAAGTTCTCGAAAATTGGTCCGATCGAATTGGATACTGTGAGGCCAGCCGCGGCAGCCATATGAATGAAATAATATTTCATTTCTAACCGAAACAGTACAATTGTTTCACAACAAAAAATATGTATGAAAATTAATATGTAAGCACCCCATAAGTGAAACCAAAAGGCAGGCTTAATGAATATCGTATAAAGATTCCGCACCATCAATTTTAATGGTAAACATTAAGTTAACCGAATCCAATTTTAATAGTAAATAAATTTCATGTTAGTAAACGATCAGGGAATGAAAATTCTAAAGATGCAAAAAACCAAATTGAGCGGATACATAACATTTTGGATGAATATTAGTCGCGGTACCTCGACACTACACATACAGTTTGTAAAAAGAACGTTTTCAAAGTAAAAAATAAAGTTTGGGTTTTTATGAATGTTATCGTATGTAAAAGACGTCACATACTGTTAGCAATAAAAAATTCGAAAAAAGTGCAACAAGTGACTCTATATTTAAATGACAACATTCAGGGAACATGTGTCTCAGAAGATTGTGGTATATCCATTGTTTTAAAGGCAAATCTGCTAGAAAATTCACTGATTTGTTTTCAGAGCCGTATGCAAGATAATATACCGCGCTGAAAAAGTATATAGAGTCGAATTATAAAGCCACGGGGCAGACAAAAGAAAAAATTGACGCTGAGAATTTTTAGCAAAGTACTAAAAAAACGTATTACGAGCCGCCATCCAGCATTTTTTTTTTTAACAAAGAAATGAGGTTACGATCTTTTTTTTTTTGTTGTTAGCGTAGTAATGTGTGGGCCTATTCTAAAAGTTATGATACCTCCTTACGAGGAACAGTAACGGGATGAGTAAAAACAAATAAACATGTTAAGAATTTTTGTTGAAATTTTAAAATGAAAATAAGACTTAACTTAACTCTTTTCTACTTTGAAGAGATTTTTTTTTTACAAACTGTAAGTGCAACTGAGAAATCAATTTAAATTAGTATTTGGCGATTTCCAACTGCAATACGCACGAGTTTTTGGGCCGCTTTATAAACGCCGTGAGTGAAGTCCTGGGTAAGTCTTTCGCATCAATTAGTTTGAAAGGTAACAGTATTAAATAATTATTTAAAACTTAATTAAAATTTCTTAAGAAGTAACACTGTGATCAGGTTAAAATTTTGCTAAATTGTATAATGCATACCATCAAATCAAATTTAGGTAAGATAGGCCCAAACGTGAATCATGTTGTTTGACTTTTTTTTACTTGAAATCAGCACTCGGAGATGACCCCTATTAATAGTTTTTGAGTACAACTTTATAGTTAATGGGAAAGAAGAAAGGGGGAGGAATATTGTTTATGGACGTTGGACTTGAACTTATGTATGTCGACATTCGAAAAATGTGGTCGTTTCAACGAACATCGCAATGAATTCAGAGTCACAAATGACCCGACACCATCATCACCACTAAAGCTACGTGCATTAATATCGACCTTGTCCGCACGATCCCACTCTGATTTTTTCGCCTGACCACTTGTGAATGTATCAATCTTATTTCGCGTTTTTGCATCAATCACGATGCTTGCTCTATGATCAAAAGGAATGAAAAGACTAAAACGGGTTGTAAGTAAGAAGAAGAAAGTCGTAAAGAACACAGCGGTGCGTATAGAACGATCTCTAAGAAAACTCGATATAAACCTGGAGTAGTGACTATCGACACCATAAGCAGTAATCTTCGATATGAGCACCGCCATGTTCTCAATTCTATCAAATGCCTAGGAAATATACAGAGCCATAACTTTACTCCAGCCAAATCCATGAATACATATATTCTACCTTTCGGAGAGCAGCGCTAGCAGGTCACCATTAGAGCGATTTCTGGAAAAACCGTACTGGCAAATTGTTGAACTCTTCACAAGCCTGTGATTAATTATTCCTTCTTTGTATCTGACTTATTTACTATTGTTCCTCTGTAGTTGTGTTAAAATCAGTCTTGTTGTAACAAAATATGATTAAAAATTTTACATTAATGCTTGGGTAAATAGAATCATATTTCGATTGAGTTGAGTTGCAAGGTCTTAGACAGTCGGACTTGACCAACTACAAATATTCTCACTTATTTTATTGTACCACTTTTTTATTTTTTATTTTTTTTTGGTTTTACTTAATTTTCAAAGCAAATGAAGAGTAAAATGCGATAATTCATCTTAAGGATGTTGCATTAACTGTAAAAATGAAAAGAAAATTTTTAATGAATTTGAGATAAAAACTTTTTAATAAAAATTATTTTTGTTTATCGTTTTTGTTTGAAATAAAACATAAAATTTTTGAAAGATAAAATCGTATTAAAATAATAATTTTTTTGGTTTTAAGTTAAAGAGAGTTATTAAGAAAAGGATTAGAGAAACTTAACAGAAATATAATAAAATTAATATGTAATGAAAAAATTAACATAATCTCAGGCCTTAACATAAGTATGAAATTTAAATTTATTTCATAAGCAATTGTTTTAATCAAAATTTCAACAAAACTTGCTCTCAGTATTTCTTCTCTAATTAGAGTAATTGTTAGTAAACTTTTGAAAGGAATGGAACATATCAGTCTGCCTGTACAAAGTGAAACATTAACATCTTACACTTTATAATAACTAAAATTTTTTTCATAAGATCTATTTTATTTATTTTATTTATAGGTTCATCTTTATTCACTTTTAGTATTTACCTATAGGTATACAATTCACTTATTTATCTACAGATATTATAACGAATTAAATTTATACACAAAATTAATAAGATCTTTGTGGTGTCATCTTTAGGAAATACTTTACAAAATAAATTCAGTATTGCCAGTCAGTTTTCAGTGTTATGAAGATC
Organism: Wohlfahrtia magnifica; assembly: GCA_023159175.1. Lineage (NCBI taxonomy): Eukaryota > Metazoa > Arthropoda > Insecta > Diptera > Sarcophagidae > Wohlfahrtia > Wohlfahrtia magnifica. Next base: position 8,670,714 of record JAKWBJ010000486.1, on the reverse strand, counting down.
CTAATGTATGGTTTTAGTCTTGCATGTAGCAGTAAGTCAAGACAAAAACCCAAACCAAAAATAATAAGCTTTTTTTCTATTGAAATGTAATTTAAATTTATATACAAGCATCGGCTGCTTTTTTAAAGGTTCATGGTTTTGAGTTGGCAGCAATGCTTTATTTGACAACCGATTTACCAGCCATTTCATTATGGATATACTTACACCTCCGCCAATTCGGCGAATGGGATGAAACACGAATCGATATTAAATTTCCATTCAAAATTTTGTTCTCCGATGAAGCCTATTATTGGTTGAATGGGTAAGTAAATAAGCAAAATAGTCGTATTTAGAGTGAGCACAAACTTTTGTCAAAACACAATTTTTTTTTCTCCGTCACTCCTCTAGGGTGCATATTGGCTTTTCACAAAGCATCCATCGCTTTGTTTCAGTTTCATTAATCAATTTGATTTTTCAAGCAGATGATTAGTCCATTGCTGCCCTTCCATATGATTGTATAGTGGTAAATATCCTTGCTAATTGGTGGTGATCTTTACTCTAGCATTGTATTTTTATTTATTAATTTTTTTTTTTTTTGAAACATCATTACATCCACAGAAAATTACTGTTTGGTGCGCATCATGGGCTGGCGGAGTCATTGGTCTCTATGTCTTCAAAAACGATTATGGTCAGAATGTTACTGATATAGGGATATGACTAGACATTTTTTCGTGCCTGAATTAGCTGACATGCTGGCATGTGGTTTCAACAGGACGAACCCACAAGCCACACAGTGCGCGCTACAATTGAACTACTCGAAGAAACTTTCGATGAATGAGTAATTTCGCGTATTTAGCCACCAAGATCGTGTGATTTAAACCCATTGGATTATTTTCTTTGGGATTATGTAAATTCATTAGTCTACGTCGATAAACCAGACACAATTGAATACCTGGAAATCAACATTCGAACATTGGCATGTGCTGCGTAAAGTTTGTGAAAATTGGTGTTCCTTGTACGCGCCAGCCGTGGCGGCCACATGACATAAATCATATTTAAACATTAATGTCATACAATTTTCTATCGAACAAAGCCCACTTTATTGATATTAATAATATATTTCTTTGTTTTATTATGATTTAAATATCTGTAGCTGTAAAAAAACACCCGATACGTTTCATTTCATTACACCTAGACTTAAACTAACAAAAAATTCATTGTATAACAACAATGGTTCTTTTTAGTCTTCTTAAATAGATTTGATCGTTGCCTCTGTCTGTCTTTCTGTTTGGATGCAAATAATTGTATAACTTCCGTGATTTTCATTACACCAAGATCTCTGTATAAGTCATTAATTATGATATAATATGGAGAATTCACAATGTTCCGTAGTATTTTATTTTGAAATGAAACGTTGAATAATCTCAATTTGGTTTTTCGCAACCTATCTCCAGATTTGAATCCTATAACCACCAACTGGTTTCAGTATTTGTTTATAAACAAAAGGTTTATTTAGCGTGGTTGACATATGAGATTGTATAACTTGATATTATTGTGGGTCTGTATTGTATAGATTTTTAGGTATAATCAACATACTGTCAATTAACTTTATTTTCCGTTTTTACTGTCCATTCTACTAACTTAACTATGAACGATTGCAGTTCTGTACATGACTCTATTTTGTTATCGCCAACTGATAGAATACAAGTATCAAACGTTGCTATTTTGTTGTTGTTATTTAAAGTCGGTATGTATGCTATATATAACAGATACAAGAGAAGACCGAGTATACTACCTTGAGGTAACCCTACACCAATTTGTCTCATATCGGAGTAGTAATTTCTCTGTTTAACTCTAAAATACCTATCTTCCATATAAGATTCTAATAACTCAGTGTTTGTACAGATAGCTGTGCTTCATCTAAAAATATAGCTGAACATACTTTTCTCTGTTCAAGAGCTTCCTCTATATTCGGTGAACTTGGTCAATCCTAGAATGTTTTTCTCTAAAAGCGAATTGATATAGAGGTATTAGTTGTTGTTTGTGAAATTATTTCCTTCAATCTTTTATACAAAAATTTTTCAATTAATTTTCCAATTATAGGTAGCAATGCAATAGGCCGACAAGATGTAACTACATTAGTATTTTTGCCGGGCTTATTAATCATTATTATATCAGAAATTTTCCAAATTAATTGTAAATAAGACAAAAAGTTTTCAGAGAATTATCTTAATATTTTTTTATTATGATAAAAGAAGAAGACAATTATATGTGAAACAAAATATCGGCCAAATGCTCGTCACGGCTTCGGTAGCATACCTTTATCCGTCGTTCCATATTTTCAATGACTCTGAGACATGATTGAGGTTCAATGTCGTTAATGTGCCAAATTATTTCATCTTTTAGCTCTTGAATTGTTCTTGACTTATTGACGTACACTTTTTTTTAAATATACCCAAAAAAAGAAGTTCAACGTTGTCAAATCACATGATCGTGGCGGTCAATTAATATTGCCACAACATGTGATAACACAGCCATTGAATATCTCACGCAAAAGAGCCATTGTTTGGTTGGCTGTGTGGCATGTGGCACCATTCTGTTGGAACCACACATATTGTCCAGGTCCATATTCACATTGCATTGACGATGGCAACACACTGCGAATAATAATAGAGTAGTCTATAGAATGGGGAATACCTCTATATATGGCATTTATCGAATTAAAAAAAGCGGTTTACTTCTTAACCTTCCTATACCCGCGTTAATTTTAAGCTAACCCTTAAAACTTTAGTTTAGTTTATCCTGTTAGGACACTGTGGAAAGCTTTTCTCATTTGGAAACTCGAAGACATAATGAAAATAATGATGTCAAGTAATAATTCTACATTTATTTATTTAATTGATTTTCAGCATATTGAAAATGTATCGTCGGTCTCACAGACCAACGCGCGGGTATAGGCAGGTTAAGTAGAGCGACAATATGGTCATCATTGAAGGCAAAAAAATTACCAACTAAATCAATTCGACAAAATCAATGTATAGGGTGCTAGTTTAGGAGTCTAAAAATTTAAAACGATAATAGGTTAGGTTAAAACCGGCATCCGGTCCTAGGACCAGCCCATTTTGGCTATAGTAACTCTGTAAAACGAAAAGCGCTACCATATGACCACCGAGTCTAAGCCGGCTTCGATAACGAAATGACCGATACAACCCTTCGGTACTCCCAGCAGCAATTCGGGTGCCTTTCTATGACCCCTAACCTTAGCTTCGATAGTGCCAGACATACCAAGTGCCTCGCGGTTACTATCTTGTCCTCGCAGCAACAGCTGCACAACGTTAATCCACTATGCCCAAGATGGACCGCATGTCTGCCCACTAGACAATGGCTCGAGCGCATACCAACCGCAGCCGAATTCCTCCGTCTTGGTACCTTCACTAGCTAAATAAACCCCGCCCGATCAACTGCCGACCACAGCTCTCTCGCCTGACTACAGGAAGAAATCTGTCTCCATCTGCTAGAGAACATATTGCCGGCCCAGCACCCAAGATGCAGATGACAAGTAAAGGTAGACATACTAACCGAATGGCGGCCATTTTGGCCTGAAAGACGCTGCAGTGATCAAGCAGCCTATGCGGGACCATAATACTAAGGTCCGGAGAGAAAATACAATACCTCATCCGATCATTCTTTTTAGAACCATCGGTGAAGAATCGTAAGCTCGCCATGTCTCCAAAGACCCGATACAATGATAATACAAGGCAGAAATATTGTTGGAATTAAATTTGTTATTCTAATTTCGTAGATAATTTCATGGAGTTTACTTTTAAATATTATTTTCGATGTTTGTCCGCCGCGGCTATGAGATGCATGGTCCATTCGATCAGTCCAATTTTTGACTACCTTTTTTAATAAATCAGGTCGTATGGCGTCAATGATGGCTTGAATATTGGTTTCCAATACTTCAAAAGTTGCTGGTTTGTCGGCATACACCATTGACTTAACATAGCCCCAAAAAAAAGTTTACAGATGCGTTAAATCGAACAAACGAGTGGTTCAGTGAAAAGGGCAAATTATTTATTTATTAAGAAAATATTTTGCAAAGTGAATTTATAAAATGTAAAAAAAGGCGCCTGTAGCAAGACCATATGTGCTCGTATAGTTCATTTACATATTCATATACGTATATATATATATATATATATATATATATATATATATATATACATACATACATAGACCATTCATTTCAACGTTTGTTTTTAATTACTTGCGAGTATACTACATATATATATATATATATATATATATATATATATATATATATATATATATATATATATAGTATACTACTTTATGGTCCATTCATATATATATATATATATATATATATATATATATATATATATATATATATATGAATGGACCATAAAGTAGTATACTCGCAACTAATTGAAAACAATTCTTGAGTTCCAATGTGAGAAGGAATCCACAATATTAAAATTTGATTGGTTTGATTCTCCAGTTGCAAAATATTATCATAAATGCCATTGTGATTTTTAATTAAGGTCTTGGTTGCGCTTAAGCTGTCAGTACAAATTAAAGTTTTACCATCGTGTTGGGTGGTTAGTTCAATGGCTGTTTTTATAGCAGCAATTTCAGCAGTAAAGGGCAAATTAATTCAGAAAAGGAAGTTGTCACTAAATTGATTTTACAATAAATCGATCGCGTTTTTGGCAGGTTGCGCCATCTTGTTTGAACCAAATGTCGTTGATGTTTAGCTGATTAATTTTTGGAAACAAAAATTTGGTCAGCATGGCTCGAAAGCGCTCGCCAGCTTCAATAACTGCACGAATTGCTTGCACACTAGGCCTATCATGTTGACCGTAAAATGGGCGAAGTGTTCTGTGCACAGATTTATTTTTTCAAAGTAAATTTCCACAATTTGTAAGCGTTAATCTGCCGTAAAAACCATTAATGATGACTTACCAAATCTAACTGAACAAAAATATCAACACAGTTTGACATTCTCAGATATATCTGTCTCATGTCGTAGAGACATTCAAACATGCAGAATAAACTAAACGATCTAGTGCAACTGGCAAGAGAAGTAGCATTGGAGCCTTTGTGTCGTATCTGGTTTTGACTTGTGGGGATGGATAAAGAAACTTTAACTGTTTACGTTCTCTACACGTGCAAAATTCAATATTTTTTTTTTTTTTTGTAATGATGGTTTGTATTGACTGTTAAATTATTTAAACCAAATTAAGAAACTTCAACGCTAACCACTTTCAAGATATACAAAAATCATTATTTAATTTGTATGAGAGGTACCATGCTTACTTATCCGATTCATCCCACTTTTTAACTGATGGTTTGTACTATCTAAGAAGTCATTTAGACCAAATTGAGAACCTTCTACTCTAATCGCTCTCTAGATATACAAAAATCAATATTTAATTTGTATGGGAGACGCCACACCTACGCCCATATTAACCCCTAAGTTATTTAGATCAAATTCAGAACCTTCCACTATTGTATTGACCATAAAGTCATTTTGGCCAAAATTAGAGACTTACTGTTACCGTTTTAAAGATATAAAAACACATATAAATACAAATTTTATGTGAGCGTGGCAACGCACCTTTGAACAATAGTGAAGCCACACACCAAATGAAAGCTTTCTACATACTATATGCTTTTCATATACACAATTTCGAAAATATTTTCTAACTCACACAAAGTCAGTTCTGTAACAAATTTCGTTTTCCAGTTAAACTTATGCAATACAAAGGGGTCCACTCTAACGTCAGTAATTAGCGAAACTTTGGTATTGTATTCACCTTTCGTTTAAGGGCTTACAAAATAAAATCGGTTGGTGAATTTCAGAGAACATCAATCACAATGGATTTTAGAATCCTCTTTCATATATATAAACTAGAGTAATCCCTCCCACGTTGCTGGGAGTCTTTGTGTTGTACCTACATTTTAACTGATGTGGATAGATATAAAAAGCTTTAACGGTTACCGTTCTCTACAAATGCAAAATGATGATGGTTTGTATTGACTGCCAAGTTTTTTAAACCAAATTTAAAAACTTCAACTCTAACCATTCTCAAGGTACTAAAAAATCATTAATTAATAATTTAATTTATATAGGAGGTACCATGGACACCTATCTGACTCTGCTCACTTTTTAAGTGATGGTTTGTACTATCTAAGAAGTCATTTAGACCAAACTTAGAAACTTCCATTCTAATCGTTCTATATACATACAAAAGTCAATGTATATATACATATATATTTGTATGGGAGATGCCACACCCACTTATCCAATTTGAATATTTACTTTGTATGGGATGTGCTGCTCCCACTTACCCAATTTGACCCAATTAACTGATGACTTGTATTGACCACAGAGTTATTTGGGAAAATTGAAGAAACTGTCACCATTACCGTTTTAAAGATATAAACATATAAATAAAAATTGTATGTGGGCGTGGCACCGCCCAGTTGTAAAAACCGTCAGTAAAAGTACACTTTTCCATAGTATGTATTGGTTTGCTAATCGGCTTAGTGGTTCTCGAGTTATTAAAAGACGAACATTTTCGTTTGTAAGTAAAATTGTTGCAATAGAGTTTCACTTTAATGTCAGTAACTCGCGAACCAATGGACCTACAAAAACCGCATATACATAAAAACCTTTTCACCTTAAATTTCCTTTTTTTCACCTTAAATTTCTGAAAGCCTAAACTTGGCTGTCTTTAAAATGCACTTTGGAAAATCTAAAAAATATGTATATTTTTTTTAACCCGATTAAATAAAACCATTATTTGTCACGTACTATCAATTCTCATTTTTAACGTTAAAAATAATTTCTTTAATTTTATGTTAAAAAATTTTAAATTCTTTTACTTATTTCCTTGTTTGTTTTTTCAGAATCTACGCAACTTAAAAACTTAAGCTTTGGCAGTTGGATATTATTTTTATTACTCCCGATGCAAGATGAATATTAATACCATGAACACTACTTCGACACTAAATCAAACACATCAACAGAGAAGTTGACTTCTACGCCACTGCGAAAAATATCCGCAGTAAGTAATAAGCAATTGTTTTTTTATTTTTTTATTTTTATATTTAAAAAGAAAAATATAGAAATAATAGTTTTTAAATTTTCTAAAAGTTCTTTTAACATTTAATAAATACAAATACTTTTTCGATTTTGGTAAAAATATTAGAAAGTGATTTGTTTTCTACATGACCAACTTATTTTTGGCAAATTTGTACACCGACATGACCATTTTTATTATTTTTGGAAATCAAAGGAAATTTTAACTTTCGATTTTCTATGACTAAGAACTTATAAGAGAATATTTGGAAAAAAATTAATGATTTAACAAATTTATGATTTCATTTGTATTTCGACAACTAAATATGTGTTTTTTTTCAGTAAATTTAAAAATTAATTAAATATTTGTAACAACGAAACAGGGAGTTTCGTTTGCCATTGTGCAAATATTTTTATACCACTACCAATTCTAACAGCAAGAATTTTTTAACACGAGTTGACTTTTTGATGAACTATGTTTTTTGATAAAAAATTATTTTACTATTCAACGTAGGCATATAAAATCACGAAACACATTTTTGCGAATGTATTCCACTGGCTAGAGTCTGCGTTTTTGAACGAGATCCATTAGACCCAAATGAAATTAGTTTTTTTTTTAGAGATTTACTCGGCTTCATTCAAAGAGCAAATAAATTGCTGTTTCGGCCCGCCCCTGAGTGGGATGTTGTGTGATCATATGGGTCATCTTTCGGGAATACAGTAGAACACGGGGTGTCTGCCGCAAACTACTAGCTGAGGATAATAATAACAATACCCAAGTGATCATTCAAAATTAAAACCACCGAGCCATGTGAGATACCTATGACTTCCACAATCTCTTGCCCCTTCAATCTCCGATCAGATGTAGAGACCTCAACCTCAGTGTTTGTAAGGCTATTATGAAAGTCAATAAATCACTTTTTTACCATTAAAATTGGTGGTGCAAAGCTCCTTTAGTATTATTAGGGTTTTTAATTTTCCGTACTTTTTCCATTCCCGGGAAAATGGAAAAAAATTTCTACAAGCAATGTGAAACACTGTTTCCCATAGAAAAAGGATTTACTAAGCACAAAGCAATCACAAAAGCGTCATCAATTAATAGGTTTGTGTCGCTTCGTTTACTCAGTGCCTCCACCGGCAATTGTATTGGCTTTAAAACGTGAAGCATATTTAACCCTAATAGATAAATGAATAACACGACTTCAAATATCTATCAGGGTGCTCAGGGTAGGGTTCCAGGGTTAAAAAAACGTATATTTTCCTTTATACAAATGGTTTCCATTTCGAAGTCAATCAGGACTTTTTTTATTAACTTCTTTAAAAGAAGAAACTTTTAAGTCATAGGTACATATAAATTCTACCGAGTTATAACGCCTGAACCAAGACACGTTTACTTTCTTTTTCTAAAACGATATATTTTTTTAGAATATCACTTTTTGTTGGGCTTTTTTACAATTTTCAGTGTTATATCTCAAATTTCTTTGGCATTACTGTTCATCATCACTTCCTCTCAAAAATATCATAAAATTTTTACCAAAGAATCTAAAAATTTACTGTAACAGTGTTTTTTATATAGCCAAATGCATGGCATGATTTAGACAGAAAACACCTTTAACTAAGTTGTATTTCACAAATTATTTCATAATTTGGGATATATGTGGAGAAGAAGTGCACTCGTTTAATCGGTTTCGTAAATGTATACACTCGAACGGAAACGAAAATATTCAACAGAGAATAACAAATAAACAGCAAGTTCACTCAATTGTGTGATAGCTTTTGATCGTATTAAAATTGTTTAATACGTATGCGAACTGACTCAGGTAAAGAGGGCGTTCCACTAATTACATCCCCCTTATATATACATCAATCAGTCTCAATCGTCTTCAGAAGAAAGGATGAGAGACTGATAGGTCTATATGACTTAAGAAGACCACTACCTGCCTTCGTTATAAAAATAAACGTGACCTCCCGCGACTTTGTGGGCCATAACATAAACTAAAGCTGGCCCTAAGAATCACTAGCGGTTTTGATAGAATTATGTCAGAGCTCTTTTGCAAATAAGCCGGAAATATCCCAATCATAACAGGAGATTTGTAAGGTTTAAAGGAGCCGATCACCCACGAAAACTTGTCAGGAGTGAATATTCTACCCGCAAGACTCTTGACCCTCCTGGTGATACGTTCAAAGGCGTACCGCGCCCCTTTTTATAGAAGCAGCCGTTCTAGAGTCAAGAAAATGTGCCATCAACAAGAGATCCAAAGTCTTCCTTCCGGATCTAGTATGGACTACGATTTCAGTACATAAGGATCCAATACCATTAGAGTGATCTATTGCGAAGGACTTCTGAAGTCGGGCCACAGCCGTCAAATCTTCAATGGACTGACAGTATTTCCTCCACCTTAGCCCTTAGACCTTCAAATTTCCCTATTGTACTCCGTAAGGCTAGTATTATAAGTCGCCTGTATGCCTGTAGGCATACAGAACAACGTTTATTTCATAAATTTCTACTTCTTCCGATTATTTTAAAATACGCTTAAACAAAATAATAGTCTTGGTTTAAAGTTATCAAACTATATTGTCCAAAATATTTTTAGAATTCGTTTCTTTTTTCATTTTTGGCATATCAGAATTAATTCGAATCTACATAATTCTAATTTAGCATAAAATCTTTTTTGAAAAAGAGAAATTACACATATTTTTTATTTTTTCCTTAAATGTACAATTTATTTTACATATTTAAGACACTACAAATAACAAAACAATTTTGATTTCGTGGTTCAGTCTCAATTTCTAAATGTTAGAAATACTTGTTTTTTTCGTAATCTTTAATTAAAACTTAAGCACGGATATCTTTGTAGTGGGGTTCTTCTTTGTCTGTATCCAATTTAATAGAGTATTTACCAATCAATGAACCTTCAATATCAGCTTGACCATCTGGATTGAATTGAGGACCATCGCCGATTTCTTGAGTATCTTCCTTGACTACACGGTAACCATTCTCATCGGCTTCATAGAAGACGGTACGCATAACGAAACCATCACTGTATGAGTACATACCGCTGACTTTGCTGCCATCACGCGTTTCTTCACGAGCAATCATGTTGTCATTAATTTTATCTTCGACATGAGAGTTGAAAGCATATTGCGCAGATTCATTCTGAATACGTTCCAACTCGGCTCTATCTTCAGCATCGGTTTGTTCCTGAAGAAAAAAAAAATAATAAAAAAAAATTATTTTTTACATGTCATTCTTTGTATGTATGTATGTATGTATGTATGTATATTTTTTTGTTTGTTAAATAGTTTTTTATTTTCATTTTTGTATAATTTCTTGCTAATTATGATTGATATTTATGTGGCCCTTTTAGATTTATGGCTTTTTCACATTATGATTGACATTTACGTGCATAAATTGCACAATTATGATAGTGATTGACAGCAATTACACCACCTAAACAAACTTGTTGATTTTTTCTAACATACAAGTAAAATTTGCATGTAATATTTACACTCAAAACTTAAAGTTGGTAAAAGACTAAGAGTTCAATGTTTTATTAATAAAAACATGAATTTTTTCAAATTTTACATATTACAGAAAAATATCAAAAATTATCTTGCGAAATGGTTATGCCAGAAAATATTCTTCTTCTTTAATAATCGTTCTGTTTTAAAAGACATTTTGTAAGAGTTTGAAAAATAATAGTTAATAGAATTTCTAAAAAATTAAAATAAAAAAACAATTGCCAATATTAATGATAAAGAGGTAACTTTAAAATTTTATTACATTTGTGGATTTGAAAGCAAAATTGCTTAAAAATCTCATCTGTTTGTTGCTAAATTGAACACAGTATTGCTGTAAATCTAAACAAAATTGATTGTAAAAAATCAATTTTAGATATGCTTGAAAATTTTCAAAATTTTTAAAATTTAGAGGATATATAAGAAAAGGAAATAAATTAGGACAAGGAGATAATTTTTTGAAAGTGAAAGCCAAATATTGGTTATTTAACAACGAATTTATATATTAAAAAAAAAATTACTTTACATTGCATTTGAAATAAGTTTTTTTAAACTTGAAATTTGAAAATCTCATCATCAAAAATCATTGTGCTTTATTTGTTTACAGGGAGATGTAGCAGATAAAACCATGCATCGTTCAGCATGTAGCGGACTCATAACAGACAATGTTACTAAATTTTAGCATGAAGTCGGCTCATAACAGAAAATGTCGCTAAATTTCAGCTTTCTTTACTATGGTGACATTCAATGACGTTGTCATACATACGAGTAACTACCTTTGTTTGATTATTGTCACGAGGATGAGCCCTCAAATTTTCCATTTATGATAATTTCATACGAATTAACTCTATACTGATAATGTGACGATGATTCATCGATAAAAATATCATAGTGACAATGTTGTTCGAATTCGCCACAGGGATTTTTAAAAAACTTTTAAAATAAAAAAAATATTTTTCAAAAACTTGAAATTTTAAAATTATCAAGAAAAAATTATATTATTTGTGGTTTTTCAACTGAAATTGGGATGTTGCTGAAGATGAGGATGGTGTTAGTTGTGGTTGACAAGATTGGTTGGTTGGTTGTTTGGTTAGTTTGTTGTTAACCTTCAATCCAACGACTTTAGTCTTACAAATTGGGAAACAAAATTGTGTTTTTTTTTTAATTTTATGCAATAATATTGGTGTAATGCAATAATTTCTTTATTAATATTAATCACCATTATTTTTATATTATTTTTTGGTTTAGTTTATTAACGTTGCCTAATATAAAAAAAATAATAATTATTATTGGCTTTTTTACCACGTTGGTAACATGTTTTGTAGAGACCATTTGATGGATTTTTTGTTTTTAATAATTTTAGAATTTTATTTAGAATTTTGTGGCTTGATTTTACTGTCATTTTAAGCTTTTAGAATTTATAAATAATTTTTTTTTTATTTCTCGAAAACACTTCACTTAATACTTTGTTACTCTGAATTTCTAATGAATATTTACTTTTTTTTAAGAAAAATTAGCATATTTGTAAAGTTCTATTTAAGCCAAGTTCTTGTTAAAAAATTCTTTATTAAATATTTCACTCACAATTGGCAAAGCAATGGCGGCAGCCAAAATGCAAGAAATCAACACAAATTTAAACATTTTTTAAGGTTTTTTTAATTCAAACGACTAGTGATGTGCACGTTTCAAGTGTACTGTGGACTATGTTTTCTAAACGTGCAAATATTCTTCTTATATACGCACTTCACAAGTGTGCTTTGATCCAAAACCCACAAAAAAATATACATAAAAAGAAAAAGAGAAGAAACCAGCTAAACAAAGTCAAAATAACTGCATACGTACGAGTATGTTGAAAGCCGGCTAAAACTAGGCAGAGCACCGACATTAACAGGGAACGACAGCAGCTGCTGCTGTAGCGACAAGTAAATATTGCTTTCCAGTAACAAGTCCAAAAAGCAGCAGCTACTTGAAGCGTGTGTGCGGCAGCAGCGGCGTTTTTAATCATAGCTCATCAATAGTTTTATAGTTTTTGCAGTTAATTTTAACAGAAAAAGAAAAGAAAAAAACCAGTAAGAAATGTCAGCGGTTAAACCATCTTAGCCATGGTGGTGTAAATTTGTATTTCTTAGTCACATGTACTTAAACTACATATATGTATACATACATACATTGACACTCAAATATTCAACTTCCATATGAAATTATTAATCCAAAGCAACAGTTTAAATGATAATAAATGTGCATGTCTATATATTCATATTACTACGATTGCTATTGTTGTAATTGTTGTTGTTATTGTTTCTATATTATTATTGTTAACTGCGTTTAAGCCATATTTAGTCTTCTTAACTTGAGGGTTTTTGTTGAAGACACGTAGTACATAGCATTCATCCAAAATCAATTCAATGATTTGTTTTTTTTCTACTGCCTTGTCATTCTGTTTTATTGTCTTTTTTTTTCTTCTACCAGACTTTTTAAGCCATATTTTAATTTTGTATTTAAAGACTGTATTTTGTGTGTCTTCTTCTTCTTTTTCCCATTAATATGTAGGGAACTGCTTTTTATGGGCTTTTTTGAAAGGTGCAGGTTTTCTTACTGCTAAATGGGAAGTTATAATGAAAGTCGAAATTGTAAATGGGTTACAACTCCATGCCAAATATACATAGAAAACAATTCTAAAAAATATTATTTTTTGAAATTTCCGCTTACAGCAAAATAATAAAACTCACTTTACTTTCAACATCTTATACTTAAGTGCCGTTGCAAAAGAAAAGTTATTTAAAAAGTGGCATTTCATTTAATGATTCTACTTGTGTACTAATAAACCGCTAAACTCTCATTTTATATACTTCCTTATTTGACTGCTTTTTCCAGTTAACAATTGTGTTTGGTACCTTTCAAAAGATTTTGAAAGCTTATAACCAAAGAAGTCGAAAATGAAACCTGTGTCCGGCTAAAGTTTAAAATTCTCAATGCTAAGAGTAACAGCAAAAATATCAATTTAACATTTGTACTTCCATTAAGACATTTAAATCGCAATTTTGTTGCAGGCATTTAAGCCGCATTGATTAGATCTGTTGGAAGCCGGAATATAGAAAGTTAAAGTTACACCAGTTCTGAAGTCTTGAAAACCTAAACTATATTATCATATTTAATTTATTTATTAATTCTAATTACAACACAATATATTAATTTATATTCTATATGTTCTTGGTGTAGAGCACTATCTACTCGTCTACTGGAGAGAGCATCATCCTTTAATAAAATAATACTACCTTGATCAAAAAGTTTCCAAAATAACCCCCGTGTGTCGATTCCATCGTTCCATTTTTTTTTTTTTTTTTTTTGTTAAGTTGGACCTTCTGGCAAAAAATCATGATGCACTACACCGTTGTAATCCATGAAAACCGTGAGCATTACCTTCTTTTTTGACTGAAAACGAAGTGGTTTTTTTGGTCTCGGCTCATCTGGTGACCGCCATTCACTTGCCTGGATTGTGTGTCGTCTCCAGTAATAATTCTTTTGATGAATGTGTGATCGGATTCAGCCTCGCAAGTCATATATTGCGACATAGCTTTTGCAAATATCAAGCTATGACGCTAAGATTTAGTGGGAATATCAACAACGGATGTACCAACTCAAATCGGAACGATAGGACCGCCACACGGGGGTTATTCCGGAAACTTTTTTAACAAGGTAGTGTTTTCTGAAAACAAAATTAACAATCTCTTGTAATGGAATTAACGCAGCTAGCATCTATTTATAAAAAAGTAGCACAATATTAATTATAAATAAATCTTTAAACTGGGTAAGAAGACCTAAAGTTAACTCTTATTTAATAATATTTAGGAACAATCTATATCAATATATAGGCTGTTTTTTTGACAGCAGAAAATCTCAAACTGTGTTGATATTTCTGTTCAGTAAGGTTTGACAAGTCATTATGAATCGTTTAACGCTAGAACAGCACTTCTAAATTGTGGAAATTACTTTTAAAAAATCTGTTCGCGAAATTCATAGAGCATTTCGTCCATTTCGTCCAGGAACTGCCATTACGATCAATGAACAGCGCTGATTGAATTTTTATATCCAAAATTTAATCATCGAACCATCAAGGACATTTGCTTACAGCAAAATGGCGCAACTTGCCAAACAGCGCGCTTAACAATCGCTTAATTGCAAAATCAATTTGCAGACAACTTTATTTCCAGAAGTAGTTCTATTCACTGGCTCCTTTGTTCGTGCATTTTAACTTCTCTGAAATACTTTTTATTGAGCTATATTAAGTCATTGGACAAACCAGCTGCTCTTGAAGCATTGGAAGGGAAAATTCAAGCCACTATTGAAGCCAAACGGCCAGATTTATTGGAAAAAGTAGTCAAAAATAAGTCTGATCAAACGGGCCATATAACTCGTAGCAGCGTCGAATATATGCCGGAAATCATATTTAAACAATACATGCCGTGATATTATCCATCAGATTAAAATAAATAAAAAAATTTAATTCCTAAAAAAACACCTTATACATAAAAAAATTTGTCCTAGATGAAGAACATCTAATAACTCAGAAACCACTCAAACACTTACCACTCAAAACTTTATATTTATTTTTCTATATCTTCTTTCTATTTTGATTCAATTAACGCGAAATAGAATAAGTGGGCATGGTATCTTTCATACATAGTAAATGATTATTTTTTTATAACGGTAAAAGCGGAATTATATGTATTTGTTCTAAATTACTTCGTAGTATGGCCGCATTCAACACAAGTGGCCCAGGTTTTAACCCACAGCAGATGGTTTGACGAAAAAACTTTATTTGCCCTTTTCCAGTGATTAGTTAAGAGACTTCATTCCACCTCCAAACCTCTGGTGCAAATGACAAACATCACAAGAATGATCAGGATTGGATCCTCAGAACGGGCAATACTCAGAAAAATGGGTTAAGTAAGAATAACCACCACTATTTATAAAGGATCACCAATACACATTTACATAGAGGCAAACTGCAGTAGAACTGATTAATGAAACTGTAGCAACGTAGTAAATGCTGTGTGGATAGCCATATGCTTCTAAGACGAGTGACGGAAATATATATATATATATATATATATATATATATATATATATATATATAAATTGTTCCCAAGCTTGATTTTCGTTGAATGTCAACAAGCAGTGGCCGACTGGATAGCAAACTGCACACAGTGCCTGGCAGCGAAAGGCCCAGTAAGAAGAAGTCGAGGTCACCTACAACAACAGCTCGGGAGCCCCATTCGAGCGGGTAGCGATGGACGTAGCAGGCCGTTCCCCTGTCAGCAATGCCGGAAATCGTTATGTTCTCGTTCTGATGGACTATTTCAGCAAGTGACAGGAAGTGTATGCTATACCCAATCAAGAGGCAACTACGATTGTAAATGTTTTCGTTAATAACTGGGTATGTCGCTATGGTGTTCCGATAGAGTTACATTCCGATCAGGAAAGAAATTTCGAGTCTGGCATTTTCTGAGAAGTGTGTAAGATATATGGCATAAAGAAAACTAGAACGACGCCGCTACACCCGCAATCGGACGGAATGGTAGAATGATTCAACTGAACTCTAGAGGAATATTTGCGAAAAGTGGTTAGCGAGCAGCAGAAAGATTGGGACGAATACATTCAGAAATTTCTATTAGCATACCGATCGGCCGTCCACGAATCAACGTCTAGATCACCCGCCAAGATTCTTTTTGGAACTGAGTTAAAATTACCCGGTGACTTAGAGAAACAACAAGATCTCAAAGAGCTTCATGAATTCGTGCGCTCGCGAATAAAACTAACCAGCGATAGAATGAAAGCCAGGTACGATCGAGCGGCAAATACTGAGGGCTTCCAAGAGGGACAATTATTACTGCTTTATAATCCACAGAAGAAAGGACCATCTCTAAAATTACAGTCTAACTGGGATGGGCCCTACAAGGTAATCAAGAGACTGAACGATGTACTTTACCGAATACATAAACACAACAGCCAAAGAACTAAAATGAAAGTATGCACATAGAACAATTAGCAGGCTACGGGAGAGGAAGTAGTGAGCCTATTCGGGATGAACATACTTAAGTGGGCGGCAGTGTTACGAAAATCAAGTTTGGGAACAACTGTCGTTTGTTACATCGCTAAAATAAATAAACAAAAGCTGCAAAAAGAACTATACCTGCTGTTTATAAATAACTAGAATCGACAACAAAGTAAGTAAAATTATCTTAGCGAACGAGTCCTGTTGGTTTGAAGTCAGCGTAGAGAGTTTAGAGTGATTTATCTCTGGTCGAAGATAATTTAAGTTGTGATCGAACCTAAGTTATAACTATAAGTAATTGTTGTTGTTTACAAACTTGCAAACAGACCGAGTAATTAAGAATAGAAAATTGGTATTGTTTGTAATAACGTTACTAGCAGTGGTGCACAAAATTGTGTTGAATAAAGAATTTTAATTAAAAACCAAACACAAGTTTTATTTTATTTTAACTACAATCTACGAACTCATAAATACACGTTTTTAAAAAGGTAAAAACATAACATATGAAACTTGAAAACGACTTGCTTAAAACTTGAAAACTTTTGTTCGTAATTGCTACGCGAAGGTTTAGAAAAAAAAATCGAAAAATTTTCAACAGATGGCCTATAGGCATTTATTCCCTTATCTCTACTGTTAAAGGTATTTGAATAAAATTTGGTATGTTGATTCAATGCTGCAAATATGAACGAGATTGGATATATTGAATATTGTATATTTTGAGAACGATTATAGTGAAAGTTTCTAATGTATTCAACACAGTCAATACAAATTATTAGTTTTATATTGGGCGGCATCTCCAATACATATTAACTAATAATTTTTGTAAATCTGGAGAAATGTAATAGTAAATGTTTCTAAATTTGGGTTAAACAACTTCAATAATTGAGCGAGATTTGATAAGTAGGCGTAGCATCACACATACATATGTACTAAAAATAGGGTTTTGCATGTGTGGAAACAGTAACAGGTTAAGTATCCACGTCAATCAAAAAGGGGGAGAGGTTGAATAAGTGGGTATTGTACACAACGGGTAAAAGCTATTTGTATGGTATTCTTATTTATATATATATAAATAAGTTGTCCTTTTGTGATGGTGCATTTTTGTCACAAATAATGTATGCATTCCTTTATATGAAATACATTTCATAGTATACAACACAAAAGTTCTCAGCAACGCAGGAAGGGTTACTCTAATTCTACATAAAATAGTACACCAAAAATCAGAAAAAGTTAGCAATGGTAGCAATATGCTAATACTGAACCTAAAGCTTTGATTTTACTGTAATTATTGATTAAAGAATTATTCATAATACATGCAAAATTCTCAAATCATTTTTTATAATTCCGGTAATTTTTCTTCCTGAACTTTTCCATTGACTTAATTAAGCTTTGGTTACGACGTCACAACCTTATATTAATAATACGTTGCCAGTTATAAAATTCTTCATCATCATAGGCAGATAGAAGGTTGAAGCCTTATATTTTTTAGACTTCAAAAACCATGATGAATATATGCTGTCTACTTTTTTCTAGACTATTGGCAAAATAAACAAGATTTTCTACTTGGTTTATAAAATATGATTCCACTATGAAGAAGAAAAGTGTAACTCAGCAAATTGAACAGCTTTTTGAGCTGTAGGAAGCACACTTGTCTATGTTTAACTATGTTGTCTTGTGTTTAACTAAAATGTAACTTTATTATAAGTAACCTAACAGTCTTTTAATGGAAATTCTAAGGACTTTGAATAAGGCAAAGGTCAAATTCTA
This sequence comes from Wohlfahrtia magnifica, assembly GCA_023159175.1. Taxonomy (NCBI): domain Eukaryota; kingdom Metazoa; phylum Arthropoda; class Insecta; order Diptera; family Sarcophagidae; genus Wohlfahrtia; species Wohlfahrtia magnifica. The sequence continues at coordinate 8,652,286 of JAKWBJ010000486.1, read as the reverse complement.
GCATAGCAAGATTTATGTAAATATTCAGAGTTATTATAATGCACTGATTAAAAGCTTGTTTTCATTACGGTTGTCCTCTATTAAAGTGTCTGCATGGTCACAGTTACAAATGATTAATTACATCTGAAATTCCCATTATTGGTAAAAAAAAACTGCAACAAATGAAACAGAAGGAAATAATTATAACATTCATTTAAATGAACTTTTGAAAATTGTTGCATTTAGTTTTAAATTTAAGTCCATTAATATTGTTGGTCTACATTTTTATGTAAATTAGCATTTTTTATAAACGGCTACAATTAAAACGGTTTTTTAATTTATAGGGCGGACAAAACAAATCGGCCCAAGGAAGGCATAATTTTAAACAAGTGCCACCATTTTTGGGTCTCACATTAAAAACTCATTAACAAAAACCGAATGGAATATAAAGAATTACGTAAAAAATTTAATTTATGAATTCTTTGTATATCTGACATTAAAATATTTTATTTTTTTTTTTTTGTGTTTATGGTTCTATTTTTGCTTTAAAATGAGAACCTAAAACATCAACTGAATGTAAAATACTTTAAAAAAATGATTTAAAAAAATTAACACGAGCATTTTTTATAGAAATAAATAAAACTATCGTGGTTAGACAAGCTCGTCTGTTTGATACCCTACGTATATCGCAATATATATTTTTCAAGTAAAAGTTTAGTTTTATTGCAACAAATTTACTTAATGTGGTTTAAGAGTAAGTTTAACTATTGTATTAAGATTTGACTTCAATAGGATCCAAACTTTTTTGAACCATATAAGGTAGATATTAATTTTTTTACTATTTGTCAAATGTTATACAAATGATACTTATAATAGCCTAAATTTAACCCGTTGGAAATAAACCTCTATTAACCAAAGCCTTTAGGACAGCAAGAACAAGTTTTAACTATCAACTGATTATTTTCTGAGTGAAAAAATTCAAAAAAATTTCTTTTAATTTATTACGAACATCAGCACAAATTAAATGTATTTAAATTAGTTGGACCCCATGGGTAGGTTGTAATGTTGGGCGCACAGTTAAATTCGATTCCAAATTGTTGGTTGATGGCTCTAAAATGTAATACCGTCTGGTAATACTAATTGCATTAATTGCATTATAACTTGTTTGAAAGATGTTGTCTTGAAAGCTCCACTATTAAAATGGCATTAATCTGTGAAAAATTATCTACGATTAAAAATGAGTGACAATCCGGAACAAAATATCTTCTTATTTTGATTACCAATTATAGAAAGTCACTGTGGTAGGGTAGGTAAGAAACCCGCCTACCAATTCCAAATTCCATTCCAGGCCAGACCAACAGACAATTTTTGAAAAACAACGGCATCACCTCATAACATTGCTAGCGAGTGGTTATGCATCTACCGTTCGAAGCAGGCGTTAAATCATAGGTCCCTTTCAATAAGTGTAAAGTAAAATCGAATGCGTCTTATTGATTGAGAGAAGTCACTCTTATTCCATTTGGGATGTCGCGGGAATTACTTATGTATATATAATAGCAAAGATTTACGAAGACAAAGCTGTAACTAGGAAAACAGCAACAAAATGGCTTGCTCGTTTTTGATCTGATAATTTTGATGTTAAAGATGCGCCTCGCTTTGGTCGAACAACCACCAAAATAGTTGATGCACATAATCAGCGTGAACTTTGCTAGAGAACTAGGTATTCATTACCAAACACTTATCTATCATTTGGACACACAAAGTAGGTCGATGTTTGGCTGCAACATGAATTAACAGGGGATATTGTGATCTTTTCACGTAAAGTTGAGACTGTTCCCATTGGCGTTTCTGAAAATTATCAGCCAAGAGTTATTGACTCGATGGCGGATTGATGGGGTTTTTTCTGGGTGATTACCACCCTTTACGACTAGGACTCTCCGGGCCTGACCCCGAAATGCTTGGCATAGTAAATCTTTCTAGGTTGCAGTTGCAGCGTCGGTAGGGCCTCTCCAGTCCAGTTAAATAACAATAATAATAAGAAATACTATAAAAACAGATAGAATCAATCAACAGAAATGATTTTGATGACTCTGCAGAAACTGATAGAGTTTGGCTGGGAAGATTTGGTGCTTCCGCCATATAGCCCCGATTCAAGTACTGTCTTATTGGTAACGTAGATTTAAAAACGGTATATATTTGGTTTAATAAAGCTCGTTTTAAATGTAAAAAAATATATTTTATTTATAGTCAAATTTGTAAGTGAACTTTTTCATACACCCAATACTTGAGTTTAGCCTGCCATATCCGAATTAAAAAAAAAAAAATTTTTAAGGTATTAATTGATACTTAATTATGATAAACTATGTTAATGCGCCCTTTCATGTTGTGGATATGGAAGCTGCTATTGCTAGTTCACTTCACGCAAACTGTCAAATAGAGTCGAAAGATGTTAATGATTTGGTTTGAAGGCTCATTACAAACAATGCTGCTAATGATGCAGCGAACATAGAACTCATACTTAAAAACGTTTAGTGTATAGTGAATAGAAAGTTCTCCTATACTTGCCAATTTCGACTATATGTGCTTTTCGAAATTCGATGTCTTAGCTGAAATACGCTTAACTTTAGAACAATGTATCAAGGTAGTTAAAATCATTTTTGAAAGTAAAAAACAAATAATTTTTGAACAAAATTCATAAATGATGAAATGATGAGAAAAAATCATACTTTTGGATTACTTTCAATAAAATTCATTGAATCATTATATTGAAAAGGATCATTCACTTTTCATTAAAAAAATTATGATGAGAGTCAATTTAGAAAAATACTTATGAAGGATCTAAAATAGGGCACTAAAAACTTAATTGTTGAAAAAAGTTAACCAGTTTTACTTCCCTGTGCTACTGCAAATGTGGTGCAGAAATACAGGAACTTACATACATACATATTTATATGTGTATGTACCAGATATTTTATAAGATACTGCATTCGTTGTTGCAACTTAAATATTTTCACGTTTGGTAATATACTTGAACAATAATAACTCTTAAAAATAAAAGCACTCATCATTGCAGTCATCGTCATTTTGTAATAACAGCAGCACATCAGCATCATATACACAATGACAATGATGACAATGGGATAGACAGACTTAAAATTTAACATTATGCTTCCCATTTTTAGTGTTTTCAATAAGACCCATTCGATCCATTTACAACTGCTGTTACAATCCATCTTCTTTTTATCCAACCACAACTATCACTGGTGTTGTGTAATATTGCGCAAGGTCAACAGGTTCCAGAAAACAACTAAAGAAAAACCAACATCTTTATACAACAATGCACTCTGCCTATCCCAATCGATTTTATATTTTTAATTTTGATACACCCAAAATATTTTGCTTTAGTTTTAGTTTCAGTTGAAGTTTTTTTTTCACTATTTTATTATTGATAATGAAAGTAATTTTTAAATTGGGTTGAATTGTTGTTGTTATATTCGTCGTATTGCGTTACAAACTGTTAAACATTTTATTGTTGACTGCATGATTGCGCTGATGTGAATGTATCGCGGTGCTTTTTTATGAAATTCAAAGAAATCTACTCTATTGATTTATTTCGAAAAAAAATCAAAATTTTTAAATCAAAAAAATATTTTAAATTTATTTTATTTTTATAAAAAAGAAAAAGAAGAAAAAATACATATTTATTTTGTCCTGTCAAGTGCGTTTTAAATTATTGACTTCCTGCATTTCAAGTTTCAATGTGAATGTTTCAATTAAAATAATTAAGTGCAGGAAAAAACTGATTTTCTTTATAATACTGCGAGTACATTAAATGGTTACAGGTCATTTGGCAATGAAGGCATACGAGTATCAGGTTTACTACAGTGGGATCCCATTAGTCATAGTAATTAAGGTTAGTTTTTCGTATACAGGCATACATACAATGTATAGAGTATATGATAAGTATGTATAAACATACGTACATATGTATGCCATTCAAAGTTGAAAAGGAATGTAAAGTTTTTGTCGATATTTGCGCAGCCAACACTTACATATTTTTTAATAAAGTCAAATAAAGATAGTTTTTGAAAAATTCCAAATTTCGTATACATATGTATATACATATGTTTACTTTAAATAATGCATATTATTTATGTTTTATTAGAAAGCATTACATAAGTAGTCAATGAATTGCCGACCAAAAGTTTAAACCAAAGAGAAGATTGTAACAAAAATTTGCTTAATAGTAGATTTGAAATTTTTTTTAAAGTTAATATGATCTAATAAACAATGAATGATATATGTTTTTTTATAATAATTTAAATTTTGAAGTTATTATAACACAAACTTTTAATTCTCCCTCTGTTATACTGATTGGGATATGAATTTCTCTTTGTTTCGATACTACCTGTTTCTGTGTCACCTATTTGTCCTTACAAAGAAACTGCTATGACAATACTTGAAGTCCGCCTCTGATAAATTTATTAAAATGTACGATAATAAATATTATTTTATACTAGCAAAAATCTGGCATGCTTCGCTACCCTCATCTCAATTATTAACTTAAAGGCTATCTTAGTTACATTTTCTACCCTTTTCTCCATTTTGTTCTCTTCCTGTCAAAATCCAATCACTTGTTCCTTTCAGAAAGACATTGTAGGTTCTGCATTTTAACTGTATATACACATTCATAACACGCCCACTTGTCCAATGCCGTCCATTTTCTGCCTAATAATTTGTATTGACTATGAAGTTATTCAAACTAAATACAAAAACTTTAACTGTTTTCAAGGTATAGGATAATGAAATCAATATTTAGTTTATATGGAAGGTTCCACGCCCACTTGTCCAATTCCGCCCATTGATCATTTATAATGACTATGAATCTATTTGGGTCAAATTTAGAGACTTTTTCTGTTACCATTTTAAAGATTACTATTATTATTGTCATCATTGAGGTACAAAAGTACTGAGACCTCTACGATCTATTATACAGCCCTCCATCTATATAGTATTTCCCTATAATATCTTTCCCAATCTCGTCGATCTAGTGAAATTCAGGATGCCGGTTGGTACCGACCGCGATAACTCGCATTTTAAAGATATAAACAAATAAATATTTACTTTGTATAAGCTATTCACCGCGCAGTTGGTATTTTTGAAATTTATGTAGCCTGTTGCTTCCAGACATATGGGGTGGTACTGTAAAGATTTCAAGAAAATCGATTCAGTCGTTTAGCTGTCCATAAGGTAAAAACAAACAAACAAACATACATACATGCATGCATACAAGTAAACAATTATTTTATATTTAAAATGGGAGGTTCCAGTCTCGTAATGTGGTAATGGTTAAGTAGTAAACTTTGGCCGATGTTTCGACCACAATGCAGGTTGATGACCTTATTACGATAAGGTCATTAACTTCAGTAGCGCGATTCAGTAACTTTTAGCTATACGGCATTCGCAGAAGTAACGGTTATGTGATCCCCAAAGTAAATTTTAGTATTTTAGCGATAGTCGACAATTTTATTTGTCAATGGCATCTCTATAATTTTATCATTTTTCAATTAAATACACAACACAAAAATTTGTGTCGTAAGCTTGCGACAACAGCTGAGATTGGCTATAGGGAATATCGTAAATAAAGGTTATTGAATAGTAAAATACACAATTCTTTTCGAAATCCTCCGGTGTTATAATTCCCACATACGGGGTGAGAGTATCTTTAAACTTCAGGACCACTGCAGTGTTTTACAGATGTCTAATCAACATCGCGACTGGTATGTGAATGCCGGGTGTTGTGTTTTGAGATGGCGTGACATTTAGATCTAGAGATTATCTGGAGAATATCTGGTCACTCTGACACCCTGGGGAATTGTGTGGCGGTAGAACTAGCGAGAGAAGGCTCTCTCCTTGGCAAAGAGGAAATTGACCAACTAGTTGGAATGCCCCACTTTCGTCTTGGTTCTGCAATCCATGTTGAGCAGAGCACAGATTCGGTGGAAGAATGAACCAACGAGCTCTGTATCAAGACAAACCTGGCACTATACGATCGGGCACGATGTTGCCGGGACAGAAGCTGCGAATCTTAGTGGCTGCTATCACTGGGCACTGGGTTGCTAGTACGTATGCTAGGAGACTGGGTTTACCGTTCAATGATTACAGTAGGAGCTATAAGTATGAGGAATAGGAGGAGACCGTCAAACATTTCTTATGTCAGCGTCCGATTTGTTCGGATATTAGAATTTTTCCCGGAGCACGGATATGTAGGACCGCTCGGACACTATCTTCTATGGGCCTTACAGTGGGATCAGTATTGGATCCAAGTGAGCTGGACCTGTGTCTGGCTACCCGTTGTAAATAAATAACTGACAAACCGTATGGCTTCTCTCTGATTTTGTACATGTGTGTGATAGCATTATGGATTAGACAAACATTTTTTGACAATCGTCAGAAACAAAAGAGATCTTGTCTAGAAAACAAAGTCACAATAATTTTAAAATTAGTTTCTGTTTTAAGTTAAGCTCTGGGTTAATCGATCGGATTCGTTTTATTGGGTCAAAAACATTTTGAATAAGAAAAAACTCGAAATCCTTAAATTTAATTTTAGTATATCAGTAGTTATCAATTATTATGATTGCAATCATACCATATTCATAACAAATATATGTACGTAAAGCCTTGAGGTGACCTTTAAAGAGGTATACATAAATAAATTAAAGTAAAATAATTAAATTAACCATAAAGCAAATAAAATTATAATTTACCATAACATTATGCAAAAATAAGCATGTACGTCACTGTTTTTTACTTAGTTAATCCACATTGACGTGTGTTATAATTTATTCATAATGAAGTTAATAAGAAATCTGTCAGAATTTAGTTGTGAATTATAAAAACAAAAATACGCGTTACAGTTGTTATCAAAAGTGTTATCAAATATGTACATCTTAAGCACGCATGCAAAAAATACAATAAAGTCGGCCTGACATAAAGGTGGCATTTTAAACTCTTAATTGTAGGTTGTATGTCTATAGACAGATTCCAATAAAACTAAAAAAGGATAGGCAAAACGGAGTTCTAACTAATATAAAGCAGTCAAAAAATATCGTCACTGAGTTTGACAAAGCATAATATTTAGATTTGTTGCTTTCCGTCCGGTCGAAAAAATCACCCAATCCAATCACCAGTACTTTAAAACTAAAATTATTATCTTATTTAAAGTCGTAGTGAATAATATACAAGAACTGATTTAGCCGGTACTCTAGTAACAGAGCGTCCATTAACACCAACTGTGCTGTTTTGATACCACTAACTTGCATCCACAAAAAAAAGAAGATTGAGACCAGGAAGTTCTACTACAGGGAATTATAAAGACTGGTCCAATTAAAACACACGATGTTAATTTTAAATAAAACAAAAATTTTTTAGAGAATTTTCTTAAAATATCGGCCGAATGCTCGCCACGGTTTCACGGCTTCAGTGGCATACCTCTATCCGTCGGTCCATATTTGCAATGACTTTGAGACATGATTGAGGTTCAATGTTGTTAATGTGCCGAATTATCTCTTCTTTTAGCTCTTGAATTGTTCTCGGTTATTGACGTACACTTTTTCTTTTAAACATCCCCAAAGAAAGAAGTCCAACAGTGTCAAATCACATGATAGTGGCGGTCAATTAACATCGCCACGACATGAGATAACTCGACCTTTGTATTTCCCTCGCAAAAGAGCCATTGTTTCGTTAGCTGTGTGGTAAGTAGCACAATCCTGTTGGAACCACATATCGTCCAGGTCCATATACTCAATTTCTGGCAACAAGAAGGCCGTTATCATCTAATTGGCCAAACTCATTTTCGAAGAAATTCGGACCGATGACACCGCACCAAACAGTCATTCTTTGTGGATGCATCGGCTTTTCAACAATCACTCGATGATTCTCATTTGCCCAAATGCGGCAATTCTGCATGTTAACGAATCCACTGAGGTGAAAGTTTGCATCGTCGTTGAAGATGATTTTCTTTGTAAAGTCACCATTCACTTGTGACTGTTCAACTAACCATTCGACGTATTGAGGACGCTAGAAATGGTTAGTAGGCTTCAGCTATTAAGTCAATTGAACCCTGTAAGCATGTAAATTCAAACGATTATTTAAAATTCGCGTTAGTGATGATGAGATGTTCAATTGTTAGGCACGACGATGTGGTGAGTTTGGCGGTTCTTCTGCCACACTATCAAGATTAACAGCAATGTTTTCAGCAGAACGAACAGGGCGAGCATGCACAGGTGTCTCCACATTTCCTACAGACCGAGATTTTTGAAACTCAATTTCTGGCAACAAGAAGGCCGTTATCATCTGATTGGCCAAACTCATTTTCGAAGAAATTCGGACCGATGACACCGCACCAAACACTCATTCTTTGTGGATGCATCAGCTTTTCAACAATCACTCGATGATTCTCATTTGCCCAAATGCGGCAATTCTGCATGTTAACGAATCCACTGAGGTGAAAGTTTGCATCGTCGTTGAAGATGATTTTCTTTGTAAAGTCACCATTCACTTGTGACTGTTCAACTAACCATTCGACGTATTGAGGACGCTAGAAATGGTTAGTAGGCTTCAGCTATTAAGTCAATTGAACCCTGTAAGCATGTAAATTCAAACGATTATTTAAAATTCGCGTTAGTGATGATGAGATGTTCAATTGTTAGGCACGACGATGTGGTGAGTTTGGCGGTTCTTCTGCCACACTATCAAGATTAACAGCAATGTTTTCAGCAGAACGAACAGGGCGAGTATGCACAGGTGTCTCCACATTTCCTACAGACCGAGATTTTTGAAATTTGCGCACAATTCTCCCAATTGTACACATATTTGGTCAATTATGCTGGAGAAAAAATCAACTTTACTTGCTTTTCCCAGTATCCTCACTCTTGAGCCCTTCCACTGAGATTATTATGTCTTATTTTTGCATTTATAAGCTTATGTGTATGATTCATTACTAATTGTGTCCTTTAGAGTAAATTAAAATTTTCATGGGCTTCAACATGTTCTTTTTCAGTGTCCTTGCTTGCAGGATACTGCGGCCCATGCGATCTATTGTGCTCCCTCTAGTTTATAGTTTATTCAACAGATCTGCTCCCTTTCTAGTGAACACCAGCAGATCTGAAACCATAGTGGTGGGAAAGTATACTTTGTCTCCGTCAAATATTGCAACAAATTAACTTATATTACCACTCTCACAAGTTTAAAGTTATCTATTTCATTTGTAGCTGCTAGGGTATCCAATTATTCGACTTTCAGTTTTGTTCGATTAAGAAATTAATTGATTTCAAACTTCTAAAATTGCTCCATTAATCGAGTAAGGTTTTCAAATTGTTCGAATAACTCGAATAACTAGAACAATCAAAAAATTATCCAAAACATTTAATCTAATGAAAAAAAACAAAAATTTTTTTTTTTTTTTTTTTTTTTTTTTTTTGGTTGCGTTATGCGATTCATTGGACAATCAACTACAAAGGGATATACTTTACGAGAAAAGTACTACGTGAAAACATGTGGTTATTAGGAATAATTTCCCTTATTTCGTCATTCTGCTATAGTACTGATAGAAAAATGAGACACATACCAGAGTGCGACGATGCTCTAATGAATCTATAGAGTTGACTATTCTACCGTCATTATTAAGTACCATCTCCTGTACGCGGAAGCTCCAAAATGGAATTTGAAGCACTGTCAGTTATAGGTCTTGTAAATATTAAGGAGAACAGATTGAGTGAAGTATTTCTTGCACCGTCTTTCTACACATGAAATATGTGAGCGTTCCAAAGAACGCCACGGTGAACTCTTATTCCCAGAACATCAAGAGCATCTGATTTCCCAATATCTACATTACCCATAGACACAGATGATAACACACCACCACGTCTGAGTGTTAAAAACAACATTGGGTCTTGCTTGCATTAAAATCGAGACTGTTTACACGACCACCAGGTCGGTTGAGAGTGTGTCGTCCGTATTCATCATCATATAATTTCGCCCCAATCTCCAATAGCCTCGGCCTACGATCAAGAGAATATGAATGACAAATGTTGCTGTCATCTGCGAAAGAGTAGATAGGATTGGAAGTAAGAAGAAGAAAGTCGTTAAGAAATATTAGAAATAGTGTAGAAGAAAAAACATAAACTTGCGGTGCGATGTTGGTGATAGCGATAAAATTGCATCAAAAAGTTTTTCTGATCTTCTCTTTGTCTGGACTAAATACATGAAAGCGTATAGTATACTTTTTGTATTAGATTTTTTTAAATTTGCAATACTTTGTATTGTTTTGTTGAGCTCGTCTAGAAGATTGTTTTCGTTTAGATCCACATCTACTTTTTAAGGATCATCTTCTGGTACATTTTGGTTAAGTTCAATATTAAACAATCGATTGCACGATTTGATTGCAAGCTCCTTTGTTTTGGTTTTTAAAATATATTTAAAAAAATTATCGCTATTTGGGAACCTGGAGAAAAATAAATCAGTTATGAATAATACTTATAAAAAAGCATAACTTATTTTCGTTGGAAATAACTATTATTTTAAGGAACAAAGTTTTACTTCTTTAATATAACAGTGAATAATTTTTTTAGATATTTCTTATAACAGTTATGCCTCTGATTTAAACACATCTTTTATGGGTCGAAGCAGGGCTGTCAGATTTGGGGTTCTAACCCCAAATTAGGCGATATTTCGTTTTCAAAAGGGATGAACATTTTCATTTTGGGTTTGGGGTTTTCATTGGGGATATTTAACAAAAAAAACTGAATTTTTGGTTAAATTTGTTTAACATTTTTTTTAATATTCTACAAAGTAAAGGGTCCACCAAATAATTTTTTTTTAAATGCTATAAAAAAAACTACTGAATATTTTCTCAAATTTCTTTTTTATTTGAAAATACAATCCTTCCGGTTAATAATGGAAAATAATTTCATTCAAATTGCTGCCTCGGTTGGCCATTGAGTAGCCTACACGATCGGTCCAATTTTTAAGCACATTATCGATTGTGTGCAGCTGTATTTCACCAATGGCTTCACGAATATTGTCCTTTAAAGCGTCAATTGTCTTTGGCTTGTTGGCGTAACACTTATCTTTGACGGCACCCCACAAATAATAGGCCAACGGTGTCAAATCGCAGCTTCGTGGTGGTCAAACGACATCAGCTCTGCGGCTGATAATGCGATCTTTAAAAAAAGGGCGCAAAACATCGAGTGTAGCTTAGGCTGTGTGGCACGTAGCGCTGTCCTGTTGAAACGAAATGTTGCTAATATCCTCCTCTTCAATTTTTGTGAACAAAAATTCGTTCAACATGGCCCGATAACGATCGCCATTGACTGTAACGGCTACTCCTTGCTCATTTTCGAAGAAAAATGGCCAAATTATGCATTTGGACCAAAATCCGCACCAAACAGTGACTCGTCTTGGGTGTATCGGCTTTTCAATGAATGCGTGCGGGTTTTCTATGCCCCAAATGCGACAATTTTGCTTGTTTACATACCCGCCAAAATCAAAATGAGCTTCATCAAAAAAGATGATTTTATTCGGCAAAGTCGGCATCTTCTGTAAGTCGATCGCAGGTCCAGATTCCCAGCGTTGTTCAAGCGTATACACAACCATATTCGTTCAGCGGAAGGATAAAACTAATTATCTGTCAAATCTGACATGAGCTAAGTGTTAAGTGTTACCATTCACGAAATAAGCACTAGTTGAAAAAAAAACGTTAGATGGCGGACTCTTTATATACAATATACATCATTCTGTATACTCCGGTACAAGTTATATTGACACGATAACATTATGTTAACATTGGGCCGAGATTGATTTAAAAAGAACAAAACAAAAACTTGAACTAAACAAGCTTTGATAACCTCTTTTATTAAAAGATAGTTTCGTTTCTCCGTATATGGTTTTCCTTATAATAAAAATAAATATTAATAAGAATAAGTCTTCTCAAAAAAGTAAAAATACAATCAGCAGCGATATAACATACATAAGGCTTCCTTCGTTTGGTTGACTAAGTTTGAACAAGTGGTTGCCAAGATACAACTGGGCGGTTTCCAACGACATGCATGTCTGGCTAAGACTGGACCCATGCTAAGCTATTCGACTGTGACCATTGAAGCCATAATAGGGCTTATACCCCTTCACGTCTTTGTGAAGAAGCGTGATATGAGGCGTGCGAATTATGTATGTACAAAAAGAGTTTCCACTTTCAAATTCAGATATCTCTGTAATCCTCAAAGGTTTCAAGGAAACACCCAAATCAGTTTAAATGTAAAATAATCAGCTTTCTATACAAAAATTGTATTTAATTAAGGAAATTAACTGTTAAAACTTTCAAAATACTTCTTTTCGAAATTTTGTATTTATTTTAGCCTTTATAATAGCTTAAAATCTTCTCATAGAATGACGAGATTCTTGGTAATATTGCGTGTTATAATTGCACATATGTATGTATATCCAGGAGGAGAGTTTTTTTTCCTTCTAAGTTGGCGTTTGCATAATATTGATTTCATATACGCACATAAATTCTCTTTATGAAGTAATAGGTAGTTGAAATATGTACATCTTTGCCTTTGTATGTACTTATAAATGTAAAAATGTATATTTATGGCATAAATATTATCTTCACTGCTATATATATGATACAAAAATATACTAAAAATTAATCGTTTAAATTAACTATTTCGTTCAAAGAGATTTTATTGGGTAGTTTTTCTTTTTAGAGTGGATATTTTGAGGAAATTTTTTCCTAAATTTGGGGAGGATGACAAAATGTGTCAAAATGTGTCAACCCTGGCTCGAAGTAAGCTCCAAGTAAGTGGTGTCAAGACTAAATGTTTTCTGAAGAATTTAATTATTTATCTATTCGTATCTTATCTATCACCAATTAAATAAAAAAAGATATACAGTAGTGAGCAAAAGTGAGCACAAAATAATAACGCAATCAAATAAAAAAAACTATCAAATTCAAATACCATTATATAAGAGAATTCGCATATGCTCAGTTTTGCACGTTTAATACCCTTTTTAGAGCTCGTTATTATTGGTAGTGCTTTTAATTTATTTAAGAATAATCTCTACAATATTATCCAAAAAAGTTAAAAAAATTTGATTACATTCGTATTATATTCGTTGTCATAGCTCCAACATTTTCCACGAGACCCAATAACATTATTCGTGGCATTTTTTGTTCAAAAATTCGTTATTGGACCGGGATATATGCTAAGTTTGCGTTGCATTTGGGTTTTTAGTCCATTACTAGGCTCTAGTTAATATAAGTCTCGTCAGACCAAATAACCGTATATATAAGTCAAAATATAACTAGAGAATGTATTAAGGACCCAATCGCAACCCAAGCCCGTCATTTAAAACAGACAATAAAACATGGTGGTGCTTTAATAATGATTTGTGGTTGTATTGCTAAAAATGCTGTTGGTTCATTGTCTATTCTGCAACAAAATCTGACAGGTGTAGTCGAAAATATTATTGTTCTCCAAGATAATAACACAAAACACACTACACATATTGTTAAAGACTGGCAAAAAAGCCAGTGATAGTGATATGAAATGCTCTCTACAATCTCCGATAAGAATCCGATTAAGAATTTATGGGATCATGTCAAATCCAAAGCCTCCCGAAGGAACGAGCTAGCTTTAGGAGCAAACAAAGGACGTCTGATAAGATACACTAGTATAGCATAAATAGGCAAACGTATACTAGTCATCCTATTGGTTAATATGTATTATTATTTTTATAAATATTAAAAATGAAATAAAGGGTACATAATTGTAACATTTGTAGACATAGACATAGATATTTTGCTGCGACTGTGGTTGTTGTTGCATTGGCATCAAACTTGCTTAAAAGGGAGAGGACATGTGTACCTATAATACCGTACAACAAAAACAGTTTGTTCATTTGAACTTAAAAGAGAGAAAATATTATATCATGTTACATTTTTATATCTCACTGTATGTTTGATCTTTTGTAGTTTTTAGTTATAATTTCAAAAAAATTTTAAAAAAAGATAAACGCGTTATTACAAAATACTAAAAAAAGCTAAAAGCTTAGGGTATATTTGAAGTATAATTTAGCTCTAAAAACGGTAACATGATCATATTTCTATTATTTTAATGTGTTGCAAAAACCAGTTCAAACCAAACATACCACATCCTCATGACTTGAGAAAGCTTACCTAGTTTATGATAGTTGTCTTCAAAGAAAATTTTCAAGTGTTAATCAACTTTTGTTACACCCTGTTAGCAGGTTTATTTTTCGTTAAAAACGTGCCAAAATATTTTTAAACATTTTTATATTTGTATTACATTTTTCATAAACTACTTTGTTTAATTTTTATTGGCTATATCACATTTGCTTCGGATATTTCATTAATTTTCATCTCATTAACCGGGCTTAATTATTTCAATAAAAATAATTATGTAAAAAACTAAAGCGAGGCCAATAACCTATTTTTCGGTATAACAGATTAAAAGTTTTCGTTTTTTTATGTGGTGAGTGTGAAATTTTTAATTTAATATTTTTAATTTCAAGTTCCCAATCGAGTACACGAAATGTATTTAAAAGATTAAAGATGCTGTGGTATTTTTAAGTAATACTCGTAATATATTAATAAACAATTTTTTTAAGTGGAGTTTTGTAAATAAAATACATAAAAAACAAAGTTTAAAAATATTGATAATGCATATTTTTATAAACAAACTTTAATTGAAAAAAAGCAGTAGATGTGGATGGATGATGAACTAAAAATCCCTTAAAATTTTGTTTCCAATGAAAAAGAAATGATGCCGACAATATTATGTTGCTGATTGCTTATATGACGACAGATTGTTTGTTGATTTGTTTGCTGGTTTTCAACATTTAGTTCATGGCTGCATAAAATTAACACTTTAGGTATTAAATGCGTGTTTATTTATTTGTAAACAGAAATACATATATTTAAATATATAGATATTTATAATTTTTAAGTTTTTAAGGTGGAGTTTTATTTGTCTAATTAAAAAAAACACAAATTATTATCAAATATTTTAAAGTTCATCCAAATCAGAGAAGCTTATTTTACTTACTTAGTACTCGTAAGCTGTTTATTTTAAACGTAATCTGCTTATTTGATGGCCTTTAGAAGAATTGATATAAAATTATAGTGTGTGTGTGTGTGTGTGTGTGTGAGTTAATGTATAAATAGGTTTATAAATCTTTAAATCCTATAATACTTTCGGTGTAAAGGTATGTTTAGGCTTCGCCGCTCTTTATTTTATAATTTTTACTAGCTAAAGCCCGGCCTGCTATTCCTATCTCAATTGTTTCTTAACTGTTATCTTAATTATAATTTTTGACCTATTTTCCCCATTTATTCTATTCCGGTTCTAATTCAAACATTTACAATAGCCTTAAGTTCCTTCCAGAAAAACACTTTAGAATCTGTTTTTTAGCTGCATACAGTTTTCAAACAAACATACATTAATTTTTATACAACGTTAGTGTTGGTAACCCTAAAAAACAATTCGACAGCTGACACTAGGCTAGTAAAAATGGAGCGTTATCCATTGCCAACACTTTACTGCATAGGTGGTGACAAATTCAAATCATTCAATTTTTTTCATTTTTTCCCCGTTGTTCTCTACACATAAATTCCATATTTACTATAAATGGTGGTACTACCACTCATATAATCTCGCCCAGTTATTGATTGATGAGATTTATTGTCCCCAATTTTCTTTGAGGCAAATTTAGAAACAGCTACTATTACCGCTATACACAAAGTAATGTTCACTATGTATTGGTGATGCTACATCCAGTTATCTAATTCCGCCCATTTTTTGGCTGGTGATTTGTATTGAAAATATTTAGAAAATATTCAGAAACTTAACTTTAACCGTTCTCAAGATATACACCGCCCAGCTGGAATTTTTTAAATTTGTATTTGTATATCCTTTCTTTCAGACATACGGAAATTTACTGCACATACAAACACACATTCATTTTTTATACATAAGACAATTTCGAAAAACTGTTACCACTTAGAAAATTTACTGTTAAAAAAATTATAACAAAAGAATTAAAATCATTTCGTCCTTTATTTGTAAGGATAAGTTTTAGTTGTCAAATGGCTACATTATGCATTTAATTGTTAAATTCATTTTAAACACTCTGCATAATTGACCACAAACTCTCAATCAAATTGATGTCAGTACTTCTGCTTACTTAGCATTCCTTAACGATTATAATGTATGTTTAGGGTCGCCATTCTCTTGAAATATGACTTTATTTGCAGGGTAGGTGTTCATGTCCAAAAAACGGGGAAAATTGGTCTGTAGAATATTATAATAACCCTCGTTCCTCATAATTCCATCGATTTTTGTAATAGTATTTGTATTGTTTCATTATGACGGCGCCAATAATTTGCTTCCCATTAGACTAAAAACGAATAAATTTGGATTCGTTTGATAAAATTGCTAATTTCCAGTCCTCAATAATTCACTTTTTACTTTCGGTTTTCTGTCTATATTATTATTATCTTCGAGGTATAAAAGTACTACGACCTCTCGATCTATTGTATAGCCCTCCATCTATATAATGTTTCCCTATAATATCTCCCCTTACCTCATATATCTGACGAAATTCAGAATATCGGTTGGTACTAACCGCGATAACACTCTACCTGATATTTGATAGGCGCCTAGATACTTCTTACTAGAGTGCCTCAATGCCTCACACGTACCCAGTATATGTTCTGGTGATTCGATTTCCTCATCACATAATCTGCACATTAGGCTTGAGACTAATCCCATTTTATTCAGATATCCATTTAGCCTTCAATGACCTGTCAAAAGGCCGATCAGTGACTTTAGGTTATCCCTGGACATTTTTATGCAAAGGTTTAGATTCACCTTATTCGTTTCGAATCGAAATTTTCTCCGTTTTGCAAATATAGTATCCTGTGTTTCGATTCCGTTCACTTTCTTTCGATTGTATGTATTCTGCATTACAATCGTTGCTATATTTTTCTAAGTTGTTTAAGTAGTGACGGAGATTCTTTCAATTTTTGTTTTTTTAGTCCAAAATTTATTATTTGGCTAAAATTTATTATTATATTATTTATTTTTATTAAATACGAAATACAAAATATAAACAAATATAATATTACGGTTTTACCTTTTAAAAACGTTTATTTATGAGTTCGTAGATTGCGTTTGGCTTTTAATTAAAATCCTTTATTTAACACAGTTTTGTGCTTCACTGCCCGGTACCTTTGCATGAGATACAACAATTTCTATTCTTAATTACTCTCTCTGTTTACAACTTTGTAAACAACAACCATTACTCGACAGATCTTTCTACCTAAAGATCTTCTAAGCCGATCGTAGTTGCAACTTAGGTTCGATCACAACCTCTTCAACCAGAGTTTAACCATACTAAACTCACTTTACACTGAGTTCAAACCAATGGCTCGTTCGCAGAGTTTACTCATAAACTGTTCGCTGAGTTTACAACACATAAACTCATTGTTGTTCGCATCGATATACTTTTTATATGGTTAAGTAAACAATACACCAAAAGCTCTCAAACCTCTCTATATTTCTTTCCTTTACTTTCTTTTTAGTTCTTATGTAGCCATACGAATGTAAACATTTACTTCTTTCAGTTCTTGTTGTTTCTTATTGTCTGTTATTTGTTTTCTTTTTTACCTGTTTTTGTTGTTGCCGCTTATTTTTTATTTACTATATTTCTGCTAATGTAGTTCTTGTCGATTTGGCTATTTGTAAACAGCACGTATAGTTGTTTTCGGGACATTTTTTGATCCATTTTAGCAATGTAAAACGACAATGTAAATAAACGACTGAGGTGCCCAACCTGATTTTTGCATGAAAAAGACAAACACAAAATGTGTGTTTTCTTATTGAGCCCCTTTGTGCATGCACTACATTTTGGGTTTTATTAAAAATTGCTTAATTTTTGTTTCTATTGCATACATCCCTATGCTTTTGTGAACATTGTCGGCTTCTTCTTTTTCTTTCGATTCAGTTTTTGTTTGGAATACCAATTTTCGATCGAAACGTAACTGAAGGCGGAGACATAATCGAAACGCAGAATAGGGGTGATTGTTTCAGACCCGTACGTCCAGAAAGAGTACTCACCTCTCATTATCCTCATTTTTGTTGACTATGCCCCTCCAAGCCCCCCTTCTCAGTCCACAAAAGGGTAAGAGCACCAAGATCTCCCTGTAAGCCTCCTACAAATCATAAGCGCATACGTGGCTTTTCTTGAGACGGACTCCATTTGATCTTTCACATCAGCTTACTATCCAATATTATTCCTAGATATTCAACCTTCTTCCTTGGTAGTATTTCCCAGTAATATTTCCCAATATTCCTCCACTTAGAAGTTTTCTTTTCCTAGTGAATGGTACTATCATAGTTTTACTCGGGTTAATATATAACCCCGTCATCCCACACCATCGATTCACTATCCTAATTCCCCTCTGTACGATTTCACACAAGGTATCCTCGAATTTACCCTTTGCTATCGGAATAATGTTGTCTGCATAGTCCTGCCAAACAATGGCCGCCATAGATAGTGTCCTTAAAAGTTCGTCGACAACTGGACTCCAACATATAGAAGTGCTGACACTTATATTAACGTTTACTGCACTAGTTTTCTCAGACCTAGTGCGAAGGACCTCCGCCATCCATCTGAATATAGTAGGGTCCACTCTCCTTCCTGCGTCCTCTGTAACTTCATGAGAAGTGTTATCAAAGGGCCCTTCTATGTCTAGAAATTTTTTTTCTGTCTATAACATACAAACCAAACAAATGTAAATATTCGTTGTAAATATGTAATAAAATATATAAAATAGCCATTTTTACCAATGTAAAGGGGCTTAATTACTCACATACATATCTGAGTTAGCCTTAATAAAAGTGATTTTTATAATTCTGTAAGTAAAATTTGTGTGGCAACTAGAAAAGCTGGCTGCAAATTGTAATGATAAAAGTTTACTTGTAGTTGTAAAATTTCACACCTATTGTAGCAATGTTAATTAAATTTTACATTAACTACTATACATATTTACTATACGTTTGGATTAATCTATTCTATTTTTTTAAAGCTGCCTGGAACAAATGAAGGTTTAAAACCACACATTTACAGTCTTTTTTAATAATTTGTTTCATGGAATTTTAATGATATTCATATTACGGACCATAGTTTTCTTTTTCCAAACATTTTTTTTACTGAATTCTTGATTTGACGGCTTTGATGACTTACTGTGTTCAAACTGTACAAAGTCGGTTAGACAATACCGGTTTTTTATATCTTCAGTATTGTTAAACAATATTAATATTCGACTTAATACGACCTAGTGGAGCGTTTCTGAAGTTTCTTTATTTTCGAAATATTTTAGAAATATTCGAATTCCTTTATTTACCTTGTAAAGTAAAATAAATTCCTTTGTCACTTTTTAATTTCATGAAATTTGGAGGAACCATAACAGAAATTAAAGAAATATACGCTTATCGGAAGTCGAAAAATTTTACTTTTTTGCTATTTATGTGTTCATTACTGCTTAATAGCTATTGTTTAAAAATTGATAAAAAGTGATGCAAATTTCCTTTGATTTCTAATAGCATGTCCACACGAAGCTGCGAATTAATTTGTGCGCGTAAAATTACTTCCAAGAAACCTTTGTAGTTCGATTTAATTCTTCTTATTCTTTTTTGTGTTACTTGGCTGTATAACGTGTTTTAAAAATTACAAGAAAAGTTAGGAAATTAAATAAGCAAATTTAGCATCGACAAAAACCCGACAAAAGTAAAAGATCACATTGATTTTTTATCATAGTTATCCACAATATAAATGTAACTGAAATATTTCCAATTAGGTTGATTCGATGGTCGATTGAGTAGATTACAATGCGCCTAAGACCAAATGTCGTTTTTGACACATAGACGTCATTCTGATGTTAGTGTCGAGTAATCTGTGACAATGAGCAATGTAAATATTGACGAGGCAAATGTTCTGGGCATAAAGATTAATTGTGATATCCAATAGAACAATCTAATTTTTCGAGTATCGAAGAATTTATTCAAGTGACTCGATTTTTGAAGACTGTGCAAGAAATACTTCACCCGTGCTGACCTTTTTAATATCAACTTTTAGAAACTAAACTTATATCTAGTGAATAAAATTGTAAAAATGTTTAGCTTGACGTTAAATTATAATTCTTAAACAATCCGATTTTTCAACTTACAAATGTCAGAAACAAAAAGTCGTAAACACCATAAAAGGATGGCACTAGCTGGGGTAGCACTGATGATATGTTGTACTTACACAGCATACACAGTGGTGGACATTGCATATTTTACAAATTTAGATATTCTTCACTAATTTTTTGTTTTTTTTGTTTGCTGGTAAATTTAATTTTTAAAGTTTTTATAAAAAGCATAAAACCATAAATATAAATGGGTCATCTTAAATGGTGCACAAAGGCATAGCCTGAAGTTATTCATCAAATAAACTCTAAAGGAATCATCGTTTGTGATACTGCTTGCCTATAAAACTGCTACAAAAAGACGGTGTCCAATGGATTACTTCATATTCAAGCCAATGGAACATACAATACAGTGTGATTGGCCTAGAAAATAACTCGTAAATGGATTCCTTTTTTAAAGAGCTTCAGTTACAGGCCCTTTAAATCCTCATTCTATTCTAAAGCAGTTTTCAACAAAATTTGCTATTGACATCTCCTCGCGAACAATTAGAAGAAGGAAAAATGAAAAAAAAAATTGCTTGAAGTGTTGCTTAGAGCAAAATATGAACGACATAACATATTTAATTGAATCTATGGAATGATGTAGAGCACCACATTATTATTTTTAAACCAAAACATTTTAATGATTTATGGGCAGGAATCCAACACAAATGGTAAACAAAGCCAAAGGAGAGTTGTGTAGGACTGATAGATAGTATGCAGATTAGATTTGCAGTTGTTACTAAGAAAAAGGGTTATCCTACGAAAATATACGCTTTTCAATGCAGTATACTTGAAATGTGCTAACCCAATGTCCACCACTGTATGTACACCAAAATGATTTCGGTATAACGTATGGACCTAATCGATTTCCAGTTTAATATGTCAAGGCTGATAATCTTCTGCTATAAAGGTAGCAGACCACGAAAAATAGCAGTTGTGGAGTAGTACGTGACTTAATTCCTAAATAGCGTAACCTCAACTTCAGTTAGGAACTGAGACAAGGGTAGATAATTTCATATGACTAAGGGCTCACTTGCAAGATATTGTTGGTATTCTGCAAAATATGTAAAAATTATACATACTAGAGAATCCCCATGGGGCCTAGACGGCTGTAGTGAACAATGGATAAATAAGTAAATAGACTCAGATGACAACTGTGCTCTAACGTTGTCTTTTAAGGTTTTTTTAGCCAGTTTTAGTCAACGTTTGTATGCACATAGCTATCGATGACTTTACCTCTTTGAAAAAAGAGTAAAATCTAAAGTAATAGAAATAATCTTTTTAGGCTACGGTCACATTTGTCAAATATTTGAAGAAAATAACGCAACCACACTTTTTTTTTTAATTAAGTAGTTTAAAAATCTAAATATTTCATTGGTTCTATTATTTATTTTTAAATAATTTTTTAAGAAACGCTGACATAACAGGAAATGTTGACATAAAATATTTCTATAAAATAGTGGTTACTTTTTTGTCAAATATTTGCCAGATGTGATCGTAGGCTTAGTACAGTATTAAATGAAATCACAATTTATTGTATTTAAAAAGAATTATAAATTATTTAAAGTATTTATCTGCAAGTAAGGAGCAGCAGCGGTAAAAGGAATATTTACTTTTTAAAATTCTGCACAAAATTATCAAACTGTTGTAAAAAGCTTATTAAAAGTAATATAAAATAATTAAGCGAATAATTAAAAAAATACAAAAAAAGAAGTAATCAGTTCATTTATGATTCAATTAAAAGTGGCCTTCATGTCTATTATAGTGGACTTGACCGTTATGATCGATAGTACCAGAAGTTTGAACAACATGGCTGATGGGAGCAGCACTGACACCACCAAAGCGGCTGGCGAAACCGACTCTGACAAAAGAAAAGAAAAAAATTATTATAAACAAAGAAAAATAATACAAAAGAAATAAAAGTAATAATAACAATAGCAATTCACTGCTTTATTTTATTTTCAAAGAAAAAGAAAATAAAATGGACACAGAAATATCAATGTTTTTTCTTGTTTTACAATAGAATAATTGAAAAGAAAAAAAATATTTGATTTCTTATGTTTACTTACCCTACATCGGGTGTATGAGAGTTCACAGTTTGAGTGGTGAAGTGTACGATGCCATTCTGATCAGTAACTGAGGATGACGATGAAGATGATGAGGCTGATACTACTTGTCTGCGTAAACGTCTCAAGTAATGAGCGGTCTAGAAAAAAATAAAAAATATAAATAAGTAAATACATATATACAAATTATGAGGAAAAATAACAGGTTCAGGTTCACATAAAACAATCATTATCTTTAACAATTTCCATATTCAATGATATGCAATGAAATACTCACGTTTTTTCGAAATAAAGTGATTTTTATTAAAACAAATTTTTCGGTAGGGAAGATTTTTTTATCCGTTCCATTCCTCATCTCACAAATTAATCAATTTACACACAATTTAAGTCAATTTATTTAAACCATGTTCTGTAGTAAAGAATATTCTCTCGAAAGCTTTTAGAATTGAAGCTATACGATGAACTTAGAAAACTTTTCATAACTAACTAAAATCCGGTGTGCTTCGGTACCCCAATCTTAATAATTGTCTTAAATGCTATCTTCTATACGATTTTTACCCTTTTTCCCCATTTTATCCCGTGCCGGTCAAAATCGAATAATTGTTTCCTTCCCTTGCTTTTAACTGTATGCAGTCTTCAAACAAGCACATTCACTTCTGTATAGTATACCATCTTGATCAAAAAACTCCCGAAATTTATTCAGAAAATTAAAAATACAAGTTTATTCATCTAAATCTATATTGTCCCCTTCAAAGTAATCCCCATCGACTGCAATACACTTATGCCAGCGCTTGTTCCAATCCTAGAAGCATTTGTTTATCATGGTGCTTCCGATTCTCCCATGATTTCCTCTCGGCTGCTGAAACGCGTTCCCGTAATAGTTTTTTAACTCAATTGAACAAAAAGAAGCCAGGAAGTGTAATCAGGTGAATTCGGTGGCTGTTGGATGGTATTTTATGCATTTTTCGTCAAAAATTTTCGAATAATGATGGCACTGTGCGATGGTAAGTTATCATGGTACAAAACTCACTAGTTTTCTGCCCACAATTCTGGTCTATTTCGGTGAACTGCCTTACGCAAACGTCTCGTAACTCCCAAAAAATAATCTTTGTTTACTGTCTGGCCTTCGGGCAAAAATTCATGATGCACTACACCGTTGTGATCCATGAAAACCGTGAGCATTGCCTTCTGTTTTGACTGAAAATGACGTAA
Organism: Wohlfahrtia magnifica; assembly: GCA_023159175.1. Classification (NCBI taxonomy): domain Eukaryota; kingdom Metazoa; phylum Arthropoda; class Insecta; order Diptera; family Sarcophagidae; genus Wohlfahrtia; species Wohlfahrtia magnifica. Next base: position 8,628,718 of record JAKWBJ010000486.1, on the reverse strand, counting down.
TTTTTTTAATCTCGGCTCATTTGGATTGCGTGTTGTACTCATGAACCCACGTCTCGTCTCCAGTAATGATTCTTTTGATGATTGTGGGATCGGATTCAGCCTCGCAAATCAGGTCTTTTGTGACCTCAGCTCGCTCTCTTTTTTACATGAAATTGAGGTCTTTTGACACCAACATTGCTGCTACACGACGGAAACCCAAATCATTAACCAAAACACATTGGACGGATCCATAGACAATGTTGAAGTCCTCCGCTATCTCTCTGATGGTTAATTTTCTCTTATTGACCAACATTTCTTTTACTTTATCACTCTTTTCATTGGTTTTCGATGTCGACGGTCTGCCATTGCGTTCATCATCTTCGACTGACTCACGACTACTTTTAAACCGTTTCTGCCATTGGTAACCGACCGTTTTCTTTAGGGAACCGTTGCCGAAACACTTTTTGAACATTTCCAACGTTCGCGTACCATTAAATACGTTTTAAATTTAAATCCATTTCTAAAATTGTAAAAAATCGCTAACACGCATAGATGTACTCTTGGCTACGTAGCTTTTGCAAATGTCAAGCTAAGACGCTAGGATTTAGGAGGAATATCATCAACAGATGTATCAACTTAACATAAGAAACTCAAATCGGAATGATGGGACCTCAACACGGGAGTTATTCCGGGAACTTTCTGATCAAGGTGGTACGTATATAGCTTAGCTTCTATTCAGTTTGCTTACTGCAATTCCCGCTTTTTGGAAGACTTGGATAGATAAAGAAGCTTTAATAGTCGTTCTTCACATACACAAATTTCATTGTTTAGTATGAATGGAAGGTGCCAATCTCGCCCATTTACTGACTGATGATGTTCATTATTCATGACGTTGTTTGAACCTAATTTAGAAACTTCTGCTATTGCCGTTCAAAAGATATACACGCTCGCTTTCCAAATTTCACCCACTTTTTGACCGATGATTTGCCGTGTCTATGAATCTATTTGGGCCGAATTCAGAGAATATTTCTCTTGCTATTTTGAAGATATATACAAGTAAATATACACTTTGTGTGGGCGTGACACCGCTCAGTTGGAATTCTTGAAATTTATATAGCCTATAGTTCCTTTCAGACATACAGAGTTATACCGTAAAAATTTCTAGAAAATCGGTTCAGCCGTTTAGCTGCCTATAAGGCACAAACAGACAAACAAATCAACAAATATAAAAACACACATTCATTTTTATATACATATTTTTTATAAATTAACATAAACCGTTTTTCGTTCATTGTTCACATCAAAGAAGTCAATGGTGTTCGGTGCAAATCATAACAAAGATTGAGCGGCAAAAATGAAAGGAAATGAAATGCAAAAGCATAACAATAGTGTGAAATGTTGTTAATTTTATAGCTTAGACCGATGACTTTTAATATTCTAAGGAAAATAATAGTGATATTAAGTAGTGCGAATGCTCCTTATAATATGATTAAATCGCTGAATTATCGGTGCTGGTGTGTATGGACCCAACAGTAACTTTCCCGTCCCACTGGGTAGATAATTGAGCGTTTTCCAAGCTGAGATCATAGCTATTATAGTCATATGGTATAACTATGATAATTTTGGAGAGTAAACTCAAATGTAAGACCATTTATTTTAAGTCTTATTCATTAGACTTAAGAAAGCGCTTGCCTTTTCGTTTAACTCAATCTGGTGTAACGCATTAGAAATGGTTTTACTGTTCGTGACATTAATTGCTCCTAAGAAAATTTCATTGAGTATATTCGTGAATCATGATATCATTAATTGACCTTTAATTATAAAATGTCTCAAAAGCTTTTTAAACACGAAACTCTTTCCCCAAGTGGAATATTATTTTAGGGTAAACTAAAACACAAGAGCAAACAAATATAAAAGTGGAAGTCAATTGTGTTAACTGAAGTGTCTATTTTCCTTTTTAGTTTTGTTGCTCGTGTCTACCTAAATTATTATTATTTTCAGTGTTTCTACTTTTTTCAACTCATTTTTGGTGTGCCTAAAAAAATAATTACGATTGAATGAACTTTTAATTACTTTCTTTTGAATACCATGTAATAAAAAAAATAATGACTTGTTGAAGACAATGAAATTCGAATTAAAATCTGAAGTAACCAAAAAATAATTTTAAAGATAAAATACCTGCAAGAAATAAATTTAAATGCTTTTCTGTTCACGTTTGATGTATTAAATTGAAGATTAAATAAAAATTTTCGACTATGAAGACTTGAGATTCTGACCAACGATTGAATGCGGTCGTGGTGCTTTAGTTTAAACATTGAACGCAGAGGAAGGCTATTGACTTTTAGTAATCATGTGCATGTTGAATTAGGAATTTATAAAATCCTTAACTTTTGAGCTAGAAAGGCGTCCACACCCAGAAAGTGAAGTCCTTAATTACAAATTGTGTATCTGTTATAATATCGGCTTCGGTGGTTTAAGTCAACCTATTAAGTTTAATAATTTTATCACCTTTATGTTTCTAACAATACTACTCCATTTAACTGTTACTAGGTTACTGAGTCTATTAGTTCGACTTAGACAGCTTTTCAAAGAAAAGCTTAGAAAAAGAAGTAAACACAACAAATAAATTGTACAAACAAAAGCAAATAAATTGTAGCACCACCAATTTCAAATACTTAATAGTCACTCTAGAAATAATCCATAATTGATATTGAAAATCCAAGAATGCAAGTACGTGAGGTAACGGCCGAGTACTTTTCATCGGCTTTGAACAAATTGACAAAAAAAAAATTGCTCCGTCAAGACAACGCACGGGTGCATATGTTCAGCTATATGCGGCAACTGTTTTTTGTTTTCAAAATTAAAAATATATGAGCGATAAGAGATTTTTTTAGAATAAAGAAGTTATTATAAAAAAAACGATAATTTTTAGAACTTTGAGAAATCTTATTATAATAAAAAGAAGTACGAAATGTTTATTGAACTCAAAAGCTGCTATGTTAAGGCTTTCCTTTGATTTTGTTCATTTTTTTTTTTTTTTGCCTAAAAATGTAAATTATCAAAATAGTTATGCAATTATCAAACTAAGCCTGTCTTGATAGGTGAACACGTAAAGTAAAATTCTCTAGGTGATTCCGAAATAACCAATTTTCTATGACTCTGTCACATAAATCAGACCATATAGACCGATGATGCCGCACAGTGGGGTATTTGATGTTTAAAGTGGGAATCAATTCGAGGAGCCTTTTTCGAGAACTTAATTCAATGGATTTCGATCTATTTTAGTTAGTTTTTATGCATACTTTAGTGGACATTTTTAGTTTTCTTCTCTTTTTCCATTTTTATTTTCACAATACTTTAATTTTTCTCATAATAAGAATAATCATCGGACTTATGACTATCATTGCTATCAACATCATCAGCAACATCATTATTATCGTCGTCTTCATTATCATTATCATCACTATACTAAAGATTTTCTGGATTTTGTTCAAATATTCATAAGCTCAGCTTTTCTTGAGGAAAATTATTACCTTGTTTTCTTTTAACTTTCTCATATTGGAAAAATAGGATCGGAAGTCACTAGAAGTCTTTAAAATATATCCTCATTAGATTTTTGTTTTGAATATTTTCGCGAAAAATTTCTCTATTATTTTTAGTAGAGTCTTGGGCCTCTTCTGACAACTCCCCTATCGGTAATAGGGCACAATTAGGGACATATTATACCAACGTTACATTTTCATACAATATTTAGCGGTTTAAAACAAATTTGTAGTACAACGGGGTTTTACTGACTTAAAATAACATTATATTTATTTAGCAAAGGACCCAAATGCCCACGTGGTTCATAAAAATAGTTTGTTATAATTATTATTTACAGCAAGTAGTTTCAATACATATGTATTTCAAAATTTTTTTCACCAGTAGTTGCGGGAATATATTTGAAAAAAAAAAAGTTCGCTAACTCTGCTGAACCCACTGCTTTAAGTCTACATATTTTCCAAAAATGGCTGATTTTTAGCCTCTATTTCAAACAACATTAAAATAAAGACTACAAAAATAATCTCACTAGCCTGAAGCAAATGGTTCCCTTATAACTTTTTACATTATTCTTAAAAAAAACTATAGAATTTGTCACTTTTTACTTTTATTAAAAGAAACACAAAATAACTCTTAATTTGGAAAACGGTACCTCTAAACGGAAAATGATACCAAAAATATTTTTATGCCTAGTAATGTAGAATTTTATCTACATTAACGTGATATAAAATTTGTTACTATTTTCTGAAAATTTTCTTTTAGTTAATTCCCACTTTCGGTATTAAATACCCCAAAGTGTGCCGCCAGCTCAAAATCCATACCAAACAGTGCATTATACGTGGAGAATTGGATACCTTTGGATCTCGTATGGATTGTTGTCATACCAAATACTACGCATTAATCCAGATATTATTTTTATATTTTCCTTTTTCTGTCCTATAAGGATCATAGGCCGTATCCATATCCATCCAGAAATTGACAAAACAGTTTTATCATTTGTGCGTGCTATTGTACGTTCCATCTATTCAGGATAATTTTTCAAAACTGTATAACTGACAACTAATTCGACAGATGTCGCTTTAATAATATAGCCGCTATCTAAAGTTTAAAAGTATTTTTTAAAGAACAGAAGTCTCTCCAAGAAAGTCTTTAGATATTCAATAACTAATCAAAATGTTTAAAATTTCCATTTAATTATTAAAGCTTAGTTAGCTTTAAACCAAAAATATGTTCATAAATACCATCATAAGTCAAGAATTTTATTACTTTTTATAAGATATCTGTCTATTCTGACTATTAAAATTATTAATTTTTTTTTTGGGCAAATCCCATTTAACGAGAAAGATATTGAATATTTTTATAAACAAGTCTTCTGCAAAAAATATTTCTCAATAACTTGCTATAACAAACTGCGTCAATTATACTTTAAATGTGCTATTTAACTAACTAATTAGCATTTAAAACAAGTACATATGGTTGATACCTTAGGTATGCTTAGCGAGATAATTTATTTTTTTTTTATCTTTTATCTTTTATCTTTTTTTACTGCTTTCAAGTTAAAGCAGCTCAAAAATATATTTTATCATTTCCGTGTTTATTTTAAAGTGCAATTGTTTTAAATGCTTATTATAAAGATGCCTTGATAAAAGGAAAAGAAGTCAATGCTCCAAAAAAAAAACTTACATGTGGATTTACGGGATGTAAATCGGATTTATGACCAGCTGAGTCGAGTGTATAGAAGGCTTTGGGTATAAAATGACCGGCATCTGTAATAAAAAAAAGTAATTCAAAAACGAACATTTGAAAAATATCATGTTTTTCATTAAAAAAAAAACATACAAAACAAATTCTAGGAAATCTTTTGTTTTATTTTTTCACTTTAAATTTTTTAACCAAATATAGAGATGATGTAAGCAAATACAAGTTTGTGAATATTAAATTTAATAAGATTTGTTATGAAAAAACAATTTAATACTTATTGATCATCATGTTTTTTTTTTTTTTTTTTGTTAAAAATTGAATATAAAAAATATACATTTGAGTGCTTACCAGAATCAGCTAAAACAACAGCCAATACAGCGGCCATACACAATGAAAACACAGCAAATTTCATTTTTAATTATTTTTTTTAATGAATCCTTGTTAATAAAACTATAAGAAGTAATGAATAATATCCAATTAAAAACAAGTAATTATTAATATTTCAAATTTAATTATTAAATTTAAAAACAAAAGACTTAAGAAACAAACTTGATTTAATTTTGTTTTTCTCTTAAATATTCTAACACTTTTTCAACTTACTTCAGCTATAGACTAACGTTGACTAAACCTCTGGTATGGTGAGTAAGAATTTTTATATTAAAAACTTCAAGTTGAAGTTTATGGCCAAATCATTGGTCGTGATCAAATACAAAAAACAAAAAACTCACAAACAAAACAAAATAGAAGAAATAAAAATATGCAAACAAAAGAAAAAAATTCCCAAACACAGATCTGCCGGCAGAGCTGGTTTATGTTCTTCGTTTTTTTTTTTTTTTTTCATTAAGAAAAAGTATAAAAATAAATGAACTCTAAATCAGTTAACAATGCTTGCGTTATAAGTTAAGAATCAAAAAAATGTCTTAAAGAGCGGGGTTTGTTACTCTTTCTTTTAAGAAGATGAAAGATTTTTCTTGAAGTTTTGAACTTCTTTGTTTCTTTTTCGTATGCGATTTAAATGAAAGGTTCAAAAGAAAGTTAAATGAATCGCTTTGAAAATAAAAGCGGTCTACTTTTAGATTTTACAGTAAAGAAAGAGTAAATTAAATTACTTTTACTTTAAATTGATGAGTTTATTAAAGTTACACAAAAAAACTGTTTTTAAAATGTACTAAAATATATCATTATCATTTAATGTTGGAAAAAAAATTATAGATCTTAAATAATTAATTTATTTTATAGCTAAGATATTTAATATACTAACTCTTAACGTGAGCATCAAAGTTGGTTTGCAGACAGAAGCTGGTTAACTCGGCGATCATCAGAACAAAATCCGTAATATAAATCCCTGTAGCACCTCCTTAAGGACATGTAAAGAATGGAAATCAGCCTGGTAAAAGACGACAAAAAACTTGTTGATTATAAAAAAAGTGGAATAAATGCCTCAACTCTACACAAAGGATTTAATGATAGACCATAACAAAGCTTTAGAATGATCAAGGACCAAAATTACGACATGCCCTCAACAGTATCAGTAAGAAGACCATTCAAAAATTTATAAATCTCTTGGTGAATCAGTATATATTTCACAGCACTAATACTCAGGACTTCAGCAAAAAGTATTTAAATATGCTACAAGGGCATTCACAAAAAAAAAAGAAATACAACAAATTTGGTACAATTTTTCTTTATTACTCCGCATCATCTCTTTTTAGCTTGTTGTAATTTTTCCATTTTTTTCAGTAAAATCTGTCCATAGAATATTAGCCGTTAACCATTACCCACATATTTAATGGAGGAATTTTTTTCAAACGTGGTAATAGAAATTAATCCGTGGACGCCTCAACTGGTTAACCACTATGTTGGTGTTCGTCATGGTAGCATATACGGCTCCGACTCACCCAGAGTAAAATCTAGGTTGGCTTTAATATTGGTTACACTGAGACCTTTCAAATAGAGTTATTGAAATACAAATTTTCTACAAAGCAACGTGGCACCTTGAAACTTAAAACTTTTTCTTTTTAAATATAAGTTTTATAAGGTTGCCGCTTTTGACCAAAATTTCAACTAGCCTACCGCCATTTTTATCTGGGCTAGGCTAATTTTGTGACCGCCCTCGTATATACCAGAATTACAAGTACATATTATAAGCTATTTATGATGATATGCATGTATATAATAATTGTCCTTGTTCCTTATTAACCATCTTACGATATCAAATCTAATTATTCTGAACTTTTTTAAGAGAATAGACCGCAGTGACATCAAAATGCTGTATTTTTTAAATTTAACACTCTCCCTTACTATTTCAAACTTAACTTATACTGTTTGATCGAATTATTCTTTAACTACCTGTTTCTCTAACTTATTACTAAAAAGTGATTAATAGACCATTAAATTTAGGTATTTTCCACTCCGTGTTTATTCAATTTTGAAAAACATTTAAAAATATATATATGTACATATGTACATACATATACTTAAATATTTATTAATCTTTTAAAATAATCTTTGTCTGCATAATTCATATATAAACTGTGAATTAACATATTAAAAATAATAAATCTAAAACAAATAAACAACAAATTAAAAGAGAACAAATTTTTAACTGGGACGTTGACGTACGTAACTGACTACATATTTTAAAAGTGTTTTGCTTATATGTAAATTATTTTTTAAGAATTTTTTGAATTTATGTTTTATTATGAAAGATTACTCGTACCTATAATGAAATTAAAAACAAACCAAAAGTCTTTATACTTTGGATAAAATGAAATTTAAATTACTTACTTTAATTTTGAAATGTAATCTAAAATAACGACTTTAACAAAATAATATATTATATGATTCACCCTGTTGATGTGTGTTTAGTAGTTATAATAAAACACGGTTTACAAAGAGGACCCAATGGACGTTATTTAAAAAATACTTTTTTTTGTATATCTAGATTTTGGATGTATTCTGAAAATTTCAAAAACACATACTTGTTGTACTCGATAGCAACTTTATGAAAATCGCGTCACTCCCAGGTATATCTACTACATTCCTTTTTGTCGCAGAGTTTTTTCTTGTACAGTTTTTTCACTTGTTAAACATTAATTGTATAACTTTAGTTGTTATAAGAATTTTGTTGTTGTTGTTTACGAATTTTTTAAAGCTTTAAATAGTTTTAAAAAAGTATAAAACATTTACATTCATCGTATTTTAAAAGTCTGAAATAAGAACTAAATTCTAAAGAACAAGAATATACACTTTTTTGATGTTGACTATATGTATTAATTTTTTCCGTTTATACAGGGTGGTTGATGAGTTTTTCTACATTAAGAAATTCAAATAACTTTTTTTATAATCAATATAAATGATTGATTTTTATTTCATTTAATATATAGTCTTATTTTATTAAATATTTTAAATTGTTTTTAAAAATAATTGATTTTAAATAGGAGCCACATTGAGATACGCACATGTGATATCTTAACAAAAAGCTATTCATGACTGCCTGCCTATACGATGTCGAAATCGCTTCAGTTATTGATTGAATTAAATGCTGATCCACAGAATTTTCATATCCCTGGGTGTCACCTTCTATCCCTTTTTAATTTTCATAGGGGCCTTGCAATGTACATTCGCGATGAAATTGTGTACCAGTGCCAGCAACCACTTGGCATGTATGCATAATTTAACCGACCAAACGCGGGAAGAGAGGTTTTCATATCTGGCTTTGATTCTCTTTCCGATTTCATATCGAGTATCCTTGCGAATTAACCGAGCAGCGAAATTGTTGTTGCTGGTGATTTCAATGTTCATAATTCGTCTTGGCTACGCCATTCAAGCCGCACAACTCCAGAAGGTCAATACGTGGAACTATTTGCCACGCTCAACCACCTTGCGCAATTAATGAATGAACCTACTCACATATCGTGTGTAGATGGGCACCAAAATAACACCCTCGACTTTTTCGTTACTACACACCCTGATAAGTACGTAGTTGAGGTGTTTGCACCTCTCGGAAACTCGGATCACTGTACTATTTCTGCCTCTTTCCCGTTCTCCACTCTTCACAACGCTTCACATACAGGTACGAAGCGCTAGGTTTTCAATTACGGGAAAGCGCGTTGGGCTAAGCTTAACGATTTCTATGGGCATTTCAATTGGAAACTTTGTTTCCTTGATTCTAACGTGAATGCCATGGCCGAAATGTTTGTCAATATAATAAAGCTAGAGATGGATAATTTCATCCTATCCCGATTAAATCCAAAAATAAATCTTGGTTTAATCAGAAATATATCTTGATTTAATCAGTCGTGCACGCTTGCAGTCAGATGCAGAGAGGAAGCATTCAGAAATTGGCGTAATAACAAATGCGATCATACGAGTACTGGTTCCATACGCAAACTGGCGAACATTCCCGGTTTAAGGGGCAAACCGAACTATCAGCTATTATGCCTAGTGAATTCTTTCGAGCCTGTGCAGTTAAAATTAAAACGGTTCTTGCAAATCTCGACATTAATAAGTCTTCTGAGCCCAATGGCAGCGCTGGTCCTGAAGCAATGCTCTTCGACGCTTGCACGTCCATTAGCTAATCTTTTCAGTGCGTCTTATCGTACGGGTGTTTTTCAATCTTGCTGGAAGGTTGCCAATATAACGCCAATCCCTAAAAAGGGTGAGGCTAGTAACGCTGAAAACTACCACCCAATAGCAGTTAGCTCGGCACTTTCCAAAGTTATGGAGAGTATGATTAATCATCACCTTGTGAAATATTTAGAGTCCAACAATTTGCTGAGCGATCGCCAATATGGTTTACGTAAGGGTCGCTCTACTGGTGATCTGCTGGCGCTATTCTCTTAAAGGTAGAATAGGTCCAATCACGGATTTGATGAGAGTAAAGTTGTGGCCCTGGATCTATCCAAGGCGTTTGACAGAGTCTGGCACGAGCCTCTCATATACAAACTTATTGCTTTTGGTTTCGGTAGTCACTTCTCTCGATTCATATCGAGCTTTCTCAGAAATCGCACTATAAGAATGGTTATAGATGGGATCTCATCCGACGAGTTCAGGATAAATCCAGGGGTACCGCAAGGCTCAGTTATTTCTCCAACTCTATTTCTAATATTTCCTAACGACTTCCTTTTTCTCACTTCCAATCCTATTTTTTCTTTTGCAGATGACAGCAACATTTGTCATTCATATTCTTTTGATCGTAGGCCGAGCCTTTTGGAGATTGGGGCGAAAAGGCAGAATATGAACGACGCGCTTACAAGCGACCTAGCGAAAATCTCTGAGTGGGGTCGCGACTTTAACGCGCGCAAGACCCAATGTAGTTTTCTGAAAAACAGACGTGGTGGTGTGCTGTCATCTGTATCTATGGGTAATGTAGATATTGATTAATCAGAAGCTCTTGATGTTCAGGTCATGAGAATTTAGTGTGACGTTCGTTAGAACGAGCACATATTTCGAGTGTCGAAAGAAGCATTTAAGTGCCTCGGCTTTTTAAGATTGTGTAAGAATTACTCCACTCCATCTGATCTCCTTAATATTTACAAGACCTATATCCGACCCAAATTGGAATATGTATCATCATGTATGGCCAGTGTTTCAAAGTCTATTTTGGAGCTTCTCAACCACGTACAGGAAAGTGCGAATGTTCTCATTAATGACGGTAGGGTAGCCAACTCTATGGATTCATTAGAGCATCGTCGCAATGTGGCGTGTGTTTCATTGTTCTATCGGTACTATAACGAAATGTGTTCTAACGAAATTAAGAAACTAATTTCAGGTAATCACATATTTTTACGTAGTATTCGTATTTCTCGTAGAGCGCATTATAGGGGAAATTCGTTCTTTGGTCGCACTGTTCTTCTTGCGAATGTTTTCCCTGCGACTTGACGACTTTTGTTCTTAAAATGACGATTTTTGTTAAATAATAAAAAATTAATGCATATCGAGTATGATCTGTTTTACTAAGGCATGGCAACGTATTATTAGTCAACTGGAAAAAGAAAACTATTGTAAAGGAATATGTGTGTAGAAAGTAAGGTGTAAAAGGGACCGAAGTTATCAGTTTTCAGAAAGTTTTTCTTATATTTTGAAAAACAATTTTTAATGTGCATTGCATTTAGTACTCAACAATGAGAAAATAGAGAAAAGATCAAAAACGGTTGTTGAAAAAAGTAGACTCTAATTTCTGTAAAAGGCATATTTCGTGTTAAAAGCCAAGTGCGTGTTTTACAGTTGAACTTTAAGTACGCCATTAAATAAAACAAAACTTCATACATCTATTCATTGTTATGTCCTATCCTATGACAATTTTGTTGTTGTTGAAAATTTGACGATTTTATGCCCAACGGACCTGGCAACACTGACTATGAGTCGAGCTGAGTGCAATTCTCTCTATTGAAGAATTTTTGGAATATTTAAGAAATCTTATTATTGTCCACTTCTGGAGACAAGACTTCCAAATGTCTTCGGATGAACTTCACATAAATTTGTAAATATTAAGTTCATTTCTCCATAAATTTATTGCATGAAACTTTGCTGTCACTTGTCTTTCGTAAGAAAGGCTAGGTATGCCACACTGTCTTACGGTCAAGACGCGATTTGAGCACTTAGTTTCTATAAAATTTACTCAAAAATATTGTGGGACTGTCTGGGTAAATTAAACCGACTACGAAGGGCAATAGGTTCAGTATTTGCTAATTCCCGAGTCATGTAAGGATTCGAATTAACTGCCAATTAGAAAATAGTGCAAATATAATATAATCTAGAAATATATATATATAATATAATATATAATATAAATATAATCTAGAAAATTGGACAAAGAGAAATATGTGTTTGTGAGAATATCAAAACTGTTAGGTATTTTTTAAGTTAAATAGTATTAACAAAAGCACAATCGTATAAACTTGTTTTTAATTATATCATGGTTTTTACTAGAAATACTTTGGGAAAAAACAATATTGTTCAATATAGCATTCGACAAAGTTATTACCAACACCTTGTTATTTATTACTGAAAACATTGAATTGAAGTCAGCAAAACTTTTATGAATAAATTAAATTATGTATAAAGTAAACGAAGATTTTTCGAAATCTACATTGTTAAAGCAGGTGTTTCGTAAGGCAGTGCTCTGAGACCAACTCTCTATATGATATTTACTTTCGACGTGCGTTTAACAGATGACGTTTTAGTTGCAACTTACGCAGGTGATACTGCAATTTTAGCATCTAGTTCTTGTTCAAAAAATGCTTTAAATCTCGTTCAAAATGAACTCAACCAGTTAAAGGTGTGGTTATCTAAATGGAATATTAAAGTAAACACAGTTGTGTTTACACTACGAAGGAGAATATTGTACACAATTAAATATTAACGGTAGTGAAATTCCCAAAAACGACAACGTTAAATATCTTGGCCTTCATATTGACAAAAGTCCTTCAAGGAAGACTCATGTTGAGGCAAACGTCTTTATTCGATTCTACACCCCAAGTCTCAAGTAAGCATTGAAATAAAAATTAATAATGTATAAAACAATACTTAAACCGATGTGGATTTACGACATTCAATTGTGGGGAACTGTCAGTAAATCCAATACTAAAATCATTCGGCGCCAACAAAATAAAACATTAAGAATGATTGTTAATGCTCCAAAGTTTGTCTCAAATCAAAATATTCACAATGGCCTTGATGTTTCTAAAATCAAAGATGAAAAAAGGAAATAAAGCTAAAGTTGTTTTAATAGAATAAGTAACGACTGTAACGCACTATTGATATCTCTACTTGATGATACTGAAGAAGTGAGAAGACTGAAGCGGTATCATATTCTTAACTTACCATTTCGATAATTATTGTTATTTATTTTTCGACATTTGTTTAACATGTAAATACATTTATTGACCTGTAAGTTTATTTTAAAATAATATCTAACTTTTAAAATAAGTGAGGAAAAGAAAATGTGTTGTATAAATGTTGTTGTTTTCAGTGGAGAGCAATAATAACTTAATATTATTGTATTCAATTTGCTTATTATCCTCAATATTGTAAATAAACATTATTAAAAACTGTTTCTAATATTTCATTCTAAGATGAGGTGTTTTCCAACTATGCCATTCTAAATCTAAAAAGAAACAATATTTAGGCTGACTAGTTTTTTTTTGCTAGTTGTCAATATAAAACTATGTGGTCTCAAGATCTGCTCGGTTTCGTGATTTGGCTTCATTAGATATGTATATTGTATTCAGTACAGTCTTTAATACGATACACCGGTAAATCTTGAAAAAATCATTAAATCATTTTATATTTGGACCAGGCTTGTTAATTCACAGGTAGGTGATCTACTATATCCATTATGTTTCTATTTATAAAAAAAAAAAATCAGCATATCAATTCAAATATTAATTGTATTTATTAATATCATAATTAATTTTTATTTTCATGTATTCAGAAAAAACAATACATTTCGTGTTTTTTAATTTTATAATAAAAAATATATATATTTTTATAAAAGAAAATAATTCTTTATTTATGTTTTGCTTTTTAACATTTTTGGCTAATTAAGGAATAAATTCATACTTAACATATTGATATAATTATAAAGACCAGGAGGAAAAATGCGTGTAAAATATATTTCATTAATTATAATTAAACAGGAACTGATTTTAAAATAAAACTTGTGTACATAAAATAAAAAAAAAACAAATATGCATATATAGTGAGTGTATAATTATAAATTAGTCAATAAATTAAATTGTGCCTCTTCAAAATGATAAAAATAAAAATTTTTTAGTTCAGTTCTAAAGGAAACCACTTTTTTGTATCATAACAAGTGAAGTTTAAGAAAAGTCATTAGTCAGTTTTCATTTACTCTTTCATTAAAATATGAAAATTAAAACACTATTTCATTGTTCAAAATAACATATCAACTCTATTGTACACCAAAAAATACAAGTACTATACACTAAAATTTGAAAACAAAAAAGGTATTTCGAATAAAATTGTACCACACATGAAAGATTTGATTAGAAAGTGGTGTGGGTGCCGGGATATTCGGGCCCAATACTAAAGTCTGAGAACCCATGGGTAAATGGTCCACCGTTTTCCAGGCTGAGATCCAGGTTATTTCTATCTGCGCACGTATTAATATAGAGCGATAGTTAAGCGGCATTAATTAGACTCGAAACTGGTACTCGTGTGCTTTACGAATATCAACAAATTGACATTAAGGAGCAGAGTAACACTTTTTGGGTCCCTGGGCATACTAGTGTTTTGGATAACGAGTTGGCTGATGAACTGGCAAGGCGGGATTCGCCCACAACGAATGGGAGCATGGGCTAGTCTTGTCAATATAATGCCCGGGTCTAAGTCAGGCGAAGCCGGCTAATGAGACCCTTCATCTATAATAGGGAGTTCCACCAAATGGGTGGCTGATTCGGAGTGTCGCCTGTGAATGGAGGAGGAGGAGACGACAGATCATATTCTCTATGAATGTGTTGCTCTGACAAACATTCGAAGGCGAACTTTTATGGAGCTGTTTATTGTGCGTCTACCCACTGGAGACACTGCCGTTTTCGTACACAAGTTAGAGAATATTCTTCTGGACACTGCTCCAGACTGATCGGACAGTCGTTCACCCAGGGGTATTGACGGTTTTTCTCTCTCCGTTAGCTATTACGCTGGCAGCTCTGACCACGGTGTGTTTGGCACAATAGATCTTTTAAGGTCGTAGTGCCATAATATGAAATGTCAATAAAATGTCTCTCATCATTTTAAAAAATGTTTCTAAGCAATAAGAATTTTCAGAAGCACAAGACGAAAATCAGGATGAAAAGTTGTTGTTTATATACAGCAAAGATTTTTCTTTTTATTTAAAGTATGATAGCTTTCGCTTAGAAATAGGGTGCGGTGCAGTGGTTTTGGGTACCTGGACACCGTGAGATAGATGATAACGAAACAGCGAATGCATTAACTAGGAAAGGTTCCGTGACACCCTATATTGATCTGGGACCTTACTGTGCGGAACCAATTACTACCATTCTCAATCTAACCAAGTATTGGGAAATTGACAGATACCTGAAACACTGAAATACTCTAAGTGGACTTTGTAACACTATGGCGGCGATCAGTCCGCAATTTAGGCGTCGCCCTGAGGTTCTTAATTGTGGCAGGCCGGTGTTGAAACTACTAACAGAGTTTCTTACGGGCCACTGTGGACTAAGACAGCGTCTGAAGAGGATGGCGGTCACAGATGTGTATGTTTGTAAACTGTGCTCACGGCATCAGAGACAGCGAAATACATATTGTGTTTATGTGGGGTACTTGATAGGTTTAACTAGACATATGGTCTCACTGTAGACCGGAAGGGGCACAATTGATCCTAAGGGTCTCAGTGTCCTGCAAGAGTGCCTGATCAGAATAATAGTGACAATAATAATGATGATGGTGTAGAGGCAGAATATTATGAGAAGATTTTCTATTTGATTTAACGAAATTTTGAGGCTAATATATATAACAATAAATTAATAATAATATAGTGTAAGAGTGCCTTAGTAGGCAAAAAGTTGGTCGAAATTGAACAAAATGTACAATCTCTATAATTAGCTTTAAATTTTTATAACTTTTTCATTCTGTACATTGCTAGAGTACATGCATATATTGAAAATGAATTTATGCACTACAACAATCATTCTACAACTGGCCAAACTCTCACTATTTTTAGTGTCTTTTTTAGTATTTTTAAATTGTATACAGTATCTATAATGTAGGGTACAGTATTTGTAAAAGTTTGTGTATAGTATTAGAATTGTATTGAACTTTTAATATTTTTTTAGTTTGTGCGCAGTTTTAGCAATATATTGCAAGCAGTAGTGGAAACATTACACTGTCGTATTTACTTCACTTGTTTTTCATGTGATTTCATATAAAACGTAGTTTAATAAAATATTGGCGACATTTATTCTTTTGGTGTTTTTTCAAGTTTTTTAACCAAAAAGTAATATAGTATACAAAGGATTTTTCTATTGTAGTTTAAATTTATTTATTTATTATTTTTAGATAAAATCACAGAAATTATAGAACCGTATTTATTTAAATTTGTAGAATCATTAACGCTTGCATTATTATTACATTTAAGGTGACAGCAATAAAATCTTCTAAATAAAGAAGAGCGCATTAAAGACAAATTTTTCTTCTTAATGCAAGTGAAAGAAGCTTACAACTTTTTCCTTTTTCAATCTATATCTAATTATACTATATGTCACAAAGAAATTGTTTATTCACTATTTTACATTTTAAATACATAATGGTTTGTAAATAATGCGTTTTTATAGTTCAAACGATCCAGGTTCGAGCCCCAGCAGAGGACGAGACGAAAAAAATTTAATTGAGGTTTCGAATGTTTAATAAAGAGGTTTCAGCTACCCTCCAGACAACTACATCTAAAAAATAAAGAAGAAAGCCACTGACCTTCCTGCATACCTCTGGCAATGATTACAAACATCAGACGAATAATGAGAAAAACACTCCATCTACTGGGAAAAAAATTACAATGCTAAAGTAAAGATCACACTAGTTAGCAAGGATCTTTCACCACTACGCAAAATCATATGGAGGAAGCTACAGTGGGTTACTCATCTACTTAGCTTGAAAGATCAAATTGATTAAAGAAACTGAAACAAAGCAATAGAGTGACAGAAAAAAAATTGTTCAATTGATTGAGATTTTAAATTGAAAAGAGTTTTTACTCACTTAAAGTATTTTTTTATTTTTTTTTTTTCTTTATATTGTATTTTTTAAGCAAAACGCAAACTTTTTTGATTGATTCATAATACCAAGACCACCACCTTTCCAATGATATCCATATTATATATTTAAATCCAGCGGATTAGCTTATTCCAAAAATGGTACAATCCTGCCCCACTGTGTACTGTATGGAAAAATCCCTTTGGAAAAAACAAACAGGATTCCGCAATTGTGAATTTTACCTGAACAATCCGTTGATAGGCGCTTCCCATGATAAATACGTTTTATTAATTTAAAAAGGGCCTTCGATATCTTGAAACGCAGCGCTAAGATGTAGAGGGGACCCCACCATAATAATGATGTAAAGGATGTAAAAGCGATGTAAAATAACTCTACTTTACAAGTATGTCATGGTGGGGTTTGTAGTGACACGATCACGGCAGAAACAGGAGTAACGAAAGGTTGCCCTCTCCCCTTACTACTATTTGCAGTCACTCTTGACAACATCAAGACTGAAATATGTAAGAAGAAAAGGCGTAAAGTTTGGAGGTTACACCGACACCTGGAAGACCTTGACTTTGCAAATGATATTTGACTCACTCCTAAATAATAAAAAATTGAAATTGAATACATAAACAGCTTATATTGTCTTGGATGTGTTATGACTGTAAACAGAAAAATGGAGAAAAATGTTAATTACAAACTAGGCAAAATCCGAGCAGCTTTTGGCCTTCTATCTAGAACCTGGCGATTTCTGCAAACCTCAACAGATACAAAGTTGCCCCCAAAATTCATGGCTCCGAACAATATTGGCAGTTATTCAGCATATCAATATGTTATGTTGAAAAGTAAAAACAATAAGTCACAATAAATTCATGTTACATAATGGAATAAAAAGTGAAAAAAATTTGTAAATTTTGTGAATTTAGTAAAGCTTTATATATTTCATCGCTCTGTATTTGTATTTCAAAATGTAAATAGTGGTATGGTGTGTAATTTGGCTCAGCAGAGAAATTACATTTGAAACTTATTATAGAAGCATGTACCTCTTTATTGTATATCTATGTAAATAGTTCATAACTCTTTTGCGGAAAGTTTTATTTCTATATGTCCTTTTGAGGGACAAATTTACTGAAAATGTATCTTTAGATTTGCTGAAATGACGTCATATGCCGCCTTTTTTTCTAAATTTTTCACTAAATTTGACGGCATTTGCCGTGTTGTCCGCGACCTTTTCTTACTTGTCTTTTAAATTGATTTTAAAAATTTATATTGCCTGTCGCTTTCATTGTAATACTTGTACTTGCATAAATTGGCGTTTATTAAAACTTCTTGTTGGTTTCTTTGGGATTGTTACGTTTACAATTTTTGGTTATTTAAGATAGGGATATTTCATTTGGGATATGTTGATTGCACTAAACTCAATATTTTGTTTAATCGATATTAAAAATATTTATAAATTTATAAAACAAGGTCTTTTTTAATAAAATTTTGAAATTTTTTTACACCTTAAAATTTGTGTAAAAAAACCTCAATATTAATTAATTTATAAATATTTGTAATATATTAAAATAGGTCAAAATCTTATTGATAATTTACAATAATTATAATATTATTTTTAAATGCTAAAAGTTAATTCATACAATATTTGTTTTAAGTGTAATACAATACAAAAAAAACCCAAATCTTTTTGTCCAAGTTTTTGTACCGATAATAACACGGTACTTTTTCGTTTAAACCGTTGACAATTTGGGTTTTTTTTTATATGCATAATTTAGGCACAAAATAGAAAATTATTTCATTTAACTTGTTATTGTTGCTTTTTAATGATTATTTTCTATTTTTAATGAATTAATTTTGTATTGTAACTTAATAAGATTACTCGTTTATTTTTTTCAACCTGGAGGGGTGGGACAGAGGGATAAAAACTTAAAATTTTAAAGTACAAAATAGAATTTGTACAAAATGGAAGTAAAAGTGTGGTTTTTATTTTATTTTAATTTCTTTTTTTTGTTTCGTTTTTGAAAAGGAAAAATTACACGTTACAGGTAAATGTTACTATAATTAGTAGTTTACAAAGGAAATTTATTATTTAAGCTTTAATAAATGTACATACGAGCAGTTGTACTTTATTTTAAAGTGGGTTTTTAGCTTTTGAAAAAGAAACTTAAAAAATTTTAAATAAGTTTTGATTTCTTATATACAAATTTTTTAAGTTGTTTTTCCTCGAGACTAACCCTTGTTTTTTATGGCTTTATTTCAATTTTTTAATATTTATTAGTTTTCATTATTTTTTCTTTCTATCGTTTTATTACTTACATATAAAAAAATTATTTTATTCTTAACATTTTTTCACGAGAGATCTCTTATATATTATAAATCACACACACATACATTGTTTAAATAATTAGTTGGTTTTTCTTCACTACATTCATAGTTTGCTTTGGTTTTAAAATTCCGTTAAAAAAAAAATATATGTATATATATTTAATAAAAATTAAATATACATATGCATACATACATACTTTCGTTAAATGTTTTTAAACTTTCTTTTTTTAAAAAAGATTAACAATCCAAAAATTTTCTAAATGCTAAAATATATTTACCATACTTCACATTTCTTTTTGGGGTTCATTTTTGAACCGACTGTACAGTGAAAGACCTCAGCAAATTCAGGCATATTTGACAGGGTGCCAGCCACCCGTAGTTTTGATGGCGAATGTGTATCCTTTTCTAACTGCAGTAGAGTTGCTTCATCGGTATCCGTAGAACACCATACCTGAAAGTACGTTTATGAATATTCAACATTAAAAATATCATGGCGGTTATATATAGCCTGTCACGTCCACAATATGCTTATTGTAAAGATAAATTTCTTCTTTAAGATGTGAATGTTATTATCGAACTACAAGTCTTATTCAAAAAAAATATATTATTTTTTAATTTTATAAATATTTATTCAATAACCCGGTGGCGAATGTCATAGTAAATCTTTGTGACTGACGAAGATTTTTTTTTTTTTGGTATCATACATGACTTTTTAAAGTAATTGTCCAAATTTGCATAGATGATAAAGGTTAATTTTGTCTTACAGGCGACCGTGTATTAGTTAGACCTAACAGACAATATCATCGAGAACCATTGGTGCTTTATTCGTTAACGGGTAGGTGTAGCAGACAAAATTCCGCCTCGTTCAGTTTTCTTTAGTATGGTGACAATACAATAAATTTATCAAACATAATTCCCTTTGTTTCTGTCATTGTCACAAGAATTAATTAACTGAAGGCTATTAGTTTATTTAACTTAAAGCCTTAAAGTAAAAAATAAAAAGAAGAAATCAAAAATAAGCCAAATGAAGATAAAAATGAACAAAATTGTATTGTCGGATGAATAAGTTACTCAGTTGTTTTCTGTATAATTAAATATAGGAGCTCTTTAAGATAAACGTATATAAAAATAGAAAGTAATAAAAGTTATTAAAACGATGATCATTTATGATGATTTCATACAAATTTCCACTTGATACTGATGAAAGTATCATAGTGAAAATGTCACTAAAGCACACCACTGAAAATATATACTTTGTTAACTTAGAAGTAATATAACACAGTTACGTAACACTTTTTCAATTCTACTTAATCGTTTAAATTATCCTTACGCCCGTTTTAGGTACAGAAAAAAGTGGCTAAGGTATGAAAAGTGTGTTGTTTTTAGCTTATGAATCGGAAAATTTCATGTCATTTTCCCCTATTATTTTTTAGAAACGGTATAAAAACTCAAGGTAATACTCCTTATTGAAAGTAAGATCTTGTATAAAATTCGATGCAATTTTTGTTAGAATTCAGTTTCGGCTTTATATACATATGCTAGTTATGATCCTTTTAATTAATTAGTTTTGTTAGATAAGAATAAGGGCTCGTGAACTTTAATAAATTTAACAAACAGATTCGCCGGGTTTTCATTGGGTTCGAAGCTATCGATGTAAGATATTCTAAAGGAAAGATCTAGAGATTGAAAATCGATCATAATCGTAATCGTAATCGCACCATTTTCGTAATCGTAATCGTAATTGCACTGTTAATCTAGCGATTACATTTAATCGTGTCAATAAGCAGCAAACTAAATGTAGATCAAAATACAAATGTAGATCTGATACATAACTTATCAGAATCTGTACGAAAAGTGATTAAATTTACATCAGTAAAGAAAGCAATTTTACAACAGACCAGCGTAAAGGCTCAGAATAAAAAATAATGTATCTTTTAGAAGCCAAAAACACATTAGATTTCTGTAATACCAATTTTAGAAAGAATAATCCTTTTGAAAAATCGAGGAAGGTATAAATTGGAAGAATTATCTTCCACGAATTTATTGGAAAGTATCGATTTTGAATTTCTATCTCACCTTTGTACTGCCCTCTTGTCGGTTGAAGGTCTTTGCAGCTCAAATGCAAGTATTATACAAGCTGAAGAGTCGCTCTCATTTTTGTATTAACCACAAAAAAAACAGATATGTACACATTGCTAAAAAGATGGTTTTAGCTATTAAGACTAGAATAGATAAAAGAAACAAAAACCTTATAAACAATACCATTAAATGTTTATATGATTGAAATGTTTATATGAAATTAAAATAATTATAATGTTTGTGATGATGAGGCAATAGCAAGTGCAGAAGATAACATTGACAATATGGAATCAGAGTTACAGGCAGAAATTGATATAGCTCTCGCTGAGCCTCTGCCAATAAAAGATTATGATATGTTGCTCCAAGAATTTGTCTTTTACAGAAAAACAAAAATTAAACCTTAAAATATATCTTTACTATACAAAGCTATTCCAACGATAAAGCCATCATCAACAGAATGCGAAAGAGCATTTTCAATAGCAGGCAATTCTGCATAAGAATACAATCTCGTCTTAGTTACCAACCATAAAATGCGTTATTTTTTTTAAAGTAGTATTTACATAAAGCTCCTGTACTGCTAAAGTGAGTCTAATAAAAATCAAAAAATTTTCGGCAGTAGGAAAAAAATTATCTGTTTAACATACAAAAAAAGGGATAAAAAATTATTTTTTTGCGAAAGGGTAGAGAAATAGTTGTAAGATTTTTACAGTGGGTAGATATGACCACTGTATGTACATCATATTCTTTTAAAAAGTGAAAATTTCCTAATTTTGAGTTGTTTGGCCTCTTCAAACAATCAATCAACGAAAACAATATTATTTTGTTTTTATGTGAAATAGATGTATAAACCCATGCAGAACAAGACTCTAAGTAATCCATACCTAAAATTTTTACTAATTGTTGCGATTTGCTCTGATTTGAAAACGTATTTAAGTCTGCGTTTTTAATCAGTTGATCTCTTAACCTGTTATACCTACTTAAACATTATTGCGAACAGGAGGCTTGGCAAAAATGAAGGTTCGTTTGTCAGAACTAAAATGGCACAAATGAGAGATAAGTACTGTTACTGTTGAAGACTCATCTTTCCCTAATTATGGTATGTAAGTCCATAAATTTCACAACGCTTAACAACTTGAAGACTTGGGTGGCAAATAAGTACATCTTAGAAATAAAAACTTAAAAACCTGTGAAGTAGAATAAAGGATCTATCTAGACGGTCTTTTTACTACTACTTATTTTAACAGCATGCTTTTTGAAAACAAAAAAAAAACGCAAATTATTTTCCAATCAACCTATTTTACTATGCAAAATATAAAAATAATTTTTACTTACCCTTGCAAAAGAAATAAAAAACAATTGTTTGTGCGTCAAATTCAGTCCTGGCAATTTCAAGACATCGGCCTCTTTGTTTAAAGAGGTTTTAAGAAATGCATGATAAGCCGCCTTTAGACCACCATTATCGGCTATATTCTCACCCAACGTTTGTTTGCCATTCAAACGGCGGCCATTTATAGCATAGGAACTATATTGTTTGTCAAAACATTCAGTTTTCTCATTAAAACGTTCAATACTTTTGTTGTCCCACCAACGATTTATGTTGCCAAATTTATCAAATTCCCGCCCCTGATCATCGAAGGCATGGGTTAGTTCGTGGCCCATTACCACACCCATGGCACCAAAATTTAAACTTTTAGGATTATGTATATCGAAAAAAGGTGACTGCAAAATGCCGGCAGGGAAGACAATTTGATTTTTGGAAGGAGTGTAGTAGGCATTTACCATATGAGGTACCATGCCCCAATTAGTCTTATTAACTGGCTGGTCTAACTTCTCTAGATTTTTCTTCAAGTTAAACATGTTCGATTGTATATTGTTTTCAAAATATGCATTGGCTGTAACATTTAGATCGGCATATTTTCTATCTAATTCATCCACGTTTAAAATATAATCAGGAAAACCGATCATATCCGATATAGCATTAGCCTTATCAATGGCACGTTCTCGTGTACGCTTATCCATCCAAGTAAGATTGGGTATATTGTGTTTGAAGGCGTCGCGTATTTCATTAATCATTTGCTCAGCTTCGGGTTTGGATTCACCATGAAAAGCCTGGCGTACAAATATGGCTCCTACAGCAAAACCCACCACATTGCCTGTGTCAGCTACACAAAAACGCCAAACTTCTTCGCCGCCATCAGAACCCATCAAAGCTTTGCGTACACCTTTGTATGCATCGCGAAAGGAACGAGAAAGGCAAGGCGAAAGTACACGAACAGCTTGCCACACCAAATAATTGTTGAGAGTACTGAAAATTTAAATTTATTAATTAAATTTATTTTCAAAATTTTCTACTCACTTTTTGCCTTCCACTGTCTTTTGCATTTCCATTATAATCACTGACAATTTCTTTAGAAATTCGGGAGCATAGACCACTACCACTTCTTTTTGTGTAACTCTACGATTAACTAATTGCATAGCATAATCTAAATGTTCAGTCCAATTTATGAAAGGTGCCAGTTTATCCAATTCCGATAATTTCATAGGATGATACATTGCTTCCTCATTGCGACGTTCCTCCAAAGGTATGGTAATATTGGCGACTTTAGTTTCAAATTCCATAATTTCTTCCATCTGACGTCGGGCATCTGTTTCGTTGGCACCCAATAGAACACATACTTTAGTCATATATTCAATATATTCCTTTAAGACTTTACGATGAATCTCAGTGCGATTCTCATAATAATCAGGTGTTGGCAGCGTTAAGCCGCCCTGATCGATTTGTATAATATGACGGGTGGAATTTTTATCATCTTCTCCAATAGCCCAACCAAATAGGCAATTGATGTTGTATCTTAAATAGAAAATTAATTAGTTTGTTTTCTTTTCATTCAATCAGTTCAAGAGTATCACCTATTCTGTAATTTTTTTAGGGTATAGGCTAAATTCCATTTGCCTATGTTGAAACCTGTATGTGTTACATTCCAGCCACCAATTTTCCATAGAAAATCTACCATGGGTTTAGCACCTAACTTCTCCAAGTCATCATTACGATCCATACAGGATTCATAATAGACTTTAGCTTTTTTTTCAGCTTCCGACTTAAAAGTTTTCATAGGTTTTTCCAAAATATTTTTGATAATCAGTTGATTTCTTTGCTCGATATTGCTAAATGTGCCCCAAGATGATTTTCCATCTGGTATAGGATTATTTTTGATCCATTGATTGCTAAACGAGAAGTTTTTTAACAAAATTTGGTTCTTTATAATTGAGTATTAGAAGTTTACCAGGCGAAGCCATAAAAATCCTCACAAGGATTTACAGAGCGGTCAATCGAATTTAATATGTCATTGGAGGCAAATATGCAATGCTCATTCAAACATGGCATATCGGGATCTGAAGAGAAATGAAAATTTCAATTAAAACTGTTACGGTTTTACACTAGTGCTGGCAAATTCTACTACTTTTCAATACTTGGTATTATTGAATACTTTTAATTCGGGTACTCAATACTATACTCTATACTTTTAAAGTTTTTTACTTAAATTTTTAGCAAATTTTATATGTATGTATGTAAGTGGTTTTTCTTTAAATAGGGATTACAAAATATTTTAAAGACATCTAATGTTTTATTAAAAAATTAAAAATAAGCAACTATTTATCAACTTAACTTCAAGTTAAGCGCGACAATAAATTTATTTAAAATAAATATTAATTAATTCATTCTTAAATTACATACATAAAATATATTAAACATGGTTATGTTTGTATTTTTAGATAGAGTTGTATTTAAGCTGTTAAAATTAAAAATTTTCATAATAATTAATATTGAGTACCCAAAAATAAATAAAAATACTCGATACCAGTACTCAATACTTTGTCAGCACTATTTTAAAGTTCTAAAAAAATCTTACTGTCTTTATGGGGTTCCACATGTAGTATCCTGGTCGTTTTATCTGACTCATTTTGAAAGAGTTTTATTAACAGGCCCAGTATTATAAACGATAAAACAATGGTGGTTAACATAAGCCATTTTTCTACGCGATTACGTGAGCGCCAGTTCAAAGTTGCCTGTAAAAGAAAAAAAAGGAAAAATTGGGTTTTATATCTCATCGCTGCTAAAATTTCAAATGAGCTTGATTATCACAATTCTATTAAGCCTCAAGGCTTCGGCCTCAAATTTTCGGTAGCTTTGGTCTTATATCGTTACTTTTATAAATTAAATGGGCTTATTAAAAAATTGTTGGTTTAATTTTTACCTTACTTTGATACGCTCCTCTTGAAGCATTTTAATAGTTGGCACTGGAATGCGCTATTTTTGCTCTGAAAAAACAATTGTTTTTAAGTATTTTAAAAGTACGTCGAGAATATTACAGTGAGTAACTTCTCTCTGGACGTACCGGCACTTTAAGAATTAAAAAAACTACTAAAAAAGATGAATAAGTTATTAAGCGGATAGTCGATTCACTTTTAGAGAAGTTGCTGATAACACTGAAACAGAAGTTAAAAATCTTGCCCTAGCTTACCTAGGCAAGTATTCAAAAAATATATAAAAAGACAAAAAAAAAAACTAATAATAATAAAAATAAAATATAACTTAGTAATTTGCTTTTCAATTTTATGATTCTATAATCACAATACAGTACAAAAAACACATGAAAAACATGTAATAAATTATAAAAATTCATTTTTATAGCAAATTTTATTTACTGCTTATTAATTAAAATAGATTTAAGCAAGTAACAAATTACTTTCATGTTTATAATGGGCTGTAATAAAATCTATCTTATTAAGTGGAAAATAACGCATTAAGCGCTTTAAAATAACAAATTAATGTGTTTCACAACAAATATGATAATTAAAAAACTATAGTCAGTCAGGACCGATTACTGGATGTCTTGAAGCAGTTTCCAAGAGTGTAAAAAAATTAGTACTTGTTCCTTGTATAAGCGCTTAAAGCAAATATAGACCTTTTTTAATATAATTTTATTTATTTTAATTATCAAGCTTTAAGTTTAATAGAGGCTTATAACAAATATCGACTAACTTTCTACAAACTTTTATAAATTATTTTTGTGTGTCAAGTTCGGAATGCATTACCTCTTGAAAAATCTATCGTTATAGCGATCCTTATAACTTCAAGTAAATAAAGTAACTCTTGGTAATAATGAGACACCCATTTATTTTGCAAACTAGACAACTCTTTGTTTTTAATAGAATAAAAATAAAATGGGCAAAAATCAAAGAAGAATGCTACTTTTTTTGCTGGAAAAGAAAATACAATTAACTACTTCATTTTACCAATATTGCATTGTGTTGTAAAGTATCATAAAAATGGACTTGATTGGCTTGAACTTTTGAAAATGTGCTTTATTTCGTTGGCTTAAAGGTAGCTAGTTAAATTAAATTCCAGGTAAAAAAAAAAAAAACGTAAAAATATATACATATACACAAGTATAAAGAATAAAATGTTTATTAACAATAAACAGTGTGTGGTTTATTCAAGTCAATTTAAAAAGGAATTATTTCAAAATTCCAACATATTGCAACCAAATCACTTAAACGTAACATAAAAATATGAGTATCCTGTGGTTTAAATTTTTCTGCAAAACTTGACCGGATATACTACATAAAATTTATTCTCTTATAAAATAAATGTAAAAAATTTATATATGTATGCAGCTTTAAAAAATGCTTAACTATTTTCAGTAGTTGCTTAACTAAACTCAAAGAAAATTACACAGCAAAAGTAAAAGCCAAAAGCAAAAGGCTAACATTTTTGCTTTACTTCAATTTTTAGCTGAAAACTTAAAACTATGTTACTGAATGCTTACTGAAAACTTTAATAAATAAAAAGCAAAAGCAAAAAAGTAAAATATCATATAACTTGCTTGGTCAGGATAGCCACCATTTTATCAAAAATTGCTGATTGCTATAAGCAATATGTTATTGTTTACTTTTTGTACTTAGCTGTGTTCGTATTCTACGACTCCAACAACGTGTAAAAAATTAAGAAATAAAAAAAGTCAGAATTGAAAAAAGTGAAAAACAATTTAACCAATTTTTTCTCCATGAAATGACAAAGGATGATGAAATATAAGCAACAGCAACGTAGTCAACGAATAGTAGTTAATAGTTAAGCAAAAGCAAAAATAAAGTAAACAACAACTTATTGCTTACAGTAAAGGCAATTTTTGATAAAATGGTTGCTTTGCTGACTGCTTAAGCAAAGAACATACACATATTGAAGCAACACAGATATTTAATTTAAAGCTAAAACCTGAAACAAAGAATAGCAATTGCTATTTTAAAGCAAAACATTTTAAATCTGTGTGTATGCTACCTACCCTACATCGCAATGTGCTTTTTAGAACACAATTACTTATATGACTTATAATGAATTCACTGCATTGATTGAGATTTATATTGTAATTAGACTATTAAAGCCAAGATTAAAATTAGTCGGTATTGTTAAAGTTGCCTATTTAACCGTTTTTGATTATTAGTTTTATCATTTGTACAAAGCACTATTGCAGGACACTGCGACCCTTAGCATCAATTTTCCACCTTCAGGTCCACAAACATCTCCACCTAAACCTAACAAGAACTCCATAGTCACACAATATGTTTTCCTCCGTTTCTGATGCCTGTAAACACAGTCTACTAACATCCACATCCGTGACTGCCATCCTTTTCAAATGCGCGCTCTCAGTCTACAATGTCCTGTAAGAAAATTCGTCAGGAGTTCCAAGTCAGGCCTGCCATACTTGAGAACCTCAGAGCAAAGTCCAAATTGCAGACTGATCGCCGCCCTACAGTAGCGAATATCCCAATCCTTCATTAGATTGAGAATGATAGTAAGTGGTGCCGACAGTAAGGTTCTGGAATAATATAGGTGTCACGTAACCTTTCCTAGTCAATGCATCCGCTGTTTGGTTATCATCTAGCATACAGTGTCCAAGTACCCAAAACAACTGGATCTTATTCCTAAGCGAAAGCATTTGCAACGTATCGTAGCAATATTTGACCAGTCTAGATATCATACGATTCGAGTCAAGTGCCCTTGGCCAACTTGTCTGTCAGAGAATCTATTAATGATCTAACCCAATGGTTAGATTAATGGCAATGGCCATTAACTCAGCCTGAAAAACACTCAGCGCTCTCGCCACTAGGTTTGACAAGTCTCGAATGGGTCCATGAACACCTGCATCAGTCATTCATTTTGGATCCATCGGTATACCAGTTCAGATTAAACTCACCCCAAACTAAGGCCCCATTAGACCAACAATCCCGGTCGGGGCATTTAACCCTCAATCTCCTGCCAAAACACAGATCCAAAGGCAATACATCCAAGACCAAAGATGGTTCTCCGACCACCCTGCTTAGAATGGACAGATTCCCCGACACTTTTCGTAGAACATGCCGCCACCCTCATCACATATATATGAAGCAGTGCATTGTTGGACATGTTCTCATTGCCCGGGTTATACCGAGGCAGGCAAGTTTCTGTACCCTGCCTAATATATTTATGGTGGTAACCTTTCTCCACCAAGTTATCGCCACATAAGTAATAATGGGGCGGTGTATATCCACAGCTCCATTCTTGGCAAAAGACCCCATGTCTTACTGTAGAAAGAGCGACTTGCCCAAGGGCCCTTATCGCCTTGTTCTGGACGACACCGATGTGTAAGTTCTAACTAAGCCTCATATTCATAATGACACCTGTATACTCAAAATCATGATAAATTGTGTCTCCTTGTAAAAGTTAAAACAACCGTTTTTAGCGATTTACCGAGAGTCCTTCCTGGGTATACGAATTTGATACCCCGCCCAGGGCTGAATATTGAATATTATTAATTCATTAAATCAAATTATTTACCCACACAAAAAGTGCAGCTGTTTTTGATTACGAGGTAAAAAGTTATATAGCTGCTAAAAGCAGATATTCACAAAATTATACGCAATATAATACTCGTATTAAAAAACTTATCTGAACCAAATTTTCATACCATTATAACTTAACCTTGGCTGATTAAGTGAATGTTAGCAAATGAATAAGAAGAAAGAAGTAGATAAGAAGATAATTGTAATACCCGATTCTTTTTTGGCTTAATTGGAACGTCAACAAAAGGAATTCTGAATTTAGTGTAAAGAGCAACCAGAGGCAGTTCAAGAGCTGCCAATGCATCCAGAAAGATGTACTGTTCAGTGCACCATACTTCTTCAAAAACGATGAAAATCTCAACGTCACGGTCAATGTACCACGCGATTATTACCAGCCTTTTTTTGTCCAAAATGGAAGAATTGGAATGGATGTGGTTTCAACAAGACGGTGCAACATGCCATGAGGCACGCGATACCATGAAATTAATGAGAGGCAAGTATGCTGAGCAATTAATCTTAAGGTTTGTAATAGTTCATTGGCCGAAATGTGGGGATACGTGAAGTGTTTCGTATACGCGTACTAACGAGCCACAATTCTAGCCCTGGATATATCAGCGAATGTGCTAGAAAATTATGCCAAAATAGGGGCCTACTAATGGACCATCTACGGCGTAGCCTAGGGGAACATTTATATGAAAAAATTTTTAAAAGCGAATGGCAGGTATTCATTTATCACCTCGAATAAATATCACTGCACTTTTCATTCACTTTTAAAAATTTTCTGTGTTTTTTTCCATTTTCAAAACCCAAACGGTTAAAAAATAAACCCGCTGCAATAAAGAACGTCTCGCAAGCGCAGGTGTATATTAACGAGCTAACGTTAGTTAAAACAAAATTATGCTTGTGTCTTAAAAACGACGTTTTTTGAAAAAATTAACGAAAGAACTATTGAATTTCATTCAACTAAAAAATAATTTTTAATTCACCTATGTACTCGTATATCTAATAAATAAAATTGTGTTTGTTTTCATTTTTTATTAAGAATTTTAGCTGATAAAATAAATACGATATTCTGTTACAAATTTTTATATATATCACCCAAGTATAATAAATACTACCATTCCAAGCATATAAATTGTTTGCAAATATATTTTTATGGAAAAGAGAAAACTTATTTACATAAAAGATAAATATAATTTTGTTTTTTCTTTCATATTTTTTATCTTACCCTAGCTGTGTGATAACGTATCTGCATGCCCGTACTACTGCTGGGTTCGTTTAACTGCACACCTCCAATCGAACTGCTGTCTTCTTCCGAGAACTCAGTCTGTTTGTAACGGGTCATCTAAAATAAAAGTTTTACAAAACGATTGCATTAAGACATTATTAAATTAAATTTTAAATTAAAAGAGTAACAGTACAATTACAAGATAAATATCAATCAATCTGCGAGAGATTTTTTGTGTACCCTACATCACCGTAAGTGTTTGAAGTCGAAATTCATATTGAAATTTTTTTTTTTTTTTTAATTAAATAAAATCTGTTCAGTGGCTTTGACAAAAAAGATACTAAAAGGTGCCTATCTCTAAAAACAAGTCACGGCTAACCACTCACGGCGCACAGTCCGTTGTTCAATAGACAAAAATCAAGAAATCACTCATTACGGATTTTGATAAAATATATACTTTTTGAAAGGTAATAACCCGCTGTCGCTAGAGGATGCTAAACTCAACTAATTTATAATGAAAGATACTATGTAAAAAATATATTTTACGTGCTTCAGAAAAATAGCTGTAAAAACTCTATTTGCTAAAGTAGTTTGGTTTTTTAATTCCTTTACAATATTATAAATATTAAACAGAAAAAAGTTTTAAATATTGTTTATTGTTTTTATTTTTATTTTTTCTACTTTGGAAAACACACTTATTTTAATAAAAAGTTTAAATTTACCAAACTTTAAGGAAAATTATTGCAACAACAAAAATATATATAAAAATATATATAAATATATATAAAAAATTATTTTTTAAAATTAAAACCAGCTTTGTCCTACAACTTAAAAAATTTTGAACTTTTAAAAATGTGTAATATAGAGAATTTTTCATAAATTTTACTAATTTTAAATAGCTTGATGCAAATAAAAAATTAAAAATAATATAAAAAATAATAAAAACATTAACCAGAAATAATTAAAATTATTATTCAAAATCAAAATTTAGGGTACAACATCGAAATTTCGCCAGATTGCAATACATTTGTAGTTTTTTTAGTGGACTTAAAAACTTCAGTTAACAACTTGTTATTTGGAATTTATTTATTTATATCAGTAATTAATACAACTCTGTGCTACAGAAAACCTTTTTTTTAGAAAAAAATTTAAATATAAAAATACTTTAAGATAGGTTTTTTGTTTTAAATATATGTGAGCGATGGGCGATTACGTTGTCCTATTTTATAAAAATTTCGTTTATATCATTTATCTACGACGACTCCTTCTATTTTTGTCCATTCTCTCTATGGGATCGAAACCAGAAATCTATGTTTGTATGTTCCCTCTTTTCCACCTCCCTGTCTTTGTAAAGCAAAAGTTTATACGATTTTAAGGTCTCCCGCTGATATATTTATTGATATGTACGATAATAAATATTGTTTTTTGCGGGGGTGTTACGCCCACTCTTCCTGTAGAATTAATTTTTTCTTAAGGTGTAACTTAATAATAGAATAGCATGGGGTAAATTTGAAGATTCTATCCTTTATAATTTCCAAGATATAACGTAATAACTATGCTTGTCTTTCTTAAGAATGTACTATGAACCAAACATTCTCATTTCACACCTTATTAGCCACTCAAGGAGCAACTTTTGAAAATATATTATTGTAAAGGGTCCGCCATCTAACTTTTTTTTTCAACAAGTGCTTATTTCGTGAATGGTAACACTTAGCTCATGTCTGATTTGACAGATAATTAGTTTTATCCTTCCGCTGAACGAATATGGTTGTGTATACGCTTGAACAACACTTCGCTAAGTGGGCCTGCGATCGACTTACAGAAGATGCCGATTTTGCCAAAAAAAATCATCTTTTTAGATGAAGCACATTTCGATCTTGGCGGGTATGTAAACAAGCAAAATTGTCGCATTTGGGGCACAGAAAACCCGCACGCATACATTGAAAAGCCGATACACCCAAGACGAGTCACTGTTTGGTGCGGATTTTGGTCCAGAGGCATAATTGGGCCATTTTTCTTCGAAAATGGGTAAGTAGTGACCGTTACAGTCAATGGCGATCGTTATCGGGCCATGTTGAACGTTGTGAACAAAAATTGAAGAGGAGGATATTAGCAAGATTTGGTTTCAACAGGACGGCGTTACGTGCCACACAGCCGAAGCTACACTCGATGTTTTGCGCCCTGTTTTTGAAGATCGCATTATCAGCCGCAGAGCTGATGTCGTTTGGCCACCTAGAAGCTGCGATTTGACACCGTTGGACTATTATTTGTGGGGTGCCGTCAAAGATAATTGTTACGCCAACAAGCCAGAGACAATGACGCTTTGAAGGACACTATTCATGAAGCCATTGGTGAAATACAGCTGCACACAATCGATAATGTGCTTAAAAATTGGACCGATCGTGTAGGCTACTGCATGGCCAGCCGAGGCAGCCGTTTGAATGAAATTATTTTCCATTATTAATCGGAAGGATTGTACTTTCAAATAAAAAAAGAAATTTGAGAAAATATTCAGTGGTTTTTTTTTATAGCATTTTCGAAAAAAAAATTGTTTGGCGGACCCTTTATAATAAATTTATTGTATTATTGTATAATACATTTAATGGATAATGAATACAAACTGCGCTTCAAGAAGAAATCATGGATGTTAATTTGAAGAAAACTCATGAATTTTGATCGTTTTCCTCCGATGTCGACGTGCCTGAGATCCAATTTTGAAAAAGCACCCAATTGCACTTGTGTTAGTTGAATCTATATATCTGTGATTCAAATTTTAACAAAATCTATTTAGTCGTTTACCTGTGATCGGATATAAACAAACTGAATAAACAAAATAATTTCTCATATGACCTAATTTGGCCAGTTTTCCCCCGATGTTATCCTCTCCCACTTCCGTTTTTAAAACATAATAACTTATAACACTTTCGTTAGCTGGATCTATCTGTGTATCAAATTTCATCAAAATCGGAATATAGCACACAAAAAAACTTTGTTTTGAAAAGAAAAAATGTAATTTTAGAAGAAAATTCACTTATTTTGCCGGTTTTCCTTCGATTTTAACCTTTCCTGGGTCCAATTTTGAAATAATTTGCACTTTCATTAGCTACATCTATCAGTGTTTTGAATATTAAAAATCAATGTTAAAAGCTTTTTAATTAGGAATTAAAAAGATTGGCAAATTCATATGATCTAACTTGGTCCGTTTTCCTGTGATTTTAACCTCGCAGATCCAATTTTGCAAAAAGCATAGCCTTTCGTTAGCTAGATCTTTCTGTCTTCTAAATTTTATGATAACAAAGTCGGTTCAGTCGTTTACTTTTGATTGAATGGCAACCAAACAAGTAAACTACAATAACAAAGAAATTTATATTTATGGATTCTACACCTTCAAAAAATATTATGGAAAATATCGCTAATTGCTGTCCTTTAAAATAAATCATAGAATCTACTTATGTAACAACAGGCAGTACGGTTAGCTCTCCCATAAAGCGGCTGGTGTTACTCTCGAAAAAAAATGTATCAATTCTTTCATTCCATGGCGTTTATACAGCGCATTTTTCCGATTTATATCGCGCTTTCTCAGAAATACCACGTACACGATCAGTGGATTGGTGTTTAAAATAATTTTTAAAGTCTGAATATAAACTAAATTCTTCTAACACGGCAGCCGGTGATTGGGTAAGGGCATTTAAGGAATGGTTTCTTGGATTGGGTAGTGCTCTCGAAAGAAAGGGTGTTGTGGTGTTTTGTTACCACAGACTCGTATCCACCAATAAAAAATCTGAAGTCAGGGAGTTTCAAAATTAGCCGTTGCAAAGAATAGGAGAAAAATCGCTCGTCTACATCCAGTCAGCAAAATTGAAGAACTGCACAATGCTTGTGAGAATTATATCCGCTATGCTGCTTAGGTTCTGCAAAAGTCCATCCAGTATGCTAAGCGTGGTCTATAAAGGTCTGAACATTTACATAGCACATTAGCCACCGATTTCCAACTGTCGTCTTAGCAACAGCTTCTACATATCATGTTGCTGGTTATTCCGTGAAAGCTAATAAGTTTTCTCAGTGTCGAGAGTTGACTGCCACAACCCGGTTAAAATATTTTCTTGAAAGTTTCATTACAGTGTCGGTCTTTCGTCTATCATATATGTATATACGATAGCCATGACTTCCTAGCAACGAAACAAGTAGAATACACGTGGTAATGCAACTTAGATCTATGTCGCATGAAGCGTCTATTTGAACTTGTTGAGGAGTCATATAAAATATATATACAATTACACAGAACCATATATTCATCTACAGTAGACATTCCAGCTCATAAAACAATGTATTGCATTAAGAATTCATTTTTTATACGCAACTTTCTATTCCCTTAATATTTTTTGCATTAATACAGTATGAGCATGCTGATACAAAGTTCTGATAT
The DNA here is from genome assembly GCA_023159175.1 of Wohlfahrtia magnifica. Lineage (NCBI taxonomy): Eukaryota > Metazoa > Arthropoda > Insecta > Diptera > Sarcophagidae > Wohlfahrtia > Wohlfahrtia magnifica. Next base: position 8,593,826 of record JAKWBJ010000486.1, on the reverse strand, counting down.
AGTGTATCTATTAAATAGTTGCTATTTATTATAGTCGACTATAATTTCATAACCATAGACAATAGCCTTTGCAGCTAGAGCGTCTTCTTTAGTAACAATATTGTAATAATTTCATAACTTGTTTTATATTATTCAAAAAAGAATGTGACCTTAATAAAAATTAAACTACGCACAACACAAACCTCAATTGTATCGGAGTCCATAAAGTCCAAAAATACGTCAGATCAAATTTAAACGACTATTGCTTGTAAGAAATATGCTTCTGTTCTGTACTGCTCACATTAATTTTTTTATCCTTATTAAATTTGGTACCTATTATTAAAAGCGAGTATGCATAGGTTCTTTCATATAATGCTTCTTCAAAAAATAAGGTGACTTCTTTAATTTTCTCCAGAAACATTTATTTATAAATATATCTATTTTTCCGACTTTTAAGTGTAATTTTTGCGCAAAAGTCTTGAGCTCTTTCAGCGATAGAGCTTTTATATCCTTTATCGCTTGTAAAATTCCATATTTCAAAGTGTAGCTCCAGTTTGGCAAACGAAAGAAAGTTGCTGCATGTCGACTTTCGAGTATGTGTATCTTTGGACAAAAAAATAATCACTTGCAAGGTTTTTTAAGTGATGAAAATCAAGTCATTAATTTTTTTCCACTACTCCATAAGACCATTTCCTATTGCCTCTAGATTTGTCATACTTATGACCGTTTTAAGCAAAATGACTATATAGGAAATAACACTGTTCTTATGATTGGAAGTTTTTAAATAATTTTCTTAAACTTGCCTTTAGTCCACCGCTATGTCAACATCATTAGCAATTATATCCATTCTGATTTGGTGATTTTCCAGCACCAATTTTTTTTTTCTTTTTTATATTTTTTATTTCAGTTATTTACGAGCTGAGGCTTTTGAAGGTCAATTTTAAATTTTTAAAGAATAATTATCGTGTCCAATCATGACTATTAACATTAGGAATATTTTTAAATAATTCCTTCAAAAAAACCTAGGTATAAACAATTCTTTAAATTTAATTGTAAACATAGGCGAAATAGGGGTTTTAGGCATTATTTTGACACAAAAAGATCACCTCATTTTTTGAACAACCTTTGCATTTACATATTTAAATTATAATTAAAATTTTTTTTTTTTAATTTGTTAACGATTTAGATACTCTTTTATTATTCTTGGCACTATATATTTAATATAATGCTATTTTAAAGCACTTTTATTTATTTTAATTATTTGTTTATTTTTTTCCAAAATGTTCAAAATTTCTAAACATATGTTTATTTTTATTTTGACACTGCTTATAAGAACTTTTAAACAGACGTATGTCTCTCTTCCCGAATTCGTTTGCGAAAAGAAAAGAAAAACAGACGTCTAAGACAAAACACATAACAAACTAACAGACTGGCTGACAGGCAAGCAGGCAACAGGCAAATTGGCATACAACTACATTAAGTTCAACGCAAATAAATTGAAATTAATTTAATATTTATCAAAATTGAATTAATGGCTTGGTTACTACGACAACATACTGCTACTGCTACTGTTTGCACTTTAAGTTGTCAATGTAATAGAACAATATATGACACACTATCTGATCTTTGCCATGCAAACACGCTCTCACACTCCTTTTCAGTCTGCTTTATTTAATTTATAATTGTAAATATTGTTTTCTATTTTACATACTTTTTAAACGTTCAAAGGCCAAAGATGTACTGAAAATTCTAAAATGAATGCGAAACAATTCCATACGATATATGTGTGTTATGCAAAACAATATACAAAAAGGCATACGGGCAGGCGGACATACTAACAGATATATTATACGTAAATACTCTTATATTTATACAAAAATAGCAACAACAAAATTAATAAAAACAAAAAATACATTGCTTGAGATCACAGATAAATTTTATTTTTCACATACAAAACACAAACCGGGAATAGCATAATAAAATATATAAAAAAACAATAACAGCAAAGAAAAGAGAGATGAAAAAACTGGGAGAAAATTATGCCGACCCCAACGTAAACAAACCACCCACCCCCAAAACAAATATACAAACACACTCAAATACAAAAATGTAAAGGCAAAACAATAACACACACTCTCAGTATATGTTTACTTTGTAGTACAGAGGCAGTCAAGCTTATATTTCTTAGAGCTTAATTTTCACCTCGTATTACGAGGAGTGGGTTTAATCAATTTTTATATTTTGAGATATTTAAATGTTTGCTTTTTATCAAATTTAAAAATATTGGTACATAAGTATTAATACCTAGATATTTTTTCAATATTTTGTGGTCCCAGAGAATTTAGCTAAGAGAGTAAAAGTTTTCATATAACTAAATGGACTTGTCTGAATTTCAAAATAAAGAGCTAAATTCCAGAATCAGACATTTTTTACTATAAATTGTTTTCACACAGAAAGATCATAACAAGTTTTATTTATAAATACCATTATCTCATTTTTTCAAAAATAGACTTGTCATGTGCGCAGTCCGGATAATTAAAAATTCTTTTTTCGGTTTTGCGGATGGGTTATATTACTAAAAAAATATTTTTTTTTATTTTCTTTAAAATTAACGAGGTTTTCTGCTTAAAATAGCCTAGAAACTAATTGAATAAACGCAGCTTACTCAAAAGGCAGAATAATTTAATACTTTTAATACTAAGCAGATTAATAAAAGGAAGGATATTAAAGACTATTGAGTAGATAAAAAATTGAGGCATATAGTAAACCAAAAATTGCTTATCGGAAGTGTTTTGATGATTGTAAAATGCTTTGGCGGAAGAGTATTACATTAGAGCGACCAATAATTATTGATATAATGCACACATATAGTTCTTGTACCGATAAAGTGAGAACTCAAAATTTGTCAATTTTCACATTTAGCAAAAAAAAAGGTATACAGTGATCACGCTGTAAACATCATTTCTCTACTCTTTCGTCAAATAAAGCACTCGTTGCCGTTTTTGTGATATAATTTCGTATTAAACAGATAAGTTTTTTTGCCTCTATTGGAAATTTTTAGTTGACTCACTTTACAGGTGTCATATAGCTAATTTTTTCTTCGAAAGAATTAAACAAAAAAAGCGTTTTTTTAATTACTTTGCCTTGTACCTTAAAATAAACTTTAGTATTATCGTTTCAGTGCCATAGGTTGTTTACCACAGACCGTAGTAGCACATGTTAAAAAATAAACAAAATAAAAAAAATGTACCGAGAAATTTTAAATGCTGTACTCGTACTCTAATTTCTGTTGTTGTATTAAATTATATTTTTTTTTTATTGCTGTTGTCTTTTTTATTTGTTTTTGTTTAAATAAGTGTGACTAGGTAAACAAATATTGTTGAACTTTCTTTCTTTTTTCTTCTTTCTCTGTTGTCATAACAGAATACTCACACATGCATATGTACATATACATGTGTGTATATATGTAAGTTATTACTATTACTTGGGATTTTCTTTAAAGAAAATATGTAAATAAATGAAATTAAGCGGTAAATAATCCAAGAAAATATGGAAAACATGGAAGGGTAAAGGGAAATATTGTATGAAGAGCATAAAACACGGAGAGTAAAACAAAAGTTCTCACTAAAAAAGCGAAAATTTCAAACACATGTACACATTATCATATTGTATTCCACACACATACAGCAAATACTTTAATACTTTTTAAGTTATTGTATTAAATATTTTAATTAATTATATTTTATATAAACGTATGCTGTTGGTAGAAAAATTATAATTATTATTGAACAATTTAATTTGGATTTTTAACATTTTATTTGCACATTTGTTTTTTTTTTTTTTTCTTATAGGTATTATTTAATATGGAACATTTCTCACCTTTGCCGACATTATATCTTTTTATGGATACTTTTCTTTTGGCAAAAACAAAATTTCGGTTTTTCAATTTTTCACTGAATTTTTGGTTTTCAGTTCTAAGTTTTATTGTTGTTAACAGCTTTATACAAACTTTTCATATTTCCTTAAAGCACTATTGAGCAATATACATATCTACATATGTATACATATGCTTTTCGTTAATATAATATGTATATAATTTATAAAACTATTATTTTTTAAATTAAAAGATATTTTTTCAATTATTTCTTAACAAAAGAAGAAAATTTCCTTGACTACCATATTTATCTATTCAACAATTTTAATTGATTTCCCACCACTACAGCAGCAAACAAAAGGAAGTTCTAATAGATGAGAGGATATCACTGAAGGCCATCATGGCGCATGACAAAGTTTTAAATTTAATCGCGTTACCAATCTAACGAAAAGACCGTTATAAATAACAATTTTTGACCAGTTAATTATTACTTGACTTTGGTTCTTTGAAGTGGTGCAAAAAATATTTTATTGCTCCTGACCTTCTTAATATTTACAGATTTTTTATCCCCCCAAAGGTAAAATACAGTCCTTATGTGTGGGTATGGGCGTTGCTTCAACGTCTGTTTTAAATTATCTCAACCGCATACAGGAAAGAACAAAATGCTCATTACTTCAGATCTAACCATATTCTTAGAAAAATGTACAATGTCTTACAATTTTGAACTTATTAATTTTTGTCTTTGAACATTGTCAAAGAAAGCATTGTCAGAAAGAATTTGAAAATCTGAATATATCATAGTAAGCAAAAATATTATACCTTTTTTAAGAAAATATCTCTATATATTGTATATAAAAATGACGTGTATCTTCGTGATCGCTAAACTCAAAAACTACTGAACCGATTTTGACCAAAATTAATCTACATGTTCTATGGGGCGTGAGGAGTGATTCTGTGTAGTTGGAAGTTCGTCCGACAGATGGCGCAATATTTTTTTTTTGTGTTTTTGCACCGTAACCCAAGAACTACTGCACTATGCTGCGTTTCGTTGAAGGCGTTGGTTCGTTAATCAGCGTGCAGTGGCGTTAATTAGCCTGATACCAACTGAATCCTAACATCTTTTTGTGAAATAAATATATTAAAAAAAAGTAAATAAATATCTATCACTCTTTTTTAAACTTTATTTGCGCAATATGTTTTGCTGAAGGCGTTAGGTGCTTGATCGCCGTGTGGCGGCATGTAGCGGCGTTAAGTATCCCGACACCGACGCATACATAACCTCTTTTCGTGAAAAGTTCGTCGGTGTCAAACAAAGAAAAGAACTTATTAAATTGAAGATTAATTTATTTAAATTAAATATTACATACATTTTTATAAATTAACCCAAGGTGTTAGTGAAAGTAAATTAATTGTATTATCGAAAGCTACTGAAAAAAGTAAATAAGCAACAGGTAAGACAATAAAGGGCAGCCTTTCTACCCCAACAATAACAAAAAAAAATATCATAAGAAACGTATATTGCAGTACAAAATGCCACGCTCACGTGCAAATATTGGTCGCCGTACACGACACACAAATTATATGAGAATGCTGCGCTCACAGCAGACACGAGAGGAGCGCGCAGAAGACAACGAACTAGCCAGGAATTGAGTGTTAGTTTTATACCAAAATTATTCACAAGAAACAGTTCAACATAAAAGAAACATTTGGGGCCAGCAACGCGGATCGGGCCCAGCTATCAAAAATATATAATTCCATTTGAACAATAATTACTATGTCGATTTAGCGCACCTTTCAGCCATGACTTTGCACGCAAACCAGACTTACAGTGAAAATAAAATTCAAAGCCAAAACAACGTTTGCCTGGGTCTACTAGTATGATATATTTAAAAGTATTAATAATACTACTTACTCGTACTATCAATAAAAAAAATTATATTTCCACTTTTGTATTAACTCAAAACGATAACTTTTTGGTGGTATTAAGGTAGTGGGGTGGTGTAGTGGTAAGAGCGCACGCATAACAACACAAACGACCCATGTTCAAGCCCCAGCAGAGGACATGACGAAGAAAAAATTTAATTGTGGTTTCGAATGTTTATTAATAATAAAATAAAGACTTCCCTCCAGACAACTCCATCTAAAAAATAAAAAGAAAAAAGCCCCCCCGACCAACTTCCCGGATACCTCTGGCGATGATGAAAACATCAGACGAATGATCAGGAAAAACACGACCCCATTTACTGGGAAAAAATTACAATTCTAAAGTAAAGATCACCACCAATTAACAAGGATCTTCACCACTACACACACAAAAATCATATGGGGGAAGCTACAGCGAGCGGATTAATCATCTGCTCCGCTTAAAATCAAATTGATTAAAGAAACTGGAACAAAGCAATATATGCTTTGTGGAAAGCCAATATGCTCCCTAAAGGAGTGACGGAAAAAAAAGGTAGTCACGAAAATAATCTCAAAATTGGTATTCGAGATGAAAGAGTAATCGGAATATGTTGAAATTTTAAATAGATATCGATGTTGTTAGTTGATTTCTCGCAAAAGTGAGATATTTAAGATTTTGAGTTAATACATTCTTGTTGATCAAGTGCGATATGTATGTACAATGGAATTGCCAGATTATCTGACATATGTGTGTCTCGCAAGCTTGTGAACTGACAATATGTACTGGAAATTTTCCAGTGTCTGGTCGTTTACAGCAAATTGACAGATCTGGCAATATTATTAGATCCGACAATCGTCTGAACAGAGCTTTACAGCTGGGTTTCCAACTTCATTCTACCAATAGTACAACGAGAAGTGTTCTGATAAAATAACATAGCTTGCTTCTGAAAATCACACATAATTACATAATACACCCATTTTGCGTAAAATATATCTATTACTGCATTGTTAATTTGTTGAAGTATTTATCGTTTAATACGATATACAAAAATAAATTCCAATGAAATGTTCATAAATACTGCTTGCGCGTTCCTGCGTACATATACAGTGACAAACATAATTATTGCCAAAGTAAGCTCTTTCAACTTCAGGGATGATTAATAGAAACTATAAGATATTTGTTATATATCGCAAATATTAGATTCTTAATACTTTTTGTTTTTTAATTGCATCCAGTCATTTCGAGATAGAACTCAAACATTTTTTGGTGACCGCTATATCGATATTGTACAAATTTTAGACAAATACCTGCTTTATCTCATAATTTTGGTTACTGCCGAATTTTTTACGCACCTATCCAAATTTTCCCACAAATCTTGATTGGGTTTAGGTCAGGCGATTGTATAAATAATGGGTAGAAGTCGGATTACCATTCGAAGCACTGTGATAGACAATAACTATATTTGATTTGAACCGCACGGCACACATTGGAAATTCTGCAAGAGCGATTTGAGGGCATGGTCATCTCAATGCAAATGATGTGATCTGACCATCAGGGTCGGACTTTTCTTTAGAGATTTTCTGTAGTCGCAAGTCACCAGCGTTGGTTCGTTCTAGCACAACGCTCAGCTATTATTCCCGCTGTTCTCAAAAATATGGAATATATATTTGGCCACAGCTCCGAAAAATGACGATCTAAGACAGTGCAAAAATTACAGTTATCATGTTGTTTCAAATCTAGCAAAGATACTCACAAGGATTCTGCTGAACCGTATAAACGATAAATTGTGGTCGACCATACGGGGACAGTAAGCTGGTTCTCGTCCCAACCACTCTTATGTTGACCACATAAACACATTGAGAATCATCATCGAACAGTCAGTCGAGTGGAAAACAGCCTCACAACTCGTATTTGTTGACTATAGTACAGCATTTGATAGCATAGGTAGAGGTAAATGCCTTCGACCCTGAAGGTAATTTTAAAGTCGGTGACGACATAAGAGAGAACATCGACTTGGTAGTGTAATCTCGACAGATGGCGGCGCATTCAGTGATATCCTGAGCAAAATATCTATATTCTCTATATTAACCGATATGGAAACTCGGTTGTTTTCTTCAAATATAAAACCGGTTCTGCTGTACGGGTGCAAAACGTGGCTGATGACAAATACACTAAGTACAAAATTCCAAATTTTATCAACGGCAGACTAATCCCCCAGATCCTCAAGATCTGGTGGCCATATATAATATCAAAAGCGGAATAGTGAGGCAAATGTAAACAAATCCCGATACATCTGGAGAGCAATAAGAGAAGGTGGAATTGGATTTGGCACACCTTATAGAAACAACCAAACGAGATTTGCAGACAAGAAATGGAACCCACAATTCACTAGAGCACGGGTAGGCCGAAACACACATAGAAGCGCAAAATAGAAAAGGGCGTACAACAAATAGAAGACATGTTGTTAGCACAACATAACTTTCACACCTTGGTGAGGAGTCGGAGACTATCTAAACTCTTCCCTTGACCCATGCACCCGGTTGAGGAGATGCAACACTGCACCGAGCTCATGCTCTGCCTGCGCGTTAGGTTTAAACCACAGCCACAACGAAGCTCCCACAAGGGGGCCTACCCTGGGGCTCCCGATTCCCGTGGCACCAGAATATCTCTGGTCAGGCTTAGTGACACGTGAGTGTGAATACAAACACGTGCCGCATCCAGTTTCGGCCCCACAACGGCAACGAACTGGTCACCGGTAAATGAAGAGCATAGGGTAGGACCGTAGTAAATGACGAAATTTTGCTAAGGCTCTATGCTATCTATTGCCATGTTGATGTTTCACTTTATGTCAAACTCTTCTTGATGATTAAGTCGTCTGATCTAACCTAAGCTAACCTTAATTACAAAAAAATTAATTTTATTCTTCATTTTATACATTTATAACGTCAGGCGTTGCAGGCTTATGTCAAAAAAGTTGAAATAGTGCATTTTTACAGCAAGTTACGAGCAAAGTGTGTAATACGTCTGACGCGAAAAAGTTGGGCAACTTTCAACTTTTATTAACGATGACAGTTGAAAACCTGATTTGCGTTCTTATGATGTATTACATTTTTTTAAAAAACAAAAAAATATATATATACTCTCTATTTTCACATAAACAACACTAGAAACAAACGAAAATAAGTAATTAGCTGATCCAAGTGTCATCTCTAAGGAATGTAGTGTAGTTTTCCGTTCTTAAAGCGTTCTTATATATCTTCACCTTTACGTTTTATTTTTAAATTAATTTATTTGGGTACTTTTCCAGTAAAGTCTATTAAAAATTACTCAGTAAGAATTTACAGAGTAAGGCAAAATTACTCTCAAAAATAAAAATATCTAGAAAAGTACGCAAACGGAAATCCAGTAAGAATTAGTAAGGTAGTGAAAACAGCTGATTGAGAAAACAAAACAAAAAATAAAAAGTTTAAATAAGTAATAATAATAAGTAAATAATAAATAATAAGAAGTAAATAATGAACAATAATAAGTAAATACGTAATAAATAAATTAATAAAAGTAAACTTTGTCTTTTTTATTATTTAAAAAAAGAAATTTTAATTTATTTTAAAAGGTTTTTGTTTTTACACATATTCTTTTCTATCAGCTGTTTTTTATCTATCATACAAATTTGTACTGCAAAAATTTATCCAGTAAAAAAGAGTAAGTTATCTTGCATCGACCTGTCATATTACACTCTTTTCTGTCCTCTCTCCTTACTGAGAATTTGTGTAAACAAACATAATCCAGTAAAAACTTATAAAAACTTGTACAAGTTTTTAAAATTTTTTTAATACGCAAACAGACCTAATCATTACACTCTTTTATATCATGCACTATACGTACTTAAAAATACAGCCCTGTAGCTAGAGAATTGACTGTTCAGTACTGTCAACGATATGTCAATGGGTTTCGTCGGAAAGTTTTCATGTTACATCATTTAAAAGAAACAAATTTTCTAACAAAAATTGTAGAAAAATTTAAAAAAAGAAAATAAAAAATAAAATAATTTGTGAAAACAATAAGAAACGAAATTTAAGTGCTGTTGCCATTTCAACTTCGCTTGGAAGAAAGCAATACAGTGAATATCAAGAGAAACAACAAACAAATAATTTCCAACAAAAAATGACCGAAACAGAAGCAAATAATCAGGTTAGTTGAGTTGCAAAAAAGACAAGACAAACGACGATAAGATCTTATAAATATAATGAAGGAATCATATTGCATTCTATACTATTGATCATCAAATGTTCCCGAAATACAGTTCCCCTATGTAATCTTCCTGTATCAGCTATGAACGAAGCAACGTCATTTTGTTTTTTGTTTGGCATCTCCTATATAATATGTAGCATCGCTGTTTGTAATCAAATAAGTTTTTTATATTTGTTTGTGTGAATATGTGTGCATAATATATTATTTGTTATTATTTTGTGTTTTGTGCGCAGTATGAGTAGAACGCTTTCAGTATAATAATTGAAATAAATTTATTTTATGCAAAAATATATTTGTGATTCTAGGCACTTTCATTCACTTCGATTTGATAGGTTCTTTTGGTTGAGTCTAATAGTTAAGGAATGAAAGAGAGACGGAGAATGAGTAACTCTTTTTACGTTTTATTATTTTTTTAATGTTTTTATTAAAAAATTTTTACATACGTATTTTATAACAAATGTCAAAATATATATTTAAGAAATTATTAATATCTAGAATAACAATTTTTCTATTAATTTTTATTTTATGCATTTTTAAGGCCAAAATTCAGTACTCACGTGTTTTTATACGTTGTCACACATTACTAGAAGTTTTTTTACATTTGCCTAAATATATGCAATCATTACCACAAGATCTGTTATGCTTAAAAAATAAAATAATGTAAAAATCCCTCTATAAGAAAGGGTGTTCAAAATTGACCGTATATCTGAAATATTCTTTAACGTTTTGCGTCAATATCGGTATCAACAATTGTACTAATGGATTAGCTCACTCTTTAACAAATTTTTTTAATACATCAAATCCATTGGTCATATCAATGGTAACATAGCTGAAATAGATTACATTTAAATAACAAAACTAAACATTTTACCCTAATTTAATAGAACAATAACCAGGTCTCAAGTTATAACCAGGTCTCAAACCATATATCAGCTTCTTAGCATGGATTTCAAAAATGATGTTTTACTATGACAAATATATTTCACCCCCTAAGACCGTAATTAATCGTAAAGTAACTTCCGGTAATGTATTTGAATAAATACTACCTTGTTCAAAAAGTTTCCGGAAGAACACCCGTGTAGCGGTTCCATCAATCCGATTTTTTTTTTTTTTTTATTTGCGAGGCTGAGTCTGATCCCACATTCATCATAAGGATCATTGCTGGAGACGAGATGGATTTATGAGCACGATACGCAATTCAGACTTCAGGCAAGTGAATGGCGTTCATCAAATCAATCAAAAAAGAAGGGAATGCCCACGGTTTTTATGGATTACAACGGTGTAGTGCATCATGAATTTTTGATAGAAGGCCAAACAGTAAACAAGAGTATTATTTGGGCGTTATGAGACGTTTGCGTGTAGCAATTCATCGAAAGAGACCAGAATTGTGAGCAAAAAACTCGTGGATTTTCCAACATGAAAATGCGCCATTGCACAGAGCCATCATTATTCGAAATTTTTTGACGAAAAATGCAGCAAATACCATTCAACACCCACTGAATTCACCTAATTTGTCTTCCTGTGACTTCTTTCTGTTCAATCGAGTTAAAAAATCATTACAGAAACGCGTTTCAGCAGCTGTTTCTAAAATTGTAAAAAATCGCCAACACAGAGATAGATTAACTTTTGGCTACGTAGCTTTTGCAAATGTCAAGAAGCTATGATGCTAAGATTTAGCGGGAATATCAACAACAGATGTATCCACCTAAAAAAAAATAAAAAACGCAAATCGGAAAGATGAGACCGCCACACGGGGGTTATTTCAGAAACTTTTTGATCAAGGTATTATGATATCAAAAGCAGTGCCACGGAGAAAACGCAGTAACTAACAACTACTCGGTGGCGAACTTCATAGTGAATCAGCGTGACAAATGCTGACAATGGTAAATTATTGTTGACACACCATGAATTTTCTTTGGTGTCATGCATGACTTTCTAAATAATTGTAAAAATTTTAACGAAGGTAGATTTCATCTTTAAGGTATCCGTTTATTAGTGAGCCCTGACAGACAATATCATTGATGATTATTAGTGCTTTATTTGTTATCGAGGTAGCAGGTGAAATTTTGTACCTATAAGCATATAGTCGACTCATAAACGATAATGATAAGATAAGATATATTTTGGCGTTCTTTAATATGGTGACATTCAATGTCTTTGTTATACATATGTCCCTTTTTTGTGTCATTGTTACAAGGATTCACAAATTAAATTTTTTCATTTATGATAATCTAATAGAAATTTCCACTTGATACTGATTTTGTGAAGATGATTCAACGATGAAACTTTCATAGTGATAATGTCGCTCATCGGCTAGTTGAACTAAACAACACAAAATATTATTATTAAAATAAACAAAAGTGTACAGAGAACGATGTCGATGTTCTTCAATTTAGAGGTCGATGTATCGGTCATTAAAACATCGATGTTTTAAAATACATAGATAGTTTTCAGATGCTCGTCGAATGAAAACTTATGATAACTACTTCCTTTTGTGCTCACATTAGAGAAGTGTTTTGTGTCTATTACATATATAGAGTTTTAATATGATCGGCTATGTTTTGTAAACCGAATTCGAATGATATTGAAATCGAACCAAATTTTAAGTTGATATAATTTTCAATTCTGACAAGATGTTAAAACTTTTTTTTATTAATTAACAAAATTATGTACCTCTAAAATAACTTCCTTGATCATAAAAACTTTAAAATAATTGTTTCATTTAAGTTTTATTTGTCCTTTTTACTCGATTTCAATTTCATTCATTTTCGGATTACAGAACATACCACAATATTCTTTATAAGGTATTACAAATAGTAAACTTAATAACATTTTTCACGGAACAGTATCTTAAGGTATTTCTTTTGAAATACCTTTTGCATACCGCATACTAAATCATGAATAGACACAATTCGAAATTTGTAAATTTTCAGGAAAAACAAAACCCCATTTTTTAAAAACATGGCTGCAATTTTATAATCAAATTAAGTTCCACAGTGAGACAACAGTCCTAGAAGAAAGCATACTTCATTTATTTTATTTTGAGCTGTAGTTTTTGAAATAAGAGATAATTTTCGAGTTGTGACTTTTTAGTCAACGTGTTTTCTTTAAGTAGTGTAAGTAGTATAATAGCAATATGTGTCTCTTTAATTAAAAATATGTTGTATGTTTAATATCTTCATTTTTATGATTTAGGTGAATTAAACTATACCAAGTTAATAGCATACAAAAAAACATAGACCTCTTTCGAAATATGATTTGTATCGACTAGTTCCTTTATGTGTGGTTGCTCTATTACTTACAACTGTAGTCTTTCCGAGTAAACTGAGCTTAAAGATTCAATTAAGAGTGACTTAACATAACGCCATATCCGTGTACGCAGTTAAAAAAAAAAAAAAAATTGAATTGATTGGTTACGTCGTTATGGTATGTCACCAATAATCGAACAAAGTGTTGCTCAAAAGGCACCACAAAACTAAACACTTTAATATTTCCCCACTTGAAATAATACTGTTATGATGGAAAAAACTATTCAATTACACAGCCACCACTTAAAATAATACTCCTTATTTGATGCTTAAGAAGAGATACAATTAATACACTGCTTGCCACTTGAATAGCACACCTTACGCAGTTTCAAGAAATTGTTTTATATCTCAAATATTATAACCATGTTAAATCTGTTATCATATATGGTCTTTAATGCTTTATTTACCTCTTCTTTGGAAAAAAAATAACAAAAATATGTACCGTTATATAATTTTTTTGTGCCTACAAATTACTGTGAAAAAAAGGCTTCACTTGAATAGAATAGGACGTCTCATTAGAACTCAGTTTTCTGTCTTACTTTTGTCATTAAGATTAATAAGTTAGTTTTCATAAATAATAATTGTAATGAGGCGTGTCAAAGCACTGACCGAAGTTCAAATGGCGCAAATTAACGATTATAAGGGTGTTGGTCTGTCTGTTGCCAAATGTATCGAAAAATATTGAAAGAAGTCAGAAGGTTAACATCATTTTTCTCTAAACTTTTTCTAAGAGTAATTTAAAAAAGGTATTTTTATTGATGCAATGGCTTTTAAGCGCGCCTTTTTCTGTTATGGAAGCAAAATCAAAGTTTCTGTTTTTGTCTTCTCCCTTCTCTTGACAACTTTTAAATTCTGATTCCTCCGTGTGCAAATCTTCCACCCGGTAGTTTATAAAAACAATATTCATAATTTGACTAACCTTTTGTGGGAAGAAATAAAATTCTAAAGGGGAGGTGGGCGAGAGGTACAGTATTTTTTAATTAAAAATTAAAAAAATATTTGGCTATGTAATTCGAAATTTTAATTGATATGTCCTTACGCATAAAAAGACAAAATATTATTTTTTGAGCGGTGGCTTATTGTTTACTAAAAAAACCCTCTTAAGTTTTTTGTTGTTTCATGAATGCAAATAATGAAGATAATCATTAAAATGTTAAATATGATTAAAAATATTAATTATATTTTTCCAAAAAGCAAACTTGAATGAATATGGGCTTATATACATAATTTTTTTTTCAGAAATTTTTCTTTTTATTTAAAAATGCATGATAACTTCATATTTAAGCACATTTTACCATTTTCTTTTTATCTTATCTATTGTTTTATATTTAATATATATATTTTTTTATTTTTATATTATTTTTCTTTTTATTGATTTTTATTTTCCTTTCTCTTCTTTTTCAGTTTGAATAAAACACAAGTTTAATTTAAAAAAGCACCCCAAAGAAATAAAAAACTCAACTTTAACAGATTTTGTTAATTCGGCAACGAAAATATAAAAAAGAAATACTCTTCTAAAAGCTAGTTTTTTATAAAGTCCTACAAATACTTTAGTCCCGTTTTGCTGACTTGGTTTATTTATTTGTTCTTTTCTATTTTCAAAAACTACTTTGACTTGTATGCCAGTTTAGTTTAAAAATTTTTTTGAAAAAAAAAAAACAATACAAATCGGTAATAACAAAAAATAATATTTAAACAAACCTGAACTATTAAACGAATTACAGCAGTATTTTGTAGACATTTTTTGTTGTTTATTTTCTTTTAATTAATCTTTGATTTGGCATATAGTAATACCATATATTTCATACATTTTATCATACTCGTAAGAAAAGAAAACAAAAAAGCAAGATAATTTCTTTTGCATATTAAAAAACAACAACCATTTATTTTCGTAAATAATGGCGGCCTATTTGAATCGTACACTTTCCATGGTCAATGGTAATGGCGGCAACGCCGGTAACACTTCTTCCAATACACAAAATAAATCATTAAATTACGATCCGACTGCGGTGATGGCCGAAAATCGTATAATGCACGTCAACGCTGATAAATCACCATTACAGGTCTTTGTTAGAGCCAAAAAGAAGATCAATGATATTTATGTTGAAATTGAGGAGTATGTCAATGAAACTACACAATTTATCAATGGTAAGTGATGTGGGGGTCCATCGATATTAGTAGTAGAAGATATTAATAGGTAACCTTTTATTAAAGCCTTACATGCTGAAGCTGATATAGTTGATAAAGCAGAACGTGAACTCTTTGAAAGTTATGTGCTTAAAGTAGCTGGTATACGTGAAGTATTAGCTCGGGATCACATGAAAGTAGCCTTTTTCGGTCGCACATCGAATGGTAAAAGTTCTGTCATCAATGCCATGTTACGTGAGAAAATTTTACCCAGTGGCATTGGTCATACAACAAATTGTTTCTGCCAAGTCGAGGGCAGTGACAGTTCTGAAGCCTATTTAATAAAAGAAGGTTCAGACGAAAAACTAAATGTTGTGGTAAGTTTAATAAATAATATGGTGTTAAAAAATTGTTATTTCAATCATTTACAAATTTCTTTTAGAATATTAAACAACTCGCCAATGCTTTGTGTCAAGAGAAACTGTCAGAAAGTTCTTTGGTGCGCATATTTTGGCCACGTGAACGTTGTAGTCTATTACGTGATGATGTCGTATTTGTTGATTCTCCTGGCGTCGATGTCTCAGCTAATTTAGATGATTGGATTGATAATCATTGTTTAAATGCTGACGTATTTGTGTTAGTACTAAATGCCGAATCCACAATGACACGCGCTGAAAAACAATTCTTTCACACGGTATCACAGAAATTGTCGAAACCCAATATCTTCATATTAAATAATCGATGGGATGCATCGGCTAATGAGCCAGAATCTCAAGAATCGGTAGGTGATTTAAAAAAATCCTAATGTAACATATGTGGTATTGTTTTAGTTTTTAATTTGTAAAACTTTGTACTTAATTTTTTTTTTTTGTTAAAAAAATCTTTTTATATAATATAATTCACCCAAGGAGCTTGAAAAGGTAATGACAAACACCTTTTGGCTAGCTTAGCTTAATAATAAACTCTTTTTTATTAGCGAGCTTAAGGCTTTCTTTATGCTCTACCTACGATTGAAAGTAAAATTTGCTTAAATATTTTCTGTATTATATGTTGCAGGTAAAAATACAACATACAGAGCGTTGCATTGATTTTCTGACGAAAGAATTAAAAATTACGAACGAAAAGGAGGCAGCTGAACGTGTATTTTTCGTTTCGGCTCGTGAAGCTTTACAGGCTCGCATTGAAGAGGCCAAGGGCAACTCGCCCAGTCAAGGTGCTCTGGCTGAAGGTTTTCAAATGCGTTATTTCGAATTTCAAGATTTCGAACGTAAATTCGAAGAATGCATTTCAAAGAGTGCCGTTCAAACGAAATTTGAAAAACACAGTTCCCGTGGTAAAACTCTATCTGGCGATATGCGTTCTATGTTAGACAATATATTTGAACGCATTACAATATTCCGTAACTTGAAAGTGGACCAAAAGACTTTACTGACGGAACGCATTCAGGGCACTGAAACGGAAATGATGAACGTTACACGTGAAATGAAATTAAAGATTCACAATATGGTTGAAGATGTCGAACAGAAGGTTTCTAAGGCATTAAATGAAGAAATTTGGCGCTTGGGAGTCTTAATTGATGAATTCAATATGCCTTTTCATCCGGAACCATTGGTATTAAATATCTACAAAAAGGAGTTAAACAGTCATGTCGAAGCCGGCCTAGGCTCCAATCTACGAGCTAGATTATCAATGGCCTTAGCAATGAATGTGGAGGCAGCACAACGTGAAATGACTGGTAAGTATTAGAAGTGGCATTAGCTTATATTTAAAATTATTTGCTAAACAAATTTTATTTCTTTTTTTCTATTAAGATCGAATGCATGCTTTATTGCCAAATGAAAAATTAATTACTCCAGCAAAGATTGTAGCTCGTACCCAGCCCTTCGAAATGCTGTATTCATTGAATTGTCAAAATCTATGTGCTGATTTTCAAGAAGATTTAGAATTTAAATTCTCCTGGGGTATAACAGCCATGATACAACGTTTTACAGGCAAAGTCAGAGAAAGAAATTACAGAAAAACACCAGCAATTATGAATCGTCAAAGTAGTGTTATGGTAAGTTACTTGGAACTTAAAAACTTTTTAGAATGAAACACATTTAAGATTTTTTTAATTATTTGCAGCAAAACCCTATATCGCCCATTTCACCAGTTAACGATACACCATTGTGTCTTATACCTACACCTGTGGGTAATATTACCCAAGACCAATTATCGATAATATCACGTTTTGCTTTGGCTTCAGTGGGATCTCAGGGAACAATAGGTGGTCTTATTGTATCCGGCATAGTAAGTATGCCCACGCTATTGTACATGGATTTTTAATGTGATTAATTAAAATGCTTTTCTAAAGATGTTGAAAACTATCGGCTGGCGTGTCTTAGTTGGTGTTGGAGTTCTATACGGTTGTATTTATTTATATGAACGTCTTTCATGGACTAATTCAGCTAAGGAAAGAGCCTTCAAGGCTCAATATGTACGCCATGCGACGAAAAAACTAAAAATGATTGTGGATTTAACCTCAGCCAATTGCAGCCATCAGGTGCAACAGTAAGTATTATTATTATTATTATTATTTTTTTTTTTTTTTGAAGAATCTTTTAGCATATTCAAAATTTTTCACGTATTTTCAGGGAGCTTTCCAGTACTTTCGCTCGCTTATGTCGCACTGTTGATTCAGCTACCACCGATATGAATGAGGAGTTAAAAACTTTAGAAGCTCAGTTGGCTGTCTTAGAATCTAATCAGAAACAATTGAAATTGCTTAGAAACAAAGCCAATTACATACAAAATGAATTGGAAATATTCGAAAATAATTATATAAAATCAAATTAGTCCACGACAACAATAGCAACAGCTATACTCCCTAATTTGATAAGTCAAGAGTGGAAAATTAGATGAGCTGCTGTGGACAATTATTGAACTGTGCATGTACAACAATTGGAAGCAACAAAGAAACTAGTTAAAAAAGGCATTAAAACAAAAGTAAAAAAGGATACTATTATCAATGAATACCCTCCTTAACTATTTGCATAAAATTTCAAAATAAAATGGTGTTAGAAATAGAAAAACTATAATTTGCCAGCAATATTAAACATCTAAAATTTTGTTAAATCGAAAGCTTTATGTTGATTATTTAAACAATTTTTATTTGCTTAATTATTATGTTGTTTCATCCTACTATAACTGTATGATTATTGTTTTTAATTTAAATATTCTACTTTTCTACTCCCAGGCATACAAAGAAAAATATTGTGTTAAATCGATAAAAAAAAAACTATGGCCAGGGGCCAATATATGTGATGGTTTTGTTTATTTATAAAATATTTAGCTAATGTTTTTATTTTTTTAAACCCTCCTTACTCTTTTTAATGCGTAATAGTTGGAGCTTCAATTTTTCAACAACAAAACTTGAATTGTTTTCATTTATTATTTGTTCAATAATAATACTTCATTTATATTTTCATAAAAACGTTTGTTAATATAACCGATCATTAATGATGATTCTAACTCTACTTTAATAAAAAGGAAAATAACACTTTATTGTAAAAAAATAGTCTGTGTTTTATTTTAAAAGTATACGTTACACATTGAAATCACTGGATTTTAAGCCATAAAAACATTTTTATCCGTTTGATAAGGCATTTTGTTCCATAGTCCTCTTTCTTTGGCGTAGTCAAATAATGAAGCTTAAACACAAAAAATGCTAATTCCGATATATTGCAATGTTTTCAAGACGAGCCGTTTATTTTGAAAGTAGAAGCAAATTTTTTTCTTTTCGATATACATATTTAAAATTTTGCTTTTCATTAAATCTGTGGCTTGGAACTAAAAATTAGGTAGGTAAGCAAGGCGGTGTCGAAGTACTCCACCTGGAGACCACAGATGGCCATTGTGAAGATCTTTCCCTGGAAAAACAAATAGAGAAAAGAAGAAAGAAAATGAAAGCAGAGGGAAAAAGAAGGATGGAATTAAGGAGTTAAAAAGAGTATACAAAAAGAAAAGTAGTTATAAAAAAGAAGCCCACATAGAAACCGGGTATCACCCAGTGATCCAGCCTAAACCTATTAAATAACCCTTCAGGCCACATATCCTAGCTAACGCCACATCTCCCAGGCCGTTAAAAAGCCCTGGTCCAGCAAGTCACAAACCACAAGTCACAAACCTTTCAGAATCCTAAGAGATTCCCTCCTCAGATTGAAAACCCATTCCATTCTAGAGCGGTCAAGTTTAGGCCAAAGCAGCCTGGAGACCCTGCAGTCTCCTCTGCTCCTTCATTCTACTACGGACCCACGATACCCTTAGCCGCGCCGGCTCTCGCCAGCTAATCTGCAGTCTCATTTCCTCGTACGCCAGCGTGTCCCGGAACCCAGAAGACTTACGTTGCACACATCCAAGAATGACGTGAGGGTACTTCTTTACACTGCAACCAGCTGACATGGCGTCCAGTCTGCGCTTTGTTAAGGAAGCAAAGACCTTAGACCGTATTGCTCTGCACTCGTCCGGGAGTTTAAAGGATAATTTGATGTCACTGTTCACAGGATAGACTCAACACCCGTGCTCTCCTCGGTCTTAAAGTCGAAGATAGCATGGCCATTCAGAAGTCTATCAACACATTGCCAAGACTCTCTGTTGGGAAATACTGCTGAAGTTGCATTTCTTAACCCTGTAGCCCGTAGAACCAGTACGGGTCAGCAAATGCGCACCCCAGTCCAGGCCACCTAAAATAGCAGAATGTCCAAAATCCAGAGCTTTGGCCAGGCCTACTTCCAAAATCCTCAAAAATTTTAGTATCTCTCCTCTTCACCGCTACATTTAGAGACGTTAGGCTCGGAATAATATCCAGCGCTGCCTGAGGAGTACTCCTGAAAGCATCAAATGCGCCCTGGGCGACACAAGTCTCTCAAGTAGACATGTTTATCACAACTAAAGGTCCTCCTATGGATCGTTCTCCTCAGATACAAATCTACCACCCTCTCTATCGTTTTCAGCAAAAACAATGACAGACTGATCGGCCTAAAGTCACCTGGCATAGAGTGGCAAGCTCTACGGCGTTCGGTATGAAAACCACCTCTTTCCACGCTCTAGGCAAAATTCTACCAAAAAGGCAAACCCTAAAGACTCTTACTCAACAGTTTTCTGAACCTGGACAGTTCATTGACATAATCTACGGATTCGCAAAAGTTCATACCTGACGCTCTCTTAGCCCTCTTAATATTCTCCTTGTACCTATTAAAACTGTTTGGTATTTTGATTAAATAAGTGGACTGTAGGGTGATTGATACCTTAACCTTAATCTGTTGTTTGCATAAATTAACTACAAGTCGCTTGTAAATACCTTTAGCGGTTTTGACTGTTGCAACTCGAACTAGATTGACTTTACCAGGGTGCACTTTAGTAACGAGTCCCATCAGCCAAGAGGCTGGCGGAGAGTTTCATCATGTACTAGCACAACATCACCAATCTTTAGATTTTCTTTGAGTTGAAACCATTTTGTTTGTTGCTGTAAAAAGCAAAGATAAGTTAATTTCCATTTTTCCAAAAATGTTGTTTAATGCGAGTAGCCAACGAGATAATCAGTTGATTTTAAGATGCTGTATGTCAGGTTCAGGTAATTAATTGAGTGGTTGCCTTAACTCTGGCTTCCCAAATGCCGCCAAAATGGGGTGCACCGGATGGTGTAAAATGCCAAGTGATTTGCATAGTAGCTAAGGTTTTACAAAAACTCTCGATTTTTTGAATAATTTTGAAATTTTTGTGCCGTTGTCGCTGTAGACAGCATATAGTAAGCCACGTCGACCAATAAAACGCTTAAAAGCTGCCAAGAAGGTCTCCGACAACATATTTGAAACGAGCGCAAAGTGGATTGCACGAGTAGTCAAAGAAATAAAAACTGCTATGTAATCCTTATTAAATATGTCATTTCTATCTCGATAGATTTTAATTGATGCCGTAGCACAATAATCTACGTCTACATAGGAGAAAGGACGTACTTGAGTGACACGATCTGTTGGGAACCCAAAGTAGCTCGGAATCTAGCACAGACAACGCATTTGTTGATTTCGCTTTTTACTAATCAATGACAGTCGATTATCCAAAAGCGCTGTCACAACTTGTTAATCAGCAGTGTAGGTCCAGCATGCAAATTTAGCAAATGTTCTGAAGAAATTATGCTTCCGACCAAAATACACTTGTTGAAAATAATCATGGATTGCTTTTTGTCAGAGTCTCAATCAGCATTTTAAATTCGACAATTTATTCTAAGAATATCGGAATTGTCAAGAAAATGAATTAATTTGCGTATTGGACTTAAATTAATTTGATTTCCTTTGAGAAGTGCCTTTCTTGTGACCACTGAACACAATGGAGTAGTGCCTTATAAATTTCTGATGCATTATACGTCGAGTCGAATAGCAAACAAGGATTTCGTTTTTGGCGATACATCTATTCCAAGCTGTAATTATAAACAAAACCTTGGACAAATTAGAAAAATGGTGCAAAAGCTTACCAATGATATCAGGTTGTTCAATCACTGAAAATGCAAAAAGGTTGTGTTTTCTTTCTTCGGATGCCAAAGTATTTGCAATTGCTGAAATATCCCATATGAAAAAAGGATAAGTGCGCTCTGGAGTCGAAAGCCAAACGGGACCTTTCCACCAATGTGCACAGTTCATAATCTCTTTTGGGTGCATACCTCTGGTAGCAATATCTGCCGGGTTGTCTGATGATTTCACGTGCCGCCAAACTTGTGGTGAAGTTGTTTCAACAATTTCTGCAACTCTGTTTGCAACGTAGTCTTCCTTCTGCTTGGGTGTGAAGAAAGCTATCCGGTGACTACAGTTGAGTCAGCCCAGGCATAGTTTTCAACATTTGAAATCGACAATATATTCAAAGTCTTATAAATACATAATATGTATAATAAATCTTATTTATTAAGATGTTTGTTAATCAAGGCAGTTATGTTAATGGTAATTAACATAATAAGTAAAAGAGAATTCAAAATTTTTTCAGATTTGCAAATTATAGCAGTTTGAAATTTCAGTCGATTTCAATTTCGATCAAAATCGTTTTCCATCACATACCTGAATAAATGGAGACAAGAGCAATGCTGCTGAAAGTACCAATCGTGGTAAAAAAATTTGCTATAAAGGTGCCACACTCTTTTCACAGTAAAAAATTTTACATTAATTTTGTCATGAATGAAAGTTTGACAGTGTACCACTACTACATAGGCTGTCTCTGAGGTGTCACAAAAGCCGCAAAGTTGAACGCATGTTGTTGAAGTTGTGTAAATCCACCCAGGAATTTGATTTTCAGTTTGAAACAGTTTTTTGGAATTTGATATGCACTTTGCCAGCAGGTACATAACCAAATATTGTATTTTGTGCCGTTGTATGAATATAAATTTAAAGAAATAGTAATACGAAGTTAAAAAATAGTAATAGAAAGTTAAAGAAATGTTGCGAACCTATGAGTATATCAATAGGACCGTTTTGTAGCGAACCGTCATCGGCCATTAGTATATCTCCTCTAAATTCTTTGTTAAATACCTGTTGGTCAGAAAAAAGTTAATTAGAAATCTTTTTCAAAACTAGAGCATCAATAACAACGCTTGAATTGATATCGAATCGAGACGTAAAATGTGGCCAAACCATTTGTGTAGACTGAACCTAATTCTCCATTGCCTGAGATTTTGATGTGAGCATTCTTACGAGGTAGTCGCAGCCGTTTTGCCAGATCCTCCGAAATAAATGTGCCCATAGACGCCGTGTCTAAAAGCATTTTTCAGGTTGCCGTGTTTGTGCCGTGATATTTGATGCCGCAACAATTGCTGTTGAAAGTAGAACTTTATAATTGTAGTTCCCATTTGCTGTATATAAAGGAATTTTATGACTGTCGTGTTGGTTGTTGCCTTGGTGTATTCTGTTGTTCGTTGCTTTGGTGCTTGAAGTTTCGTAGTGTAAAGCCGAATGATGAGGCTGTTTACAGTGATGACATCTGTGTGATGACGTACAACTGTTGACACATGAAAACTGGATGATCAACTTGACAAATTGGACTTGGTTTTGTTGAATTTTTTGCAAGAAATACCTTTGGCTTGTTGGTATGATTGCACACTATCAAGCGATATCCAACGATTATTTAAAAATGCAAGAAATTCTTAAATTTTTGCTGAGTCAGATTTACCTTTCTTCGATTAAGCCAACAATTTTCTAGTTTCATCATCTAGTTTTTTTAAGAACATGAAAATTATCCATGGGCCTCGTTTCGCAGCATACGGACCCAATGTTTTCAAACCCCTCATTATTCAATCTGTATTATATTATCAGCGAGAGACCTTACTGTTGCGGCCGACGGTTCATAAACATGTTTTAGGTCGGAAAAACTACTCATGTATATCGTAATTAGATGTTTTTTGTTATCGTACCTATTGCACACTTTCTGCCATGCTTCTTCATACGCTTCATCGAAACAAATCATACCTCTTATAATTTGTTGAGTTTCTCCTACTAAATGCATTTGAAAATACTGAAATTTTGTTGAATTTGATACCGATGTTGCATTGTGAACTGAACTCACAAATAAACCTTTAAATGTTGGCCATTTGCAGTAGTCACCTGAAAAGGTGGGAATATTTCACTTTGGTAAGCGATGATCTGCACTCTGTTGATTTTCCAAAAATGTGCGTGGGTGTCTGTGATTAAAAATAAGGTCGTATTTAATGCATCCACATTGTTCTGTTGTTACGCGCTAGGCGCTTATCTAGGCGAATGAATTCTGACCATGATGCAGCTTCACAAGTGGTGAATGAATTTACTGAACTAACAAAAGTAATTCATTTTACAAATGTAGCTTTTATATTGCCGCGTTGGTTAATGAGGTCGGTTTCCATTTTTGTCTTTCAATTTTTGTTTTTTTTTTTAACTTTATAGAAAGTTTAACCTTTATTTTTAGTTAACAAAGTCAAAGAAGCGCAATATGTAATTTTTTAAATTATGTATCAATGTATATAGTATGTACATATGTATTTTGGTATATAAAAGTTTGCACACTTGTTTCCTTTTTCTTTTATTCTTAGAACCGTTTCTTATTTTTTGTGTTGATACCATGTACATCGTTTTCTGTTGAATTAAAAGTATGACATTAACAACTTAATTGACTGCTACTGCAAGATTATGTTTTTTATTGGGACCTGAATTTAATACTGAATGAAACATCCAACGTTTCCCATATTACACTAAGTTGACTAGTTAATCGAAAACTACAAAAAAAAAAAAATAAAATATAAAAATACCCAATGGTTCGAGGGACCAAAATGTTAGGTATATTGATTAAATGAGTGGACTGTAGGGTGATTAAAAATTATTAATACGAAACTGTGTTTTAAGAAAATTATAATTAAAAAAATGACAAAGTATAGAAATGTTAACTACAAAAATAATATAAATTTAGTAAAAGATAATGGATACTTAAAGAAAACTGTAACAGAAATAGATACTATATCTAACCCAACAATTATCTAGGCATGTGCTTCTTGGCCCTGTTGAACAGTTTTCTAACCGCCGAGCGTAAAGATCCCAGCTCCGCTGCCCACCAGCAGGGTTGAGTTCTCTTGCCCGGGAAAATCCACGGACAGGACTGCTCAAAGGACCTTGTACAGCCTTCACTAAACCTATCAGCCGCTTTATCAACATGCGTGAACTCTATAGGCCCCAAATACCGATTACCTAGACCAACTGCCAATTGGTCCTCCTAGGATTACTAAAAGGAAACCCTCTTTGTCCTTTGGGCCTTGCACAAACCAAACTAAATCGGTTCAGGCTATGATCTGAACAGAAGAAGCCCTCATCAACTCTCCAGTCCTCTCAAGGTCATCCCTATTCGCATTAATGACCTCCTCCCTAATTCTGATCCTGAAAGTGGGCACATTGCCCCTATTGCAAACCCCCTTGCAGGTTCCTGAGTAGTAATAAAATTAAAAACGGACTTACCTCTGACATTAATGTCACCAGTGCCCCATTGGCAGTGATGAATGTTGGCATCGCATCCCAACACCAGGAGGACTCCATTCAGCTTGACAGATTCAACCAGCCCTGCCATTGCAGCTCTGGTGGATCTGTCGCCTCGTAGGGCAGATAAACATAAGCCAACATTAACCTGGCACCATTCATTCCCCTACCCTCAACAGCCGTCAGATCGCCATTGCTCAAAGAGTTCAAGTCATTCCTAGCAGATACAAGACCTCGCTTTATCCAATGTGTTTGGCACAAGGTTCTTGGATGAGAGCCACTCCAACTTTTACCTAATCTAAATCTGACACTGCCTAAGCCGAAATTCAGTTTACCCTTGGCTTTGTCATTGAACTCCAGGGATGCTTTGAAGTCCATACCACCGTTACCCTTACACGCCAAAGATGAAATAGTCTTCCACTGGCTTGTGTTCAGGGCAACATACTGATTAGCCAGTATAGAAAGTATGGAATCCACCGAGAGTACGGGCGGTGGAGTCCACACAGTCACTACTGGCATAAGAGGCAGCTCGGATGAGCAAATCACCTCCAGCTTCGCTCTTGTTCAGAGTAAGCCATATTTGCTAACAGCAGGACGCAAGAAGTCCACACTTCCTATTACCGCAGTTCACAACTTTGACGCCCCTGGACCAGTCTGCGTCTAAGAAGGACATCTCATCCTGACTGAGCACCACCACATCCTTAGTCTTTTTGCACTCCACTTTATCCTCCACAGCTTTGGTACGTACCTCTGGTGGTGACCCGGGCGACTTTCACACCCTCAGAAGGAGGTGAAACCATAGCTTTACCGCTGCAAGTTTAACCGGAATGGATGCCACCAGGAGCACAGACGTAGGACTGTAAATTCTTTCGAATTTAAACATAATCTGTCCGTGTTTACTGATAAGCAGCCAAAAATGTCAAAAATGCTTCATCTTTTTGGTCATTCTATCGAGAAAGGCCAGAGGCAATAACGTCCCATTCCTGGCCTTCTCTTCTCTTACTTGCTCCGACCCTGACCACCCGACAGGGCGTTCTGCCGAACCAAACAATTCAAGGAAGAAGCTGTTGGAAGCTCCGAAACACCATCACTCGAGGCCTGCACTAGGTATAAAATATTAGTATTCTTGGAAAGGTCGTTGTCTCGGTATTATGAATCAATCAAAAAACGTTCGTTCTTATTAAAAAATAAAAAAAGTAATTTTGTTTTATTAAAATCCTTAAGCTAATGCAAATAACCATAATATATTTCGAAGGTTACAACACACATTTGTCAATTTGAGGATACATTATTATGTATTTATTCGCTATCACTTTGTGTTTCATCAATATCTTCGTCACTGCTTACGTTGAAATCCACCTTTTGCTTCCTTAGGCACGAACATTTGTTTTGCCTTGGGAGTCTTACGAGTTGCAGCGACCATCGGGCCTGAACTTATAAAAAAAAAACTAAAGATATCTTCTAAATTTTTAATTAAACCATATTTCCTTTTGCTGTGCTCTCTAACTTCTGTGAATATTTTGTTAATAGATTCTTGCGCTCTTTCAGACAAATTTTCAACAGGTAATTTTGAGCTACTTTCAAGCTGTGAATTAACAGTTTGTATAGCGTTGGCAACATCTAATACCACCGATAACACTGGTCTACAAAAAACCAAAAATTTTCTCGCCTTTAAATAAAACTATATGAAATATAATGAAATGGTTAATGAAACTGTTTTTTCTGTTCGTAATGAAACCAGTTACTCGTCTGTAGTTTCTACTTAATCTGCATATAGAAGTCCATCGAGAAAACCTCATTTTATAAACCAGTCTGATCTAAATGATCTTGTGTGAGACTTAGAACTCTCAAAATCAAAATCAGAACTTCTTGCGTCAAGACTACAATGAAATTTGTTAGATAAGGACAAGAAAGTCTCATATTTTTGATATAGACAAGAAGATTTTCTGGCCTATTTTAGCAAAGATGGCGATTTAGTATTTTGTGATGATGCAGACTACTACGAAATCTGGGTTTTGTCAAAGTTAGGTAGGTGCCTTTATGGGTTATTTTACTTTCAACATATCTGGCTTTCATTTATATGCTTAAAATTTAAAATTAATATTCTAAGAAAGAAAAAAAAGAAAAAAACTTCTCTAATTTTGTAAGAAAAATTTTTTTCCGCTAACTTTGGTCAACAAAGTTAGGTAGCTTCATTTAATTTTGATAAAATCAGCAATAGCTAACCGATTTTCATGATTTATAGCTTATTTTATTCTAAACAATTTAAGCTTTAATTTAAGTACTTAACATCTAAAATTTTCGTTCTGAAAATTTTTTTGACTTTTTGAATAACTGCGAAACTGTTGAAATTAAAAACAAATGTTATTCAGGTGATTTATAGGAAATTTTGTTCCTAAATGTTTGCTGGTACTTGCATTAAAATCGGTCAAGTCGTTTTCAAGTTATAATGAAATATATTGACATAACTACCATTTTTAGGGCGAAAAATTTGTCACGCCCATAAAAGAATTTGATGGAAAAAAACTGAAAACAGGCGTTTTTTTCTGTAGACCAGTGTAATTTTTTACGAACGTGTCTACACATACACATGTATATGTATATTAGGGTTTGCATTTAATCGCAGTTTTTTATAATTGCGATTACGATTAAAAAAAGTCCGTTAATCGCGATTATCGATTAATCGCAATTTATTTAAAACAAAGTTAAAATTTATAATTCCTCAATTAACAAAACAACACAAAAGTAAAATGTACTAATTTTATAAAAACTAGTCAAAAAATAGACATATCACACTTGTACTGCTAGAGTCAACTCAAAATTTGGCAATTTTCACTTTCTGCAAGAAAAGATATACAGTGGTTATATCTACCCACTGTAAAAATTGTACAAGTTTTTTTACTCTTTCGTCAAAGAAATACACTTTTACCCCTTTCTGTGAT
The DNA here is from genome assembly GCA_023159175.1 of Wohlfahrtia magnifica. Lineage (NCBI taxonomy): Eukaryota > Metazoa > Arthropoda > Insecta > Diptera > Sarcophagidae > Wohlfahrtia > Wohlfahrtia magnifica. The sequence continues at coordinate 8,565,432 of JAKWBJ010000486.1, read as the reverse complement.
ATAATTTTATATCAAACAGAAAAGTTTTATGGCCCTACTGAAAACTTTTAAAATTTTGAGTTGACTCATTTTAGCGATACAAGTGAGATACATATGTAAATAAAACTTCAAGAAAAAATTAAAGCATTTTATGATTGGTCACTCAGACGAAATCATATTACAAATGCTCCTTCGCATTCTGTTAGAGATAGCATTACCGTTTGTTTTGTTGTACAAGACAAATAAATTCATGGCGCAATATACCAAAATCTTTTTTAAAGCTTAGCAAGAGCTCTATCAATTTCTGAGTTGAAACAGAAATTCAAAATCGGTATTTTCCAATAAATTCATTCAAACTACTATAAACCTTATGCAGTCTTTCAAAATGATTTTTCTTTCTAACATTGGTATTATAGAATTCTAACATGTTTTGGCATTTAGAAGAAGCACTGTTTCTTTGTTGTGAGCCTTTTCGCGCCTTACTGAAGACTTTAAGTAATTTAACCAGTTTTCGTACTGCTTCTAAGCAGTTGTCTAATTTTTGATCTTTATTTAGTTTGCTCCTTTTTTACAGAAACAGGGTGGGTGAAATGTTTTATATTTAATCGCACGATTAACAGTGCGATTACGATTGCAATTAATTGCGATTATGATTACGATTATAATCGTCGACAGTTATCCTTGATATTTTTGCTGAAATTTTGTACCGCCTAAAAAATACACTGGAAGTACATTCATCATTGTAATTACCTCCACCTGGCTTCGGCTTATCTATAGTGGTGGAAAAAATAATAGAAACACAAAAAATGTATTGGATATCCGACTTTTTTATAACGAAATGCTCTATTTTGATAAGCATCATGGTTATTTGATTGTATATATCGATGGCTTAATATAGAAAGGTCGTATCTCGTTTTTTTTTTCAAAATCGCTTTTTGTACATATTCTGGTAGAAAAAATTCAGGCTCCTGTGTTGACGAATTACAGATTTGTAATAATTTAAAAAAAAGCCCTATCTCATTTCAAAATTTTTTTGAAAGAAAAAGCCCTAACTATTTAAAATAATAACATTTTTTAGTTAATATGAAACAATTTTTTTAGTATTAAAAAATACAAGGAAAACCCATAGCCAACTAATAAGGTCTGTGTAACTCTACAACAAAAAGGCCTTCCCGCTCGAATTTTCAAAAAACAATCAGGTGATTACTTGGACACACCGGTATAAATATTTGTTTTAAATAAAAAGGGACTTTCCCGAATTTGTGTACATAAAAGAATTTTTGAGCATCAGTCGGAATTTCTGAAAATAGTGTTTGTCTATAAGTATTTGAAAAAAGTTTATTATAATTGAAAGTTTAAATAAAACGAATTGTTAAAGTGAGAATATTAATTTTGATACGAAAAATTTAAATAATGTTTTTAAGAGAAAAAAGATGGCGAACAAATCTGAATGGAAGCAAAATATGAATAAAAAAAAAAGAATGGAAGGAGAGCAGTATTTTGGTATATCGAAAAAGTTACTTTGTCAAAAGCCTTCTAGGCAACTTGGAGAGTCTTGTTCATCACAATATTGCCAAAAAAGTTTATTAAGAAATTGTTCAAAGTTTACAGAAGTTATTCGAAAAGAAATTTTTAACTTGTTTTGGAATATGTCCTGGGAGCAAAAGCGTATGTATGTTACTGGTCTTACAAAAATATCAGAGAAAAAACAGAATTGCATTGAAAATTCAAGACGTAATCACACAATAACATACTTTTTAAGAAATAGCTCATGCAGATGGCAGGTGTGCCGCAAAATGTTCCTTTCTACTCTGGGACTTAATAAAAAAATGTGGTGGCAAACACGGTTCACAAGACAGTCCTGATAAATCTTCAAGTTTGCGCAAGTCTGCTAAACGATCATCGGCAATAGGACAGCGCAATCAACAATGACGAGCCTTTTTACAAAAATGGCTAGAGGAGTTACCAAAAATGGAATCACATTACTGTCGAAAAGATACAAAAAAATTACATTTCCAAGCTAATTTTTCTACGGTGTGTTTTTTATAGGGGTATAGAACTTTGAGTTGCAATAAAACAACGATGGATTATTCGATTGACATGAATTTTATTTATCCGAAAGTTAATCTTGTGGCATTACATTTTAAATATGATTTTTGGCATATGACCGCCACGGCTGGCGCGGATGTAGTCCAATCTGGACGTCCAATTTTCGATGACTTTTTCTAACATTTGTGGCCGTATATTGGCAATAACACGGCGAATGTTGTCTTCCAAATGGTCAAGCGCTTGTGGCTTTACCGCATAGACCAATGACTTTACTTTAGCCCCACAGAAAGTAGTCTAGCGGTGTTAAATCACAAGATCTTGGAGGCCAATTCACAGGTCCAAAATGTTAAATTAGGCGGTCACCAAACGTGTCCTTCAATAAATCTATTGTGGCACGAGCTGTGTGACATGTTACGCCGTCTTGTTGAAACCACATCTCTTGGACATCATGGTTATTCAATTCTGGAATAAAAAAGTTAGTAATCATGGCTCTATACCGATCACCATTGACTGTAACGTTCTGGCCACCATCGTTTTTGAAAAAGTACGGACCAATGATTCCACCAGCCCATGAAGCGCACCAAACAATCAGTTTTTCTGGATGTAACGGTGTTTCCACATACACTTGAGTATTATCTTCACTCCAAATGCGGCAGTTTTGTTTGTTGACGTAGCCATTCAACCTGAAGTGCGCTACATCGCTAAACAAAATTCGCTTATGAAAATCGGGAACAATGGTAATCTCGTTTTGGGCCCATTCGATGAATCTGCGCCGGTCGTGAGTCTATTCATGATGAATTGCCAAACCAAACTGAGCATAAATCACTTATCAGCTTTTAAATCGGTCGCCATCTTGAAAAGTAATGCCAACTTAAAGTTCTATACCTCTATAAAAAACACGCTTTACATATCGGGAGATATACAAGCTTTATGTCGACGATTGTGAATCCAGAAAGGAAAATAACTGTATGAAGTTATCGTATCCAATTTTTGCCGAATTAATAAAGGAGTGTAACTATTTGATTTATAAACCAAGGAAAGATCAATGCAATTTGTGCGTATCTCATAAAAAAAACTAATAATGTGTCAGATGAAGATTATGGAAACCATAGAGATGAAGTAGAAAAAATGCGCGAGAAAAAAGAGAATGACATCAAAAATGCTGAATCGGGACTATATGCAGTTTTCTGCATGGATGTACAAGCTGTTAAATTAGTGCCTCAATTACATGCAAGTGCTGCATATTTCAAAATGAAATTCTAAATGCATAATTTCACAATTTATAATGTTGTCACACATACATCAGATAATTACGTTTGGGATGAAACGAATGGGAATCTAGTCTCGGTTTTTGCAACATGCATTATTAAGCATTTAAGGAATTTCCATGTTCGATCGCACGAAATTTATCATATAATTATGTACTCGGATGGTTGCTTTTACCAAAACCGAAATGTTATTATGTCAAACGCTTTGCTCGTTTTTTCAAAAGAAACTGTATATCGATTGAACAAAAGTACTTAATAAGCGGTCATACTCAAATGGAATGTGATGCAACACATTCCCTAAAAGAGAGAAAAATGAATAAAAGACAAATAAACTTGCCGTCTCAATTTGTTCAAATTATAACTGAAGCGCGCAAAGTTCCAGCTCCCTTAAATGCGCACCACTTACATTATGATTACTTTTTGAATTTTGAAAGTATTTCTCAGATATACACGTCCATTCGACCAGTTAAAAATGTTACTTAGGAAAATAAATTCTAAATATAGTTATAACCAATGAATCCCAACTTAGGCGATCCAACAGTAAATATGCTACGAGCCATAGCGTATGATTCGTCAGGACTAATTTTTTTTAAAACTAATATTACAGACGTATATGAGCTGCTCCCACTGAAAGCAAAACCTGCTATTAATAATGTTTCCCCCGAACAACTTTATAAAGAAAAATTATAAATATCAAAAAAAAGTGGGACCATTTGCAAGATTTGAAAAAGTTCCTGCCGGAGGATTGCCACCGCTTTTATGATAAAAAAAACTAGCATATATTTTTTACTTAGATATATTTTTTGTTAATTTAATTTAATCTGTTTCGTTCATTTGAGAATGTATTGTTTTATTAATATTATTCAGTTTTTAATTTAGTTCAAAAAGTCCAGTTTTTATTGAGTTTTTTCCTTCTCCTGTAAATAGCCAAAATTTAACGACCTTTCTATATTAAGCCATCGAGTTATAACTCACAATAAAAGAATTGGCTGAAGTTTGTTTATTACATGCATGTTCATTATTATCTTTTTTTCCCAACTTTGTACTAATAAAAAAAGTAAAAAAAATAAAACTCTACATTAATATTAAACAATTTGAATACCAAAAAGCCCTAAGTTAATTTTCTCCTTAAAATGAACAGAAAATGAAAAAATCTTTTTTAATTAAATTCCTTATTTATTTTAAATAAAAACTGCATTTACACTTTGTTTATAACTATTTTTTTTTCGATATTATTAAGTTTTTTGCTTCTCCTGTAAAGTAGTGGAAATTCGAGATACGACCTTTCTACATTAAGCCATCGATATGTAATTTGATTTGATTTGCTTGTCTAAAAGTTTAAATTATTTTCTAATCGTTGAAGTCCTTAATAAAAAAATTTTGAACTTTGTTTCTATTTTTTTCCACACTTATTTAAAACATGAATAAATTGTTGGGTTTAAAACAGGTTTTTGTAAATGCTTTATGATCGTTTTGAATTATTTTTTCATTATCTTTTATCAATTGCTTGAGAAAAGCACAGATATTTTTCAAGGCTACTTAAACGAAATATATAACAATGAAAATGTCTGTTTCTCTTCTTTCCAAATCCGCTGTGAAACTTAAAATTGGATAATGTTCAAATAAGTTATTAGCTCGTAAGTTCATGAAGGTACGAAAAAATGGGTTTTTATCAGTATCATGAGATTTTGGAGGTGTTTCCAAAATTTCAAACACAGATTCTTGTTGTACTCTATAGCGCCTATCAGAAAAATATCATCACATTCTAGGTGCTTATTTGTCGCCCGTGTTCTTTATTTGCATTAAATAAAACAAACAAAAACTCTAATAAAGCAGGTTTGAAATTTCAGAAACTATGTTCTGGAGGGCAGCGTTGGGCAGAAGGAAATAACTATAGCTGGAAACTTTTGACTGAATAACCCATATAAAAATGCGATTGTGAACGGCTGTCGGAAAAGGATGCAAGCCTTGAAAAATTAAGTTTTGATTTTTTTGATAAGAAAAAGTTCAAATTGAAAACAATTTTTTTATTGGTTCTACAGCCGTCGTATTACTTTAATTCATGTAGTTTAAATTAGCGTTAGTGTAACGACATGTATTTATGTTTAAAAATAAAATAATATAATAATAATTAAGGTGATGCCATTCACATTTTGTAACTATTTAAAGTTGGTAGGATAAACACTAAATATTATAAATATTTTATTTTTTAATTTGAAGCTTGTACTTTGAGAATGTGTGCCCTTCGTCAAACATAAAAATTCAAAATTATAAAAAACCAAGTATCAGCTCATTTTTAAAAGCTTAAAAGTGTAAAAAGCCCCACAAAAATTGTTCCCTAATTTTCATTTTTTTAAATAGACTTTATTCTGAAAATTTGTTCAGGCTGCCCCAACGTGCATTGACTACCAAAACCCTAATGATGCTCTTCTGGGTCATATTAGACTTTTGATGTTTTAGCAAAATAAAAAAGAGTAAGAAAAAAACCTAATAGAACGATTAACTCAAGAAAGCAAACTATTGACATTGGCCATTTCAGTTACAAGCGACAGAAATTTAAAAATATTAGTAAGAATACATATATACTTTCAATATTTTGTGATCCCAGAGAATGTAATCCAAGTGTTCACAATATTGACTAAAACAGCAAAAGTTTTCTTATCATTAACTTTACTTACCACACTTTCGAAATTAAAGGCTATAACTTCCATCTGCCACATACTAAAATCTGATTTATTTTTTAATTTTGTTTTAGAAAAATCTACGTTCTAAAGTTATGGTCACATTTTGCAAATATTTGACGAAAAAACGTAATATATGTTTTATAAATAGAAACATTTTATGGGAACATTTCCTTTTACATCGACATTTTTTAAAAAGTTATTTAAAAATAAATGACAGTACTAAAAAATTTGTGTGTTTAAATTGTTTAATATATTTGCTAAATGTGACCGTACCTTAATTGATTATGTTTGCTTGGTAGTTATTAAAAAATTAATAAAAAAAAAAGCTCCGGTTACATAAATGGTTCAGTCTACTTGTTTAAAGAATACCGTATATATCTGATAGATACCGTGCCTCGTAGATATAGAATCTTCATGATGTATACATTTATACAGAGAAGAACGTGCGAACGATTTAGTAGAAAAGTTCTGCACTTATACAGATCATCCATCTTTACACTTAACGGACGGTTTTCCATTGTGATTTCGGGCCTGTTCGTAAATGCATCACTGCATTGCTTCATGACATTTAGCGCTTTAAAATACCCTAAATTCACTATTTTACTCTAAAATTTGTTTATGTCGCAAACTTATGTACATTAATAACGCATCAAATTATTTTCTGTGGTAAAAGCTCGACGCCGTGATGCGGCAGTGATACAATTACGAACAGGCCCTTCTTAGAGCTGTCCAAGTAGATCTACGTTTTTGTATGAATTTTTATGGGTCTATTATGGAGGCAACTGATTTTTAGAGTCCAGTTGTCATAATTAATACAATTTTTGGCAATTGAAAAAGCAACTTAAGTTCGGTTGCCATCCACAGTCGACCCATTAATACCCTGCGTTCGAGTTTTATTTTATACAAGTTTTTTTAATTTTTTTACTTTTAAATTAAATTTATGTTTACTTAATTCCCTTAGGAAAAAGCCCGAAAACTTGGAAAGACAGAGCAGTTCGACCCGTCCTTTAGCTTATGTGAGTCGCTCGCGTTTTACCAATTCACTTGTAGACCTTATGGCTTATTGTGCTACCCTTTATAGGACAGACCTATAAAAGAGGTCGAAAGGCCCGACATGTGGGTGTCTCGAAGATTCTCACCTAAAAACCCAAAAATTTCAGTTCTCACACGTAAGCCAACCAGTACCCTCGACGAAGTAAATCAACTGCGACAGTGACACATCCCTCAGACAGCACAGATGATGGAAGTGACATGGACTCAGATGCTTTAGTTTATACCCCAATAGAGCGGGGGTTTCGTCCTCGAGCCATCGGTATATAATGTGACTGTGTCATCACGGAGGACAGATTCAGCAGTCCTCTCATCCCTGAAAGGTACCCTACTGCCGTTAGCCCTATAGAAGCTCAAAATAAATATCACCCAGTCTGTTGGACACTCAGAATCAGTCCACCCACATTCTGTATTCATGATGCCGTGTCCAATGCGCACGTACCTCATTCTACCCGGCTCCCTGAGCCTAAGTGCAAACGTTGCATAAGCACATTTGACAAAAATATCCAAGGGTGGTTTACTCAGCATTGTCTCCAGACCGTGTTGAGGCAGGACAGACAAGCTTACATCTTATTCAGAATGACCAGTTGTGACCCAATATCCACTACCTTCCACCGGACAAGAACGCCATAGATAAGTATTAGTTTAATGACCGCGATGTATGTACAAGACATAGAGTCTAAGACTTAATTTTTTTCCAAAGGCCTTCCTACAAATGTAGAATGCACATAATGTCTTCTTCATTCCACTCTCAGCATTACACCTGGTATTCCGAGAAGTCATCTTAGAATAGTGGTCAGAGTTATAGCCTGATACGAAACTTTGATTCTGTTTGAAATTGTTGTGATACAGAGAAGTGAAAATGACTGCTCGGCTCTGCTCCGTGTCCTGTTCAATTTTTCTGGCCTGGTCGAATTTGCGTTGATTACATGGAAACTACTTTGCGGATTTGTAGCAGTTATTTAAATGGTATTGAACTTGGTCGTTAGAATTGTTTCTTTTTTTACTGTCATGGACCCAAATAGAAGAATTTGTTCGGGTGAGAAAAAACGAAAAAACTTACCCAAAGAAAGTATCGGTCCAAATTGAAAACCTGTCTCAAACCGGCAGACATGAAGATTTTAACTTAAGGTATTTAAAAAAAAAACTGCGTAGATTTAATGTAAAACAACATGCTATCACTAAATCCAAATATAATATACTATATATTTGGACTTGTTTCAAAGCAAATTTTATGACCTTTCATTTTGTTAAAATTTTGATTACTATCCCGTGTTTTATTAAAGGTTTGATTATGAAAAATAAAAAACTACCAACTTCTGGTATATCACTACAAAACACAAATATACATAGTTGCTCTTTTTGGACCTATTTATCCCATTTTCTTAGAACTTATTTGATTACAAATAAATTATTATGTTCCCACTAAGTATTGCTCAAGAAATATTGCACATTGGACTTGCATCGATATTATGTTCTAGTTTTTATACGAATTACGAAGCTTTAAAAAAGAATGATTTCGTTACGCCACGCTCTTTTCTTTTATAAAGTATAATTTAGTAACCCAGCGATAAATAAAACGAAGTACAGACAATCACCAATGGCGTCAGCATTACATTCTAAGCGAGCTTTTAAGCACTTAAAATGTAAATTAGACGTAATCTAGAATATCATATGTACATAACAAAACTACGATTACAATATAAGCGGTGGAGTCAGTGACTGCCCACTAAAATACTTTTTTTTTAATTTTTATCTTAAATGTACTAAAAATAACAAAATACCGTTACTTTTGTATGTATTTATGAAGTCTGGGTCAAACAAAATTATATTTGCGTTTTACATATTTGTTAAACTTTTTTCGTTTTATGAGATTAATGTGTAATAACCAAATCATATTAATTGCTTAACAATTAACTTTAAATAACTGATGCCGATTTTTCAATTATGACTCTGGAAGATATAGAGAAGTGAATAAGGTTATCTTAGAAGATCCAGATTCCTATGTAAGTTTTCAAAAACAAAAGTAATAGTTTACGATTAGCGTATATTTTTCATTTCAGATTGCAAAAAAAATAATCATTTTACGACCAGGAGAATTTGATAAAATTTTGCACAGCGGCCTGTATTTATCCATGAACTATGACGGAGAAATGGAAAGAAAGGCGTTAAAGAATTTGATGCTTTGCAGGATGCAATTTACGGTAGGTTTACTTAAAATTTTTTTATACATACATATACTGATATGTTTTTTCAGAAGCTGTAAAGGAAGGTGTCTTCAAAATTGATAGATTTAAAAAGGATCTCCAACTCTGTTTTAAAACGTTTAAGAACACATATTTTGCAAAATAATTAAATAAAGCAGCTTATGATTTTGTAAGAATTTGCATTTTTTACATATACTATATTTATTCTTTATATTTAATTTTAAAATGTTACAATTATTTTGTCAATTACGAAATCAGTGGGAATATTAGTAGCGTAACTTACCCTTAACTTACGGATATAAATGTTGTTTATATGCATTATGTTCTAATTTCTCTCTGTTTCTAGAAGTACCAGAAAGCGCACTTAAAACTTCTATTTCAATGTAATTACAGTAACAATACTTGCGTACATCGTCCCTTAGTTTTTAAGCGAGTGCGCACCTACTACGTGATTCACTGTCACGGGAAGAAATTAGTAAAAATAATATTAAAGAGTGGAAAAGGAGTCTGTCTGGAACTGAAAATGGAATTATATGAAACTTTGAAGTTTTGTTGAATAAATCATTACATTGGATTGTTTGTTTAAAATTTTATAATTAAATACTACACGGCAGTGCGCTTTTATATAAATTTATTAAGGCAATGCAATTTTTACCACAAAATCTTCAAGAAATTGTAAACAAAACCATACAGGACAATGCATTTTCCGCCCATCCAGAAAATATATTGTTAACAATGCCTTTCGACGTAAGGAAAACTGTTCTGAAAGAGCCATTAATAAAATTTTGTATCGTCGTAAACAATTGTGACTCAACTAAACTCAGGGCTTACAAAAAGCATCCCATTAATTTCAATTGAATAGATTATATGGATTTAGTCGACTTAGATAATGACAGCATATTATCTGAGCCTCCATTTACTGCAAGCATCCCACACGAGCACCTGTTCGAGTATTTTAAATCTGATGATGTACCGCTGACAGAACCAGGAATTACATCGCATATCCAATGGACCGACCGATGTGTGCAGTTGCTAATACATGTCATGAAAATGCAAAAAATCGTGAAAATGTTTTGGCAGCAACTTTAAAAAGTCGAACCTAAACATGCCGAATTGTAAAAAGACTTGGGTTCTGTTGTTTGAATTACGAAATAAAACATTAACTAAAAAAAGTTGTGTTCTTACTGATTGTTGAATAACATTACAAACTTAAGTTTTTAGGAAAATTTTCTAAATAAAGGTCTCTAAAATATGGCTTAAAAACTAAAAGCGATAGACCATTTCTAAGGTCATATTCAAACTCAGCTGGTAAAACGCATTTAAAATCATGCCGAAACATTTAGAAGTGTATATTGGTACCAGTGTCTTAAAGAAAAAACAAATATTATTTTTCTAAGGAAAATACACCGTTTTTTTACCTGCCATTACATTTCCATTAATATCTAAGGATCCCATGAACTCTATTCTGAAAATTAAACTTAAGCAGTATAGGAAGTCCGTATTAACCTACGCTCTTTGCAAAATATCTGAAATAGCGCTTTTTGAGATATAGTTTTCCAAAACTTAAGGCTTAACAATTGACCTTTGGTCTTTATTTAAAAAATAAATGTGGAATGCCATTTTGAAGGTGCTCTCATTGCCTGAGATCTGCATCTCGGGAACTTTTTGATATAGCAGCATTCATGTCAAAACATTGTTGTCAAATTTAAGCTATTTTCCCCAATTTCCAAGATTCTATTGTCTCTTGGCGGGAGCTAGGTTTTGATTTTAGACCCATAGTTTCTTTGGCAGGTTTTGTTAGAATTGATCGTAGATTACGTTTTCGCTATAGGCCTATATCAAAAAAAAATTGACCCGTCCTACTAAACAGTGTAAAATTTCCTACCTTTTAAACTTGAAGAAAACAGAAGTTATTTATTTGTTTTTTATTACAATATATATTAAAACGCAACCATTACCAGTTTTTATTATATGACTTGTTTAACTATTTTATTAAAAGTTACACTTATGTTTGTTATATAATAATTGTTTGCAATTGGTATATAAAAATATTGGACCAAAACTTTTTAATGATATTTTTCGTTTATTAGATATTAATGAAAACAAAAAGGTAACAATTAAAATTTAAATAAGTAAACCAAAAAAAGCTTTTAAGTGTTAAAAAAACCTTTTTAAATTTTGTAGAAAAAATTAAAATCCCTGATTTGCTTTTTAAATAAATTCGGAAACAAATTATTATTATTTTTTTAACAAAGTTTCACTTTTCGATACATGAATGCATGAATGTACACTTTTAAATACACTTTTTTAAATACAGATCATATAGATATATTTTTTTAATTTAAATATTTTTTAACGTTTTTTTTTAAGTTTAATATTATACACCATGTAACGAAAGTCTACATAGAATACCAATTTTAGGCAATTATTTAGTTCTCTTCGAAGTCTTAAATTGAAGAATTAATTTTGAATTTTTTAAGTAAAAATTAAAACAAACGGTTATGAATTGGTATAATACTGCATTCTCCGAATTGCAATTATCGTTATTAAATCCTAAAACAATCTACAGGTGATCATAGTCATAAAAAATTTATTCGAGTTGTATCTGCTACAAATTTTTCTATGAAAACCAGCTTATTTCTTTCTTGTACAGACTTCATTCTATGGCTACGTTCGTAACTACCGGTTTTAGCAGGAATTGCCCAATCCATTTCCATTTATATCGTCGACTTTCCTTTTTTTATTAGAACTTGATTTATTTTTCGCCATGAGGATTGGTGTCCAGAATATTTTCAAATGTACCATATGTTACCATTTTTTCGAACATAAGTTCGACAAATGACAAAACGCTTGAAATAAGTTTGGCGATTGTCAAATCGCCTGTGATCCCATAATCGTGTGATTGCCAGAAAATGCCCGACCACTTTTAAACGTTAAAAAATATTTAAAGCATATTTATAATTAACAAAATTATTTTTAATTTTATTTAAATTTTCTTTTTTTCATTAAATTAAAAAGTGTGTAATAGTAGGTATTTAAAGGAATATATTCAAAAATATAATTTTATTGGCTGGAATATACTGTTAACGTTTAAATACACTTGTGTTGCTTCTGTTGAATAAAATGATTATAAAAATTTTCTTATTTTAAGTCTATGAATACACAACAAATTTGTTCGTTTTCCCATTAATAAGCTAGGCTTTGATTTTAGACCTGTTATATCATGATGTTGATGAACTTGATTACTGTTCAGCAGTGCTTAAAATGTTCCGTAGATCAAATATAATAATGGTAATTTTTTTTTTACCGATTTAAAATTTAAAAATTGGTTGAAATGTTTCCTTTAAATTGTTGCCCTAACTAACTCCATGTTAGGTTTCTTGCATAGTTTACACAACGTTGTGATGATAAGAGTTAATATTAAATAAAATAATAAGAGTTAATATTAAATAAATAAAATACAGTACAACCTTCCTAATCCGGACACACGCTAACTCGGTCTATCCCGTAATCCGGAGATTAACTTTTTTCGGACAATTTGGAATTTTTTCCTCTATTGTCCGGACAAGTGTTCCTTTTTCTCAGTAAATTTTTTCGTTATTTTACCGCTAGACAAAATAAGTAAAGGGTCCGCCATCTAACGTTTTTTTTTTCAACTAGTGCTTATTTCGTGAATGGTAACACTTAACACTTAGCTGATGTCTGTTTTGACAGATAATTAGTTTTATCCTTCCGCTGAACGAATATGATTGTGTATACGGTTGCACAACGCTGGGAAATATTGCGACATTACTTTGAAAATCATGGTAATGTTGCAGAATCAAAAATCTTTTCAGATGAAGTTCATTTTGATCTTGGCATGTAAACAAGCAAAATTGTCGCATTTGGGACACAGAAAACACGCACGCATAATTTGAAAAGTCAATACACCCAAGACGAGTCACTGTTTGGTGCGGATTTTGGTTCAGAGGCATAATTGGGCCATTTTCTTCGAAAATGAGCAAGGAGTGGCCGTTACAGTCAATGGCGATCGTTATCGGGCCATGTTAAACGAAATTTTGTTCACAAAAATTGAAGGGGAGGATATTAGCAACATTTGGTTTCAATAGGACGGCGCTACGTGCCACACAGCCGAAGCTACACTCGATGTTTTGCGCCCTGTTTTTGAAGAATGCATTATCAGCCGCAGAGCTGATGTCGTTTGGCCACCTCGGAGCTGTGATTTAACACCGTTGGACTATTATTTGTGGGCTGCCGTCAAAGATAAGTGTTACGCCAACAAGCCAGAGATAATTGACGCTTTAAAGGACAATATTCGTGAAGCCATTGGTGAAATACAGCTGCACACAATCGATAATGTGCTTAAAAATTGGACCGATCGTGTAGGTTACTTCATGGCCAGCCATTTGAATGAAATTATTTTCCATTATTAACCGGAAGGATTGTACTTTCAAATAAAAAAAGAAATTTGAGAAAATATTCAGTAATTTTTTATAACCTTATATTTGTGTGTAAGCAAGAATTATAGAATATGTAAAATATTTTAGTTTACTTTAGTTTGCGTAGAGTTAAGACGTAAATATGGCACCTGTAAATAAACGACAACATAAAACATTAACGCTGGCATAAAAGTGCAAAATATTGGATACAATTGACAGTGGAAAGTCAATCAGACAAGCGGCTGAGCAATATAATGTCTTAAAGTCGATATTTGATATAAAATCAAGAAAATAAAAAATAAGAAAATATGTGTCTCAAACTTTAAGGGGATCAGGTATGTTACAACACAATTTTATAATTTGTTTATTGAGTAATAAAATTAAAACCAAACACTAAACAGATAAATGAAATATCTTAAAGCAAAGTGAAAAACCTCAATTAGATGAAGCGGTGATGACAATGGCTTATCATCAGAGAAATTATCATGTGCCTGTTTCCACAGAACTTATACAATCTAAAACAAAATATTTTCACAGACAAATTTTTGGAAACGATAATTTTCAGCGAGCAACGGCTGGCTTCAGAAGCTTAAATTTCGAGATGGAATCAGATGTTTAAAAATTTGTGGAAAAGAGTTGTCAAGTGATAGATCTGCAGTAGAGCCATTTAAAACAAAATTTTTAAAAACTGTGGAGGAAATGGGACTGGATAGAGATCAGATATTTAATGCTGATAAATCTGCTCTATTTTGGAGGGCACTTCCAACTACAACATGGGTTCATAGCGGCGAAAACTCGGTTCCAAGCAAAACGTCGAACTTCCTATTGTTTATAAATCTACTAAAAAGGGTTGGATGTCGACTTTCGTGTATGAAGAAAGGTTTTAGAAAGTGTTTATCGGATATCTTAAACAATTTTTGACTAGTGTTAATAAGCCATTGAAAGCTATTTTGGTATTGGATAATGCTCCATCGCGCCCAAAAGAAAAGGATATTAATACCGATCCTAACTTTCCGAGTTTTGTTCCTGCCCCCGAACTGCACGGCGGTCCTACAACCAATAGACCAGAACTTAAATCAGAACATAAAGGTACGGTATAGAAAAACCCTCTTAAATCATATTCTAAGAGAAGATGATGCAAATATTTGTGATGTTTTAAAATCATTTAATATAAAAGATGCAGTTTTTTTACTAAACTCTGCATGGCAAAATATTACCAAGACGAAAATTGATAAAAGTTGGTCCAAGTTGCTGCCTAAGCTCTCCGTCGAATGCTAATGGGAAGATGAAGACTGTCTACTTCTTCTTCAAGTAAAAGCCAGAGATCCACTGTGCCAGGATATGAATAACATTTATTCTACATTATCTACTCTTAACCTTTCCGCTAATTTCGGCATTTCGGAAATCCATATTTGGGCACGCGGAGAAAATGTATTTACTTACGATTTCTCGGATAAAGATGTAGTCCAATCAGTAATTGGCAACCAAAATATTGAAAAACTTATTCGTTCTTTGGAGGAATCTGAGAAAGCTCAAAACAAAGTCTCAATTAAAGAGGCAAACGAACTGTTTTCAAAAGCACATAAGAAAAGGATATTTTATTTTTGAAAGAATTAAAACATAGACCAAAAAAATTACATAAAGATATGTGTATTCAAACAAAAATTAATTCTTATTTTTCAAAATAAATATTTTTGGTGACTGAGTATTTTTTATGTTTTCTTTAAATTAACTAGATACAAATGAATCTTTATGTAACCTTGTTTTTCTCTTCGGTAATATATATAAATTATATACATATATGTAGATACATGTATTGCCCCTAAAATTTTATTTTAACTGTAGTCCGGATGATCCACTAATCCGGACAGTAGCTGGAATTATATCCATCCAGATTAGAAAGGTTATATTGCATAATAATCAGTTACTGAAATTTATTTTAGCTTCAGATTTCAATGACAATAAGAATCTTATATGTTGATATTTATACATATATACTCTTCTATGCTTCTTTGTTTAGCTTAGAAAATTACAATTTTTTTTTTTATTATTAATTATAATTTCTTTAATGTACAAATACGATTTATATAAGGCAAATTAAAAATAAAAACACACACAAATATTTAGCATTAAAACGTAAAAAATCACAATATTTTTAATTTTTTATCGTTAATGTATATAAAACTGAAATTAAAACAATTTTAAATTTTTGTTCTCCTTTTTAACATAATTAAATATTTTAAATTAAACTTTAGGATTTTTTTATAATTAGAAAAGAATATTACGAACGAACCTACACACAAAATAATACATACAAAACAAATACATCATATTCTGAATTATTTTAAGAGTAAAAAAAATATATATTGAGAAATTTAAACATTGAATTTTTTATAATTGCGTCTTTTTTTCTATTAAAAATATATTTAAAAAAAATAAATTCTTTCTTTTAAAATTACACAAATTTTACTAAATGAAGAAATATAACAACAAAGAAAGTTCTACGTACACAAGACAAAAAATTTCGTTAAAAAAGACTGAAAAAGACCAACACATATAACATATCGTTGCTTTAAATTTTAGAAAGATCTTTAAAAAAAATTACACAAAAATTAAAAATAAAAAATATTTAATATATAGGTTTGGTAACAGATTTAAAATAGTCAAAGGGAAAGTGTAAAATTAAAATTATATAATTTTCTACATATGTATCGTTGCTGCTGTATAACGTGCTTCGCCACGCCTCCAGGACCACTGGCTAGGACGATACTGAAATAAAAAAATTTAATCATGTAATTCATATATATTTATATGAGCATACTATATACGATTTTAATAATTTTGCACGATGAATGAACAACGACAATGGGTGATGATTAAGAAATACCTCTAATGATTTGTAAGTATTTAACAAAAATATTATATTCTTTTAATAATATTAATAAGTTATCTAAAACACCGATCACTAGTTAATGTTATGAGCTGTTACCGCTGATTTTTTTCTTTTTTACCCTTTGGTTGGTAGGCGGGTATCTTACCTACCATACCACAGCGGCACAGACCCGATTGATTTTCAATTACTAAATTGATAAAAAAAAGTTTACTTTTAAATAACTTTTGCATTAGATTCGTCCAACTTTACAGTTTAAATAAAGTTGAGTTTACATATACTCTACGACAAAATAAAGTATAAATTTTTAATGAATAAGATTATTTTGCTAAGAATTAAAAACCACTTAAGATATTTCCAAAGTTCATTTTAAATATAAAATAGGTAACGCATCTGAGATAAAAAAATCAATTTTGATATATAAAGGGTCCGCCTTCTAACGTTTTTTTTTTCAACTAGTGCTTATTTCGTGAATGGTAATGTTGCAGAATCAAAAATCAT
The DNA here is from genome assembly GCA_023159175.1 of Wohlfahrtia magnifica. Taxonomy (NCBI): domain Eukaryota; kingdom Metazoa; phylum Arthropoda; class Insecta; order Diptera; family Sarcophagidae; genus Wohlfahrtia; species Wohlfahrtia magnifica. The sequence goes on along the minus strand of JAKWBJ010000486.1, from coordinate 8,548,365 downwards.
CTTTTCAGATGAAGCTCATTTTGATCTTGGCGGGTATGTAAACAAGCAAAATTGTCGGATTTGGGGCACAGAAAACCCGCACGCATACATTGAAAAGCCGATACACCCAAGACGAGTTACTGTTTGGTGCGGATTTTGATCCAGAGGCATAATTGGGCCATTTTTCTTCGAAAATGAGCAAGGAGTGACCGTTACAGTCAATGGCGATCGTTATCAGGCCATGTTGAACGAATTTTTGTTCACAAAAATTGAAGAGGAGGATATTAGCAACATTTGGTTTCAACAGGTCGGCGCTACGTGCCACACAGCCGAAGCTACACTCGATGTTTTGCGCCCTGTTTTTGAAGATCGCATTATCAACTGCAGAGCTGATGTCGTTTGGCCACCTCAGAGCTGCGATTTGACACCGTTGGACTATTATTTGTGGGGTGCCGTCAAAGATAAGTGTTACGCCAACAAGCCAGAGATAATTGACGCTTTAAAGGACAATATTCGTGAAGCCATTGGTGAAATACAGCTTCACACAATCGATAATGTGCTTAAAAATTGGACCGATCATGTAGGCTACTGCATGGCCAGACGAGACAGCCATTTGAATGAAATTATTTTCCATTATTAACCGGGATTGTACTTTCAAATAAAAAAAAAAATTGAGAAAATATTCAGTAGTTTTTTTATAGCACTTTCAAAAAAAAAAAAAAAAAAAATATTTGGCGGACCCTTTACAACATAGAAAAATATAAATTTTTATATATTTTTTATAAATTAAAGTGTTAGTTTTACTATTTAAAGATATTTTAATGTCCCGAACTGATGGTATTTTATCAATAGAGCTCAAATTTGAATATCCCAACAAACTTTACCATATTTGGGTTTTATTATTGTCAAAAAATTACCTTACAATGCGTAATGTGTCTTCAGGGTTGTTGTTGTCCTGTTAGAACATTATTTCATTATTTCATTAAATCGGCAGATTTCTTAAATTTTGTTAGCGTTTCATTATACGCATTTTGCCACCGATTTTTACTAAGTTACTGACTCTTCTTTTAAAATGGCAGTCCTATACCAGAATGAAATCTAAACTATGATATATCTACAATATACTGAACGCAATTAAGTCTGCCATAAAACTAAAGCCATAAGCTTGTCAACAAGGATACAGGTTAAATATAAAAGGAAACTTTCAGAAACATTAGGCAAGTTGGTCAATAGTATACAGAAATGACTTCGACGTGTCATTAAAAATAAAAAGGTACGCGAAACAAATGATAACTGATTATAATTTTATGTAGGAATTGATTTAATCCAATTTGTTTGATTTTTATACTTTATTTTGTCGCGTACGAAATACTCTTTAATTTATAAGAAATCCATAAAAATTTATCTTTTTCTGTATTGTATATATCAAAATTGATTCTTATTTTTCAGATGCGATACTATTTTATATTTAAAATAAATTTTCGAAATATCTTAAATGGTTTTTAATTCTTACCATAATGATCATATTCATTAAAAATTTATACTTTGTTTTGTCGCATAGTGTATATGCTGGATGTGCTTTATAATTTTTTGTCATCTTCAAAAACATCATTCGGTATTACACCAATAACTAAACTCTATAAATGCTTGATATTTTTTTGCAGAGCATGGATATTAGGAAGGAGTAGCCAAATATTACTAAGTTGGAATTCCACAATCTACCTCCTACGAAGTACTCACACAAGTATTAGATGCTTTGGAGTAAAATCTTTAAGTGGATAACTTATCCAACCGAAGAACAGAGGTAGAGTGATAGCCTAAAAGTTCTATCACAATTTTTTAATGGCTGATATAACAGAAAAAATAACATGTTATAACAGGAAAAAAACTACTGAAACTACTCGTTCCCATGATAGTCGATTCTCCGCACCGGAACGAGCTGGAGCACATTGGAATCCAGCCAAGGACTGCCAACCCAGCATTACCAACAATACAAGTCAAGCTGCTACAACAACAACAGAAACTTCTACTACTTAATCGCACACTCGTGAGCGTGAGTAATAAATTTAATGCACCGAAATTTCATTTGCGATTCACTGCTAAAAGGGACAGAAATCGAACCATTTCAGAGGCGAATGATTATGGACGAAGCGAGGTGAAGCTTCGCAAACCGGTGGCAAAGCCAAGATTGACACCAAGAAAGGTAATGCTGTGTGGAAGAGAATTGTTCATTATGGGCTTCAAACGACTGATTCTGATCTCTACTGTCCAAAATTAACGATCAATTTAATAAAAACGGCTAGAATCAATCAACAAAACAGTGTTGTTGTTTATCATGACAACGCCAGACCACACACATTTTGATACCCCGGCAGGAACTAAGAGAGGTCGGCTAGGAAGCTTTGATGTATCCATCGTATAGCCCACACCTTGCACCTTCAGATTGTCATTTGCAGAACGCTCTTAATGGTGTAATTTTATCAGTTTTTCACTCAAAAAACCCAAAAGTTCTACACTGATGATATAATGGCTTAACCCCATGAAAAGGGCACATATTTGATTTAATAAAGCTGGTTTAAAAAATTAAAAAAAAGGTGTTTCATGTTTGGTCAATTTTCTAAACGAACTTTTTCTAACACCCCATATTTATAGCCGATTAACAAGTGCACAATAACTTTAAAGATTATACGTTTTAAAGTTGCACTATTCTTAATGAAACCGCATTATTCTCAAAAAATCTTTTATATCTTAAAGCCTAATTTTTAAAATAAAATGTATTGTGCAAATAGTTGTCACCTGAATTGTGAATGACAAGATAATTACTTTATTATTGGATTTAAAACTAAAGGTAAACATCCTTTGACTTTAATTGTATTTGTAGGGTAGCTTATAACTAAACTTAAACAAGCATTATTGTTTATCAAGATAAACTTTTGTCAAGCCTAAAATTATTTTGAAATAAATTCACAATTCAGAAATTTTTAATAGAAATTAAAAATAAATTAAAATTTATAAAGATGCTAATTAGTGCATTAATTAAGCCCATGATACATGCAATAAAGACTTTTTGACTAAACTTTTATATTTTTAGTGCCACAATGAAGAAATGTGAACGTTTTGATAAACACCGTAAAACATAATATGTACTTGAAAAGAAATTTCGAGACAATCAATACAAATTTAAATTTAAATTTAAAAAAGACTACTGAAAACCAATATTTACAAAATATCCTATTCTAAATACTTTACAATTAAACAATGATAATGATGATGATTTTTCTAATAGTAAATGTTGGTTAGTTATGACAGAATAAAATGAAAAATGAACCATTATTACAAACCTGACGATATTTGGACTGCATGTAACAATAGACAGCATATATTATCAGAAAATGTTAATACATAATTTATAATTTTAGTTACAATAAATCTTAAATTTATATATATATTAAAACTTATACATAGCTTGCAATCACTAACCTGTATAAGAAGTTGTCCACTTCTTGTATGAGGATTTCTGTAGGCATAGAGTATCCACAGCAAGGCACACGATACTAAACATATAGGGACAAATACGCCCAATGTTACACCCATACTTTTATGTTCCGCCGATTCATCAATCATGGATTTCATTTGTGTACCGGTGTGAAAATCTGTATTGGATTTTTCCAATGGTGTCTCTGTTGTTGATGACGAAGTCTCTGTACCTATAGAATTATATGGTAATGAATCATGTTTATGTTTAATTTTATTTTGCGTATTACCATCTACAATAGTTGTAGATATTGCATCATTTTGATTGGCGGCATTATTACCCTTTTGACCAATGGCAGGACAGAAATTTTCTTCAGTTATAAAGTTACGATCGCAGCCTAAAAAAGTGTATTGTTTTTAAGTTTTTTTAAAATAATTTTAACGATAAAAGTAGTAATTAACAGTAATAATATTTACCTCTATTAAGCCAATCTTGTTTTTTACGATCAGTTCCTGTAGAACATCTATTTAAATTTGGACACCATGAACACTAAAACATATAAAACATTTTTAGGATAACTCTAATAAATATTACAAATGTCATTTTGAAATATTTGACCGAAAATTCGATAGAATTATATTCTTCCATTGTTGTGCAGTCTACTTCTTTTCGGATGTAAGGGGTTTTTTGCATCCTTTAAAGTTCTGAAACCATATTACCTGGCTCTTCTATTAATGGTTGAAATACCGACAATAATGAAAGTATCAGTTTTCGCTTCTCCAGGTAATACTTCATATTATATTACACAAAAAAGTTTTTAATTTTGCTGTCTTCGTGTACTATTGTTACGAGGCCTTACTCTCTTATGCACCGTATCGATATTGCCATTATTGACTAAGACAAATTGTTGATTTTGGAATAGAATACTTTAGTGACATTTCTTTGTGTGAAATTCCGCTACGAAAATCGTGTAAAATTCTGATTTTTAATTCAGAATTGTATTTGCTGCCGGCGATTTGTCCAAAAATTCAATGCACGAGTATCACTTTAAGTAAAAATGTTAGTTCCTGAAAATCTAAATGACTTATGTGGAATTTTGTAATAAATTACAAATGCCAGAAACTCACATTATGAACATGAAATGTAATTAAAGTCATTCCTAAAGGTATGTAAGTAAATAGTTGTTCATATAGAGTAAGAGATGTGAAAGTTGTAAATGTTTTGAACAGCAATAGGTAGACTCTCTTGCTCAAAAATTAGTTTTTTGTTATTGTCTATTTCACAAAAGCAATCAACAAAGTTATAAATATACCAAAAATCAGGGATTAAAAACAAATCGGAAAACAATGGGTAATTAAAGAACTGGAATACAGCTTTAGTTGAAAGTGTTTTGATCACGACTGTATACAAGAGAATTGACAACCGTGAAGAAATATGCAATAACAGCACCAGCAGGACTGAACATGTTTTCGACCCCAGCTACGGAAGTCATCATCAGAGTTCTTTGTGTTATGCATATTCATTTTAAGAACATTAACTATTTAACTCACATTTCCCAGAAATAGCATATTAAAATTACCAATTTCTATATAGCCACTGAGTTAGTCGAAGTTCTGTACACACGTTATTTCAATGTCATTATCTTCTTATCATTGTCTTGTTCTATCTTCGAACTCGGATCCTCCAGTTCGAACAAAAAAAAAAAAAAAAAAAAAACAGGCCTGTTCTGAAATCACAGCGATTACAGATCGCGAACGATTTCAAAATTACGCAGGTAGCTTTTAGCTGCTCTAGAAATCCAGTGATTTTGAACTTTTTGGAGTGATTTTTATTTTCCGAAATCAAGAGCAAACAAATTTCAAGTTTTGTTTTTATGTATTTTTTCATTATATAGCTTTGCCTAATCATTTAATTCAACTTTTTCTCTTTCAAACTGTTATCTGCTGTTTTCAGTTATTTCTCTTAAATATCTCTACTATTTTATATTAATTTTCCCTTATTTTTTCCCAAAGACAAAAAATAATGGCGACGTTTTTTGTTGTTTTTTTTTTTAATAATAATACTAAATGTAAATGCAAAATTATAAGTGTTTTTTGGAAATTTGCAATTTTTTAATTGTTTTTCAATAAAATTACCAATTTTAAATCAAAAATGAATGAAGACCACATTAAATTATTCGCCGAAGCTTTTTGGTATTTGTTTTATAACAGTGTTTGCAAAAATAATCAAGTGATTTGAAATCGACACTAAAAAGTTGATCGATTTGAAATCACGTGATTTCAGAATTTTATGTGCACAGAACCCCTTTTCCGTTATTTGAAATCAATTCGATAAAATGTGATTTTCAGAACATACCCGATAATAATAATTTAAAAATAAGTAAGACGTCTCTCTTTCTATCAATTGAATTTAAATCACAAACTATTGCAATTTTATGATTTTAATTTGATTATTGATTTGATTCTTGATTACGATGACACAATATTTTCAATATCGTATTTTAAATTTTACTTAGACTAATAAAGTCCATTTAAACGCTGGTATTATAAAAACATAAATCTTTCAATAGAGATTTTAGAAATCAAGACAATTAGAGACAAAACAAAAATCTTAAATACATTTCCATATACATACTACATACAGTCATGAGCAGATAAATAGGTTCACATAACAATAACTTACAAATTCATTTCTATAACATCTAAGGCAGCAGTAATTTATAATACAGTAACATTTATTATTAGATTATAAACCAAGCTTTAATATGACATAAAAATTATTTGTATGCAATTATTTAAAGTTAAAAAATATTAAATTAAAAAAAAATTATTGATACCAGCCGAGCAAATAAATAGGTTCATAAAGTAAGTTTTTAAACAAGTAAATTTAATTAGCTAATGTTTGTCAATATTTTGTTAAAACCCCTTTTTGAATTACTGCCAAACATCTTCGAGGCATTTATTCCATAAGGGCGTGACATGTTTTCAACGGAATTGAATACCAAGCTTCTTTCATTATTTTTTACAAATCCTTTTTTAGCATTGAGAGCTGCAATTTTATCCTTAACAATTCTCCAAAGGTTCTCAATTGGATTTAAGTCCGGTGATTGCGAAGGCCACTCCATTAACTTAATATTTTTTCTTCGAAACCACTCTTTCACAATCCTAGAAGTGTGTTTAGGTTCATTATCTTGCTGAAATTCGATCAGTAAGGGCATTTCTCATTCGGCACATGGAAGCATAACGTCGTTAAGTATATGGAGATAGAGATGTTTATCCATATTTTCCTTAATCCAGAATATTTGACCAACACCGTACCTGGAAAAACAACCCCAAATTATTATGTTTTCACCGTCATGCTTAATGGTCTTTTTGGATCATATGCTTTGTTTTTTGGACGTCTTATCCAAGTTCTTCCATCAGGTCTGACTAAATTAATCTCAGTATCATCGGACCATAGGATATTTCTCCACTTTTTTACACCTTCCGGTTCGGACCATTCAATGTGCAATTTAGCAAACTCAATGCGTTTTTTTCTTTGTCTGTTGTTTAGCATTAGAACCTTCCGCGCCGATCTTCCAAACAAATTTATTTCCTTTAACGTCGTCTAATAATCCATTCTGATACTGGTAGCTGAGACTCGTTTTTCAACTGGCTATATTCTCGGCTGTACAATTTCTTAATTATCTCGTTTTCCTCCTCACTACAATGTTTGGAACGACCCATTTTTTCAATACACTTTTTTTAATATTTTTTATAAACTGTATCGAAATATCGAATTTACTCTTTTCTGGAATATTTTTAAATTTTGAGTTTAACTTTTGATTTTTTTTTTTTTTTTCATAGTGAACCTATTAATTTACTCGGCAGGTATCAATGATTTTTTTTATTTAATATATTTCTCAACTTTAATTAATTGCATATAAATAATTTTTATGTCATATTAAAGCTTAGGTTATAATATAATAATAAACGTTACTGTATTATAAATTACTGTTGTTTTAGTAGTTATAAAAATGAATTTGTAAATTATTGCTATGTGAACCTATTCATCCGCTCGTAACTGTATATACGTATGTATATATGTACAAAACACTTACGTTAAATGCAGTAGCATGATTTACACATGAGGCACAATCGGTATATTCAAGACAAGTAGGTAAAGCTTTTAAAGTGATGATTGTAGAATTTGTAATATCGGCATTGGCAAAATTAACTCTATGATATTCATAAATTGTTTTTCTACGGGCGACTATAAATTAGTAAAAACAAAAAAATAAGTCACAAACAAATAAATTAAGTAAACGACGTCATTTCAAATAACTCACAGTAGACAACTTTGTCAATGATATAGGCATCCGAAAGACCAACCTTTACGGGATGTTTGTCATCTTGTATGGCATTAACTAAAATCGGCACAGAGAAGTATGTAAAAACAATATCACCGTTTTTATGTAGCGTTGTACTAAATGTAAATTTGCCCACATCCTGTTTATCCTGTAAATAAACATTCTCCCAAATGACAGTAAACGATGAACCTGTTGAAAGAAAACATAATACAAAGTTTTAATAACTAAAGCCGAATGCAATAAATTTATGTATTTATACTTACCAGTATCATTTAAACGTACGAATGAATCATTCGATAGACTAGTATCGAAATTGGCCATAAGAGGTGCTATATATTGAGTTGCCGCTAGCCAGGAGTGTACATAATCACCGGTATATATAAAACCGCCAGTAGCAACGGTAACATTTCTTACTGGATGACCATAGAAGGGAAAATCAAAACTTAAAACAACAGTCTAGAAAGTTCCAAAATAAAAATATTTGTTACAAATCGATAATAGGTTTAAATTAATTAATTTATTTCAATCAAAATCAAGTGGTACAGGAAAAGAAATAAAAAAAAAGGTTTTTTTGCGAATTATTAATATGCTAACTTAAATTTAAAATATACCAAAGATTTTTTATTCTAACGGGAGTAGCAAACTAAATTCCACGTAAAGTATTGCGCATAATTTTTTTTTTCAAAATTTCCAGATTATACCAGTCTCAAAGCAGAAAGTGAAAGACAAAGTTTTCTCTAATGAACAAATTATTGAAAACTTTTTTCACATACATTTTAAATTTCCGCCGTTTTTTATAAAAAATATGCTAAATTTTTAACCTAAAATAGCATAAAAAAAAGTTTTCTTTAAAAAATTTATTTCGAATACTCACCATTGCTCTACGATGCGACTGGGACAACATCCAATTTGGTGACATATTACGAATTTCATTCCAATATGCGTCAGCTTTTTCCTTGTCCACAACTATTGTGCTATTGTAATAATGATGGTGATCCTGAAATAAAAAAATGTTAACCAAGTAATAAAATAATTTTTATAAATTTAAAACAACGTTGCTTCTACCCCTATTTTCTTACTTCTGTTTGATTTACTGTCAAATTATTCTTTTTCAAAGCATTCAATGTCTCATTTTCAGGCACATCAATTGTATCGATAACTTTTTCCTCCTCAGTTTCTTCTTCTTTTTGCGTAACACTGTTGCCAGTATTACCTGATACGGAAGCAGTCAAGGTGGTTCCAGCTGCAACAGCTCCACCCACTTTTGTTGTCAATATTGCCGATGCACCAACCTTTTTAGGAAATTGATTTAAATTTTTCTTTGTATCACTCTCACTTCCCTCATTTGTTTTTATCGTTTCCGATTGAGCTGTTGAACTGACGACTTTCGATATTTTATCACTCATATCTTTACGTTGCCCTGTGCCATTGACACCCAATAATGGTCTATTGCTATAGGGTATAACAATTGATGTTTCCGCTGATGCAGTGGCATTATGTAGTTCACTTAAATGTCCTCCTATTGTGGGATTTGGTGTATTTTGAACACTTTCATATTGATTTTTTATATCTACTGAAGTCTTTTTGTCATCTAGAGAAGAAAAAGAAAGAGAGGTATTAATAGCGATGAGCTAAAATAATATAGTTTTTATAAAGTAATTGTGCGCTAATTAGACCAATAAAAATGATCAGTTGGTAGCAAAATTTTAAAAGTTTTAACGTATGTTGTTAACGTAATATTTATTAAGTCTATTGCCGAGCATACGCCAAATAATCCTTTAGTACAACAAAGTACAGCAGCACAATGATTACTTTGTGTGTCGGGAACAAAACCACCAGAAATGGAACAGAAGTTAGGTTCAATTTTGTTTTGACAATTTTCTCCATAAAGACTATTTTAAGTAATAACCGCTGATACTGATAAATTTGTGGTTTTCTTATCTTATATATAAAAATGAATGTGTGTTTGTTTGTATGTATGTATGTATGTATGTATGTATGTATGTATGTATGTATGTATGTATGTATGTTTGAATCTTATGGTCAGCTAAACGGTTTAATCACTCTCTTTACATTTATACAGTATCTCTCTGTATGTCTGAAAGGATCTATGGGCTATATAAATTTCATCTGTGCAATAGCGCGCCCATATAAAGTAAATATTTGTTTTTCTATATCATCAAACTGGTACACAGTCTCTAAATTTGGCCCAAATAGATTCATAGTCAATACTAATCAGCAGTCAAAAAGCGAGCGGAATTGAATAAATGAGCGTGATACCTCCCATACAAAGTAAATATTGATTTTAGTATATCTTGAAAACGGTTAAAGCCAAAGTTTTAGAATTTGGTCTGATTGACTTCACGCTCAAAGCAAATCAACAGTCAAAAACTAAGTGGAATTGGAAAAGTGTTATAGAAATATTGGTTTCTATATATCTTGAGAAAGGGAAAAACAAAAGCTTTTGAATTTGGTCTGATTGATTTTAAAGTCAATACAAATCATCAGTCAAAAATGAATGTTTGTTTGTTTGAAGACTGTATACAGTTAAACGACGGACTCTGCAGTGTCTTTATGGAAGCAACTATAGGCTATCTCAAATGTTTAAATTTGTACCGGAAGGGGACAAAAGGTAAACAAAATTTAACTAAAATAACATTTAAGTAAGCTATGAAGATCGCAATTTAATCCGTATGCAGAATAGAGGTATGCAGTGGTCAATATTCTCGGTAATAGAATATAAATGCGTCCGCATGAAAGTGTGACTACACGGCGTATTAGTCCAGAAACAGCTTTATAAGAGTCCTAGTCACTCTGCTTGTGACTACACTGCGTATTAGTCCAGAAACAGCTTTATAAGAGTCCTAGTCACTCTGCTTATAAGTTTACAATTTGTAATTCTATTGTATTTTAAAAAATAAATTAAATTTATCGTGTATGTCACACATTCCGATCGAAATGATTTTGATACCGTATTTGCAATATAAAATTCCGAACGATTTTGGTTAATCCAAACAAATTTTAAAGTTTACTTTTTTGTGAAAATAAAATAAAATAAAATGTGTTATATTGTAATATATTTATACCAGTTTTTCTTAATATGTCCAAAATTTTGACAGAGAAGTGAATTAAATTTTTTTTAAATCAAAAACAAAAATTGAAAAAAAAAATCGAAATGAAAGCATTTTAAGAAGTTTTAAAGGTGATTTCATTCCGACGAAAATATCGTTTTACGTTTTCTGTAGAAGCTAATTACGGAATTAATTCCACCTTCGATCGGTATTGAATTCTGTGACAACTTTTTCAGAATATAACACCTTCGATTATATTTAAAACCAAATGCTGAGGTCCAATCATCACTTTCTATAACGATAGAGTCTTTCTAGTTTGAGATTATGACATTATTTATTGAACAACTAGATAATATTGTAGGTTGTTATTCGTTATACAATTCGTTATCTTGTTTGATCACGTAAGGCGTTTAAATCCCTGATTAAGTTTTAGAAAAACTTTGATTTTTAGGCCAATAGCAAAGAAGGGCGGAGAGGCAGTCAAGTACTTTAAAGCCTTGATTCTGAAGCCAAGAATGCGGTACGAGTAAAGTGTCTTTCGGATTATTATTTTTCTGGAAGATGATGTCCAGCTCAATTGTATTCCACCCAAACTTTGCTGAAGAACATGGAGATACTGGTTTGCATTCATTCGCTCCGATAATCTGATGCCCTGTACCATTCCTTTAATCTTCATACATCCTCACATTTATGTTTTGTATATTTTTTTGCGAATTCGAGTCTCAATTCTTTCTTTTTTTATTTCTTTGATCCCGTGAAGGCCAATCTTCCACAGTTTCTTCCAATGGCTTCATTCGCCACATTTATTTTTTCACAACTCAACTCAGTTTGGCCGTCTGAAGCTGAAGATCGGACAATTTTTTTTATATGCAGTTACTGCACAGTGACTGCATAGTTGTAAATAGAAAAAATGATGTTCGTACAAGCTTTTTCCGTTTCAGACGACTAAACTGAGATGGGATGAGTTCGACAATAGGGGCATGTCTTTTTATTTCTAGCAATTTGGATGAGTTAAGTTTCTTCATCTGAATTTCGAAAACATGTGATCAAATAGTTGAGGTACTGTTAGGTTATTTTAAAACCGGCAACCGACCCTATTTATTTAAATTGCATCGAAAAGAACACATTTTGTAGTTATAATATATTGAATAAAACAAAAATGAATAAAAATTTGAATAAATTGTATAACATGAATTACGCGGTAAAATTATACCATTATAAGTATTTATAGGTAAAAGATGAACTAAATTAATGATGTAATGAAATTATTACAAATTTACTATTTTAATAGTTTCTACTTTACACCTCCTACACTTATAATTGTCTTTTTATGCAAATACGTATTACACACATTTTTCAATGTGTAATCTCATTACTGATAGGTTCATTGGAAAAATATAAAATAAAAACTTAACAGCAGTATTTTTCATCATCATCATGGTAGGGAGCAAATTACAAATGCTTAGCAATGTGGGTTGGCTTGTAATGTTCTTTCGTTTTTTTTTTTCTACTATAATTACAAATAGGAAGTTGAAACTTTACTCATACCCCATTAGCATATAACATTAATAGAAAATCGATTTTCTTTTTTAAAGTCGACACTTTCCTCTACAATTTTTCGCTGTATTAAAAAAAAAAAACAAGACACAATAAGAGTAAAACGCAAAATAATTACGAGGGAAAAATATACATTAGTAGGCTTTTTACAATAGGAAGCATAAAAATTAAAAAAACGCATTCACTTAGAAATTTCTTTTGAGTTACATTGCTTACATAAAGAAAATAAAAATTAAATTTCAAAATTTGACACACATTTTTACTTTTTCAGTACACAATCTCTAAAAATTCTCTTTCACTTACCCAACAATTAGGAATATACGTCGTAATTTTTGAGAACAGTAGGACATGAATACAATATTTAATGGAAATAAAACACGCTTTGCCCTTAATAAATTAATGAGAAAATGATATAGAAGCGGATAAAATGTAATACAAAAAAAATAAAATAAATATACAATGACCACGAATATCGTCGTACTAAAGAAAAATAAAATTGTAGGGTGACCATAAGATAAGAATGTTAGAAAACTAAATTTATATAAAGAAGAGAGATAGCGGCTTAGCTAGGTGGTGAACAGTTTTATCATCTATACGTGTTGTTGAACGCTGTATCCGTGCATGGTGATATGGCAAAACAAACTAAACAAACAGCGGATATGGCCGCTATCAAAGTCAAAGTTTAGGAGTTACTATTGGAAGACACGTTATGTGGAATAGGTTACGACTTTGCTGAACACGTTTCAAACGAACGCGCTATTTTCAACAACGTTCAACTTGGTTGGCTAGTTACTTCAGACTCGGAATTCGAATGACCTTAAGCTTGGATCACACGATTGATGCAATGCACCAATTTTGAAAAGGCAATAGTGTGACAGCTTGATAGGCAAACATGCAGCAATAAAAATGTCAAAAATGCGCCAATTTTAATACATAACAATTGTAAAAAATAATCATTATCTGGTAACCTCATACAAAATTTGACCCTTTGAAAAAGAAGCTTGAAATACATTTAAAGTAAAGAAATATTTGAAAATTACTATTTAAAACACTTTTTTGTTTGTTTTTGTAAAACAAAGCCATTAAGACCGCTTGACTGTAACTGTAATAAAAGCTTAATATTGATGAAGTTATTTTAGTAATATGATAAAATAATTTAAAAAATTAAACCACAGACTTTTTATAGAGCACTAATGGTAAGGAAGAGAGCTGTTGCAAAAATATTTAACAATTTTGTTTTAATTTTTTTATAAATAATTGCAATAAAACAATAACAAAACAAGAGCAACTATTTTTAATAAGTATTGTTTAAAATAATATAAATTGATAAATTGGATGGTTAAAATATCTTAAATATGTATACAACGATAGTTTAGTTTAGCATCTCTGAATTTCATTAGGTTTGTTTAAAAAATATACAGCCTGTTTGTTGAGTGACTTGTTTATTTACATTTCAAACACCAACAAAAATTGAGTGCTTTGTTTGTGTTTTACAAATAAACAGACAAATCACTCAACTTGTTAGACGAACGTTTTCTTAAGCTCGTCATCTTGAAACAGGATGATAGTCATTACAGACAATTATTTTTTAATCTTATGTTGGCACACTCGTCTCAACTGTAAACTTTAACGTGATAGGCGATTTCCTGCCGAGAAGTATTGACCACAAAATTTACATTAAATTTTGTTCTTAAATAATATTCAGTGCTACTATAATCAGATCAACGTCCGAATCAGATAATCTGGTGTCAGCCCTAGCCAACAACAATGCAACCCTCTATTTCTACATAGCCAAACAGTCAACACGAAATGTTTCGCCACTTTATACCTTTTACGGTGCTTTATTGAATAATATTCGCACCTAATATCCAATGCTATTCAAGACGATTTTTAAAAGTATAATTATGGTTTTCACACTTGCTCACCATCGTTGCTTGTCATATAGTATTGGTCGAAAAAAACAAATTTGAAATATTGAGGGAAAATTGTTTAACGCTAGTATTTCGTGGATTAGAAAAAGCGTAGTCACAATTTTTAAGAAGATTTATTAGAATTTATCTGTTCTTATAATATACTAACAAAAAACATGCAAAAACATGTCGAAAAATTTCGATGTCAAAGATAAATTATTATTTAGCAAATTCTGTCAGGAACATAAGACCATTGCTATAAATCGCAGTTCGTCTCCATGTGGTGTTTGTTCTTCCTCGGCGCAAAGACTACCTAGAGCTTGTATTCGAGCGTTTCGTAGTCGATGTCATTATAGGCATTATAGGGCTTTCAGAATTAGTCGATAGAAAAGGTGTTGTATTCCATCATGATTTAAGCCACTCACATCTAGACCTGACTATAAAGTTTTGTATAACCTGGACTGCCCATTTATTTCGGTGCCTACAACATTTTCTTCATGATAAAAAATTTGTTAACCTGATAAAAATAAATTAACCAAGTTTTTCGCCTATTAATTAAAGAGACCATACAGCATTGTAATTATAAAACTACCGCTAAAAGATGTTTATTTTAACTAAAAATTTGGGATTGCCATTTGACGAAGCAATTGAAGTTCGGTTACCACATCTATAATATTTTTTAAAAAAGAGAATTTTATTTAAAAATTAAAATATGAATTGATTAATATACATAAATAATTTACCAAGAAATAAGGTTCATTTTATTTTTTTTTAGCAATTCAGATGAAGTACCATTCTACTAACATCTGGACTTTTTGGTCTTTCAATTGCTCTGCTATTTGACCAATATCACCCTCATCAACATCATCATCACCGCCATCAGTTTTTTTTTATTTAACTAGAATATTCTAATATAATTATGCTTAAAACTATAGAAAAAGCAAACAAATGACTTGGTAATAACAATTTCACACTCTCTTTTCAAGAAACAAAGACGTGAGACGAGTTATAATAAAAAAATAGTTGAATCCACACTAGTCTTTATAATGAAGCTGTAAAGGGGTAGCAAGCGGTGGAGTAAATTTAGCACAGATGACACAAACAAACATCAAAAATTCGTTTTTTATATATTAAAATTAAATTAATGCAAATTGTAATTGCTGCTACTTTCTTACACTCTCGCATACGAAATAAAATGAATATACATATATACTTACATATGTATAAACATATAAATTTGAGATGACAAAAAATAAACAAATGGCACTAAAATGACCTTCGACAGAAGTGACTAAATGAACATGAATGAAAGAATTATAAGCACCTGACCTAGTTTTAAATATTGTTTTTCATTATTACTTTGAATTTCAATTAATATAGAAACAAAGCAAAAAACGTGATATACACTATTAGTAACAATACAAATTGTTATACGATATACTATATGGCGGTTAAAATTAATTTCTTAAAATTTAATTTTAAATTTACTTAATTTACATATGTATATACATAGTGTTATATAGTAAAATTAAAAAAAAAAAAATACAATTTGAGATCAATGAACTTCAGTCAATAAGCGAAACGTTTTATATCGTGGCCGAAATCTTACTTAGACATTAATGTGATAAAATTGTCTATCCAACAAGCTCCGTTTTATTTACATTAAAAATATATTTCTTTGTTTTATTACGAATTAAACTTGTGTAACTGTAAAAAAACACCCGATAAAAAATGTTTTTTTCTTTTTCGTTTTTATTATATCCTAAGTTTTTATTTGTACAAAATGCTTGTGGGATGATCATTAAAAATTATACCATATATGAATTTAGAGTAGTGAAGACAATACACACAACATTGTTATTATAGGGAGTATAAACTAATTTGGCTCTTTTTTGAAATTAAAATATTTTAAGATATAAGGTCTTTAATATATAAGATTCGCTAACGAAATCAAACCATTTCAGCATCAATTTTAAATTTCTTGAACAACGATCCAGCCTTCTAAATCTCTATTCATATCCTTAAAAAACTATTGTTTTTTTATTTTATAAAATCATATTTTTAAGAATTTTAATAGTTAAAAATTTTGAAAAAAAATGCAATTCAAAATCTGAATTCTAAAAAATTTTAATCGTTTTATGAGACTTTTATTGATTTATTTTTGAGAATAATTTACCTTCAAAACAAGAAACAAGTTAAAATAAAAATGTGGGTGTGGCCATTGCAGAATTTTAAGTGACAAACTAAATTGTTGACACAGTAAGCTATTGTAACTTTATGGGTGATTTAATAGTCTTATTAAAAAGATTTTTGATAAACTAATGTATTTACTAGATAGAATAATATCTCTCCCACAAAAGTCGCTATATTTCGTTCCAAAATATTTTTTATATTATTTATATAAAAAAGAAATACAAAATTTCGCTGAACAAAATTATTGGCATACATCATTAGAAACTATAAGACATTGATTATAATGCGAAAATCAATATCAAGTTGTTATTTATATTTTTTTTAGTAACTGCATCTAGCCATTTTGGAAGAGAAATTATGAATTTTGTGGTGACTTATGCCTCAATATTTTGCAATTCTTCTACCAATACTTGATTCATCTCATAATTTTTGGTTATTGCCAGGCTATATTTTTTAACAAAATTATTGATATCTAATAAAAAGTAAAAGAATAAGGTATTTTAATTAACTTCAAAGCTTAAAAACCATTAAAATTATTTCAGTTAAAAATCTACTTAATATACAAAAACAACAAAAACATAAAAAGGAATGATAATACACCTCACAGTGAATGTGAGATACTAATAGTAAATATATTTTATACTTAATATTAATTTTTTATTGGGCCACCTTATGCTGAAAATATAATAAAAAAAATAATATAATAATATATAGCTTACAGACGTCTAGGCATCGAGTCCAATATTCCGCTTTGACTGTGGAACATCGAAAAGGTGCTTTTGTGACTTAATGGCATGTTTTTTTGATATTTTTGTCAAGATATGGTATGTTTTCTGATATTTTTGTCAAGATGGGCCCATAAATTTTCAATAATATTTAAGTCCAGAACTGGAAAGGGGAATGAAGCTCTTTGGAAACGTTGTATGATAACCCCTCATTTACAAAGCCTATTGTATGGTTTGGATTATTGCCTTATAGAAAGCACCAACTTTCAAAAAGACCTATTGTGTTCACTGATTGCCTCGCATTATCTTCGAATATGTTCAAATGATCCAAATTTGTTTCGATAAAAACTTAAATGACAACCTTAGCAGCACATGTTCAACGCCAAAACATATCTAAACTGTCTACATACATTCTTTATTGTTTTTATATCAGAACTACTCGTTTTTCGCCAAATTTTTTGTTTTGTTCACACTCAAATACAATGTAATAAACATATTGTCATCGCACAACTATACTATGTACAGAATTCTTCAATATAAAAGCTTGATACTCACGGTAAAGTATGCGGGTATATTTTGTAGCAGGATTTCGGGAAAAAGAAATTTTTCCCTTTTTCTCGGGAATGGAAAGTGCTTAGTACTGGAAAAAAACCCTTAGCAGACATACACGTAAGCCAGAGTTGGCCTGTTGTGCGCTCGCAAGAAAAAGAAATACAATCTTACAGTAGAGAAAAACCTATCATTTCAGTTCCTGATGAACTTTATGCTGTTGACACCTCCCTTAGTGTCTTTCATTCAAGACCCGTAAGGTGAGAAATGTTCGGAAACGCGTCGATCCCCGGGAAACGTAACATATTTTTGCAATAGCCGGAGAGTGGATTAGGAAGTGATGAAGAGTTGTATATTTGTATACGTATGTATAATAAAAAATAAAAACATACAAACATAGGTAATTTCATGAATGGGTGAAAATGTATATTCGGGTATGTTCTGTAAACCCATAACGAGTGAAATTTAAACCGAGTAAATTTTGAAAGACAAGGAAAATTTAAATGCGGCAATTATTTTAAGCTTTGGTAATCAAAGCAGTTATGTGAACGGTAATTAAATGGATTAATAAGAAAAAATACCAAAATCTTGTATGATTTAAAAATTATAGCAATTTTTTTGTTTCATTCGATTTTAATTTCACTCGATTTCGGTTTACAGAATATACCTGATAGACATATTCATGTTGAATTATTTACATATCTTTATTTCGAAATTTTACTTACATAGAAACCAATCCATACATGAACCAATCTTAACAAAATCAATAGGAAACAATTATAAATAAGGCAACTTTTACTTTAAATTCTTTAAATTTTGCACATTAAGAAAAATGAAGAAAAAAATTTTTTTGTAGAATGAAATATTTCAAATATTTTTGAATTTTCAAATTTTTAAAATATATATGTATGCTTGTCAGCGATGTG
The DNA here is from genome assembly GCA_023159175.1 of Wohlfahrtia magnifica. NCBI lineage: Eukaryota > Metazoa > Arthropoda > Insecta > Diptera > Sarcophagidae > Wohlfahrtia > Wohlfahrtia magnifica. Next base: position 8,529,632 of record JAKWBJ010000486.1, on the reverse strand, counting down.
TAGGTTGATATTTTAGAATTGTTAGAGTTTAAATAAGTTTTAAATTATTTACATACACTAGCCAGAAAAAGTCTGCGTACAAGACAATTATCTCTAAGAGAATGGAAAAAAATTACACAACAACTCTTACGAATTTAAAATTAATTTTTTTAATAAATCTTGTTGCATAATTTTAATATATATAATAATTCACCAAAGGAATTAAATTATATACAAATTAATTACAAAAAAATAAGATTGTATTAAAAAATAGGCAGAAAAAGTCCGCGTACAGAAGCGTATGCACTTTTTTTAAATTGGATATTTATAGCAACATTAACAATAAATTAGTATTTAGCTAGATAGTCTCTTCTTTTGAGAACCTCAGCCAATCTTTTATTCATGGAATGAACCAGTTTTGTGGTGACTTTCAGCGATGTTTCATCCCACTCAGTTGGCAAAACTACTTTTAATATATTTTTTGACATTATAACATAATGGAGAATTTTTCTCTCCAATAGATCCAATAATTAATCAATAGGATTGAGATCTGTGGACTACGAAGCTTTACACAACTGTTTTGGAATACTATAAATTTTCTAACGCTTCACAATATCGGCTGAGTGCTTGGAATCTTATCTTATTGAAATAAAAATTGTTCCCAAGACCCAGTTTCGCGGCATGTTCTCTTGCCGATAGTGGATTCAATAACTTGCAAATTTCTTACCCCGTTAGCCGCCACATATCCCCTCTTAACCATTACAACTCCTCCACCGAGTTTGGCCGTGCTGGTCAAATAACCTTTATGTGGTGGTGTACCGGATTTTCTCCACACAAATTGTCTACTTTTTATTTTAAATTGGAATACTTACTCTCATCCGAAAATATAACCCTTTCTCAGAGTTCTAACAGATTAATTAAATGATCTTTAGCTAAAAATATTCTTTTTTGACTTTTTTAAATAAAATAAAGGGCTTCTTACCTAGTTTTAAATATTGTTTTTCATTATTACTTTGAATTTCAATTAATATAGAAACAAAGCAAAAAACGTGATATACACTATTAGTAACAATACAAATTGTTATACGATATACTATATGGCGGTTAAAATTAATTTCTTAAAATTTAATTTTAAATTTACTTAATTTACATATGTATATACATAGTGTTATATAGTAAAATTAAAAAAAAAAAATACAATTTGAGATCAATGAACTTCAGTCAATAAGCGAAACGTTTTATATCGTGGCCGAAATCTTACTTAGACATTAATGTGATAAAATTGTCTATCCAACAAGCTCCGTTTTATTTACATTAAAAATATATTTCTTTGTTTTATTACGAATTAAACTTGTGTAACTGTAAAAAAACACCCGATAAAAAATGTTTTTTTCTTTTTCGTTTTTATTATATCCTAAGTTTTTATTTGTACAAAATGCTTGTGGGATGATCATTAAAAATTATACCATATATGAATTTAGAGTAGTGAAGACAATACACACAACATTGTTATTATAGGGAGTATAAACTAATTTGGCTCTTTTTTGAAATTAAAATATTTTAAGATATAAGGTCTTTAATATATAAGATTCGCTAACGAAATCAAACCATTTCAGCATCAATTTTAAATTTCTTGAACAACGATCCAGCCTTCTAAATCTCTATTCATATCCTTAAAAAACTATTGTTTTTTTATTTTATAAAATCATATTTTTAAGAATTTTAATAGTTAAAAATTTTGAAAAAAATGCAATTCAAAATCTGAATTCTAAAAAATTTTAATCGTTTTATGAGACTTTTATTGATTTATTTTTGAGAATAATTTACCTTCAAAACAAGAAACAAGTTAAAATAAAAATGTGGGTGTGGCCATTGCAGAATTTTAAGTGACAAACTAAATTGTTGACACAGTAAGCTATTGTAACTTTATGGGTGATTTAATAGTCTTATTAAAAAGATTTTTGATAAACTAATGTATTTACTAGATAGAATAATATCTCTCCCACAAAAGTCGCTATATTTCGTTCCAAAATATTTTTTATATTATTTATATAAAAAAGAAATACAAAATTTCGCTGAACAAAATTATTGGCATACATCATTAGAAACTATAAGACATTGATTATAATGCGAAAATCAATATCAAGTTGTTATTTATATTTTTTTTAGTAACTGCATCTAGCCATTTTGGAAGAGAAATTATGAATTTTGTGGTGACTTATGCCTCAATATTTTGCAATTCTTCTACCAATACTTGATTCATCTCATAATTTTTGGTTATTGCCAGGCTATATTTTTTAACAAAATTATTGATATCTAATAAAAAGTAAAAGAATAAGGTATTTTAATTAACTTCAAAGCTTAAAAACCATTAAAATTATTTCAGTTAAAAATCTACTTAATATACAAAAACAACAAAAACATAAAAAGGAATGATAATACACCTCACAGTGAATGTGAGATACTAATAGTAAATATATTTTATACTTAATATTAATTTTTTATTGGGCCACCTTATGCTGAAAATATAATAAAAAAAATAATATAATAATATATAGCTTACAGACGTCTAGGCATCGAGTCCAATATTCCGCTTTGACTGTGGAACATCGAAAAGGTGCTTTTGTGACTTAATGGCATGTTTTTTTGATATTTTTGTCAAGATATGGTATGTTTTCTGATATTTTTGTCAAGATGGGCCCATAAATTTTCAATAATATTTAAGTCCAGAACTGGAAAGGGGAAGAAGCTCTTTGGAAACGTTGTATGATAACCCCTCATTTACAAAGCCTATTGTATGGTTTGGATTATTGCCTTATAGAAAGCACCAACTTTCAAAAAGACCTATTGTGTTCACTGATTGCCTCGCATTATCTTCGAATATGTTCAAATGATCCAAATTTGTTTCGATAAAAACTTAAATGACAACCTTAGCAGCACATGTTCAACGCCAAAACATATCTAAACTGTCTACATACATTCTTTATTGTTTTTATATCAGAACTACTCGTTTTTCGCCAAATTTTTTGTTTTGTTCACACTCAAATACAATGTAATAAACATATTGTCATCGCACAACTATACTATGTACAGAATTCTTCAATATAAAAGCTTGATACTCACGGTAAAGTATGCGGGTATATTTTGTAGCAGGATTTCGGGAAAAAGAAATTTTTCCCTTTTTCTCGGGAATGGAAAGTGCTTAGTACTGGAAAAAAACCCTTAGCAGACATACACGTAAGCCAGAGTTGGCCTGTTGTGCGCTCGCAAGAAAAAGAAATACAATCTTACAGTAGAGAAAAACCTATCATTTCAGTTCCTGATGAACTTTATGCTGTTGACACCTCCCTTAGTGTCTTTCATTCAAGACCCGTAAGGTGAGAAATGTTCGGAAACGCGTCGATCCCCGGGAAACGTAACATATTTTTGCAATAGCCGGAGAGTGGATTAGGAAGTGATGAAGAGTTGTATATTTGTATACGTATGTATAATAAAAAATAAAAACATACAAACATAGGTAATTTCATGAATGGGTGAAAATGTATATTCGGGTATGTTCTGTAAACCCATAACGAGTGAAATTTAAACCGAGTAAATTTTGAAAGACAAGGAAAATTTAAATGCGGCAATTATTTTAAGCTTTGGTAATCAAAGCAGTTATGTGAACGGTAATTAAATGGATTAATAAGAAAAAATACCAAAATCTTGTATGATTTAAAAATTATAGCAATTTTTTTGTTTCATTCGATTTTAATTTCACTCGATTTCGGTTTACAGAATATACCTGATAGACATATTCATGTTGAATTATTTACATATCTTTATTTCGAAATTTTACTTACATAGAAACCAATCCATACATGAACCAATCTTAACAAAATCAATAGGAAACAATTATAAATAAGGCAACTTTTACTTTAAATTCTTTAAATTTTGCACATTAAGAAAAATGAAGAAAAAAATTTTTTTGTAGAATGAAATATTTCAAATATTTTTGAATTTTCAAATTTTTAAAATATATATGTATGCTTGTCAGCGATGTGTAGGTTGATATTTTAGAATTGTTAGAGTTTAAATAAGTTTTAAATTATTTACATACACTAGCCAGAAAAAGTCTGCGTACAAGACAATTATCTCTAAGAGAATGGAAAAAAATTACACAACAACTCTTACGAATTTAAAATTAATTTTTTTAATAAATCTTGTTGCATAATTTTAATATATATAATAATTCACCAAAGGAATTAAATTATATACAAATTAATTACAAAAAAATAAGATTGTATTAAAAAATAGGCAGAAAAAGTCCGCGTACAGAAGCGTATGCACTTTTTTTAAATTGGATATTTATAGCAACATTAACAATAAATTAGTATTTAGCTAGATAGTCTCTTCTTTTGAGAACCTCAGCCAATCTTTTATTCATGGAATGAACCAGTTTTGTGGTGACTTTCAGCGATGTTTCATCCCACTCAGTTGGCAAAACTACTTTTAATATATTTTTTGACATTATAACATAATGGAGAATTTTTCTCTCCAATAGATCCAATAATTAATCAATAAGATTGAGATCTGTGGACTACGAAGCTTTACACAACTGTTTTGGAATACTATAAATTTTCTAACGCTTCACAATATCGGCTGAGTGCTTGGAATCTTATCTTATTGAAATAAAAATTGTTCCCAAGACCCAGTTTCGCGGCATGTTCTCTTGCCGATAGTGGATTCAATAACTTGCAAATTTCTTACCCCGTTAGCCGCCACATATCCCCTCTTAACCATTACAACTCCTCCACCGAGTTTGGCCGTGCTGGTCAAATAACCTTTATGTGGTGGTGTACCGGATTTTCTCCACACAAATTGTCTACTTTTTATTTTAAATTGGAATACTTACTCTCATCCGAAAATATAACCCTTTCTCAGAGTTCTAACAGATTAATTAAATGATCTTTAGCTAAAAATATTCTTTTTTGACTTTTTTAAATAAAATAAAGGGCTTCTTACATAATATACGAACATAAAACCCGCTTCGATTTAAGATTTTTTGGACATTATTACCACAAATACAATTTTTACATTTTAAATTAATGCTTTCAGCCACTTTTGAAGCCGTTAATTTGTTTTCTTGCTACAGAGAGTTGATAAGATATATCATTTCTATCAAAGCTTATTCTGAAGGTCGGCCAGAACATTTTTTTGAAACAAATGCTTAAATTTCTTGGTAAGGGTGAATAACTCTCTAGATAGAAGAGTGCATTCTCTCTACCTTTTGTGCAACTTCTCAGAAGGTTCTTCCTTATTTCCAGAATAAATAATTCATCCTTCGGTAGGAAAATTATTTTCTTCTTGAACGCATTCCAAGAAATGCTATTTTAAAAATTTAATTAATTTTCTTACAGCAATATATAAATTTGACTAAGAATGCATAAAAATTTAGTTATAAATTTATAAAACCGATTAATATATTAATATTTTATTTGTACGCCAGCTTTTTCTGATTGAATAAATGCACTTCTTTCTTTATTATGCATTATTTTATTTTACTTCCTTGCAAGCAAACTTAGATATAAAGCCGATTATTGTAATGATATGTTTCTTTCCTCTTTTAACAAATAAAACAAAACAAAAAAACTTAAAAAAGGGAACTTGCCCAAAAAGTGTTTATTCATCAATGTCTGTTTTGCCCTCTGCAATACTATCTATCAGATGTGTTCAAAATAATAATAACTGTGGACAAACAAAAGAAAAAAAGTATTTGATGAGACTAGCTCTTGAGATGTCCGACGCCCCTTAATACAGAATATAAAGCACGTCTGTGGAAATTTAGAAGTTAGTGATGCTACCACATGTTGCATATTTCACTCTGCATTTGGTAGCATACTCCACTCTGCATATGGTAGCACCAATTGGTATTTCTACTAGATAATAACCCAAAACACACTATTCAGTTGGCAAAGGAGGGCTTTAGGATCAATGGAGTTGAGGTTATATCGTGACCTACTCAGTCTTCTGACCTCAATCTTATAGAGCAAATATTGGAAGAAATTAAAGTATACGGCAGAGCAAAACCGTCAGATACCGAAAAACTATGAAACGCAGTACGTGATTTCTGGCGTCAAATCCCGTTAAAGCGTTACCAGGATCTTATTGATTCTATTCATCGTAGATGTGTTGAAGAAATAAAAAACAGGGGTTATTTTACCAAATATTAAAACTATTTAATTTTTCATTCGATAGTTTGAAACTTTTATGCGTTTTGCTTTGGAGCTATTTGGTCAAGACCCAATACTTCTATTATTTTGAACAATTAAGTTTATACTTTTTGGCTGTTATGGCGTTATTTAAAAAATTTAAAAGTCTACAACCTAGATAATTGATCAATAATTAATTTTAAGTAAAAAGAATCTAGTAAAAATTTTATTTTTAAAAAGTTTAATTTTTCTATTTAATAAATTTTGTTTTTAATAATACAGTTTTAAATTCGCAATTACTTCTTTTCTTCTTCGTATTCAAGTTGGCCTTTTAATTTTGAAGATCGATAAAAGTCTCAGAAAAATATTTTATTCAAGACATGCCTGCGATGATGTTTTTGGTCAAGAAATTAATCATAATAATGGATAAGTGGGTAAGTAAAAGCCACGAATTTGTATTTTTACAATTCCGAAAGTTTTTTATTTGCTTTTCGCAAGCTACAAGGTAATAATCATTAATTACTGTATGACCTTATAAAACTAGAAGTCATGATGTAATTAATGTTATGTGTGATTTTCAATCTTAGCTCTTCTAAGCTCTTCAATTTGGACGATTATGTTTTAGTTTCGACTAAAAAAACATACCAAAATCATCATTGTAGATAACAGTTCTAAGCGGTGGTTCTTCAAGTCAAAATTTATACACTTCTTATATAGGGTCCGCCAACAATTTTTTTTTTTTAAACAGGGCGCAAAACATCGAGTGTAGGTTCGGCTGTGTGGCACGTAGCGCCGTCCTGTTGAAACCAAATGTTGCTAATATCCTCCTCTTCAATTATGTGAACAAAAATTCGTTCAACATGGCCCGATAACGATCGCCATTGACTGTGATGGCCACTCCTTGCTCATTTTCGTCTTGGGTGTATCAGCTTTTCAATGTATGCGTGCGGGTTTTCTGTGCCCCAAATGCGACAATCTTGCTTGTTTACATACCCGCCAAGATCAAAATGAGCTTCATCTGAAAAGATGATTTTTTGGCAAAATCGGCGTCTTCTATAAGTCGATCGCAGGCCCACTTAGCGAAGTGGAAAAAGCGTATACACAACCATATTCGTTCAGTGGAAGGATAAAACTAATTATCTGTCAAATCAGACATGAGCTAAGTGTTACCATTCACGAAATAAGCACTAGTTGAAAAAAACTTTAGATGGCGGAACCGTTATCATCAACAACTTCCATAAGTTTTTCGATTTCCCAAAATCATAATCTTCATTTCTTTAATACTTTCATTAATATTTTGTGTTAACGTGATACGCTCGAGAGAAGTCACCATAAGTACTGTTAGCATTTAAGTGTTTTTTATTTCAAATATTTTAATTCAATTTTTCCGGCAGAAGATAGTCACTGTGAAAATTAAACTCTTCTCAACTAAGATAAAGAAAATATATAAAAATATATTAATATAGATGTCACGCGAAATTTAAGTCACCTTATTTGTTAAGAAACCTCATACTACTTTACTAATTATGTTACTTTTCAGAAACTATATATACTATATGCATGTACTTATTTACAGTGGAGTTTTGATATAACGAACTTCGAATTCAAGTTAATAAATTTACAATCCGAACAGTTTCGAGTGAATATTTCTTGGAAATTACTTTGTTCAAAAGGAAAATCTGTTTTGGATTTTTTAAAAATAATACGTTTGTTATAACCGAACTTTACTTTATTATATAAGTAATAAAAAACATAACAGTATCTTTTACTTTTTTTCTAGAAGTATGTTTTGGTTTCGGTTTTGTGTACCTAAGCAAGAGAGTGAATTAAGTACTGGTATAAATACTTTATTTTACACCTGAATTCACATTCTACAAATGGTGTTCTTGCTGTTTATTTTTTTCTTTTTTTATAATAAAAGCTAACGATGATTACGATTATGATGAGGATGTCGATAATGATGATTTACTTTCTTGAACGATCTTATTTCTCAAGCGTAACCATTACCAGTTAAATTGTATTTAATTCAATGATACAATGCTGTCGGTTGTTCTTAAGTGCTTCTCATTTTGTTTTCTTTTTTACAGACTTTCTTATGGTTAAATTGTTTACAACACTCTTAACAAATATGTTAAGAAAGTTGTTATAAGGGAATGTTTTTAAAGGAAAATTTTAATTTAAAATTACAGAGAATTTCAATATCAAAATAGAAAGCTATAGGTTCTGTCAAAATTTATTTTTTTTAGATTAGTTAAATGCAGCTGTTTGCTTTTAGACTAGAATAATAGTAACAAAGACGGGTGACATATACCAACAAGCCTTTAGCTGAGTCATTTAAAAAAAAGCTTCATATCATATTAGTCTAACTAACACGATCTCACCGATCATTTAAAGAGAAATATTGCTAATCTTATACATACTAAGAAACCATTTATTAAAAATTAAAGTATGGTATAAGTCTAAGTAAATAGCATGTTAATACAATTATTATTATCGACATCATTCAGACCGAGAACAGTTACAGGATCCTGCAACCCATGGGATCTATCCATCGGTATACCACAACTAGTCCCCCCATTGGACTAATATTCCCGGTTTTATACACGACACTGAATCTCTTGCCAAGGTAACGTTTCAAAGTCATGACATCCTGGACCAAAAATAGTTTTCCGACTTGCACTTGGCGAAGAACATCACCGCCGAACATGCCTCTAAAGCCGATGCTGGACATGCTCTCATTACCTTGCCTAATTTATTAATCATTTATTTAATATACATGTATTATTTATAATTTATTTCTTTAGCAATCTATCACCTTACTAGTGGTAATGGTCCGAATAGTGGCAGTAGATATCCATAGCATCCACTTGAGCGACTTGAATTTGTTGCCTTAGCTTGGACAGTTCCGATGTGTTCCGATGTTTCAACTAAGCCTTCCGTCCAAATTGACACCTAGATAAATATGGAAAAGTTGAGGAGGGTGGATCCAGAAAATACAGTCACATGATAATTTGTATCTCTTTCGATTCTTAGATTTTGTCCTGTACACACAAATGAGAAAAATTTCATCATACATCTGTAGAATTTTATAAACAATTCAAAATAAATTTTTATTACAAAATTAAGAAATTGTTCAAACAAAGAAAGAGCATAAATCCACAGTTATAAAATTTAAGAAATTACTTTTTTGCTATTCGTAAAAGTGGAATATACAGTCAGAGTGAAAAAATAGTACACAGTCTCATTATCTAGAATTTAGTTTTTATTTCAGTCATTTCAAAGGCAATAAATTTAAAATTTTATGTGTTTTTCAAACTGTATTTAATGTTTTATAAAAATTTTTAAAAAACAACAAAATATTCTTACAACTAAAGTTATACTACAAAAACGAAAGGTACTCAAATTATTGCGTCTTCGCGACAAGAAAGAATGAAGGGATATTCCTGTGAAGTCATACCATTCCTCTGATAGGTGCTATTGAGTACAAAAAGAATCTGTATTTGAAATTTTCAAAACACTTCCAAAATGTTGAGTAACAGGTATAAAAATCGGTTTTTCGTACCTTCATGTACTTATATGTAAGTCAATAACTTAGCTAAATATTAACCGATTTTAAGATTCTTGGCGGATTTGTAAAAAAAAAAGAGAAACAGACCTATTAAATGGGGTATACTAAGTAAACTTAAGGTATCTCTGAACATTTCTCAAGCAAATGCATTTTTTATCCATTCATTCAAAAGTTTCCAAGTTGATGAAATTCATTTCTTAAAATCCAAATTGACGGTGTTAAAGCACCTATATGAAAAAGTACTTCATGAGTCTGTATACTATTTATTGACTCCGACTGTACATATAGAGATATTCTAAGTATTGAATTTGATATAATATTTTATAATCTTAGAACACTGCCATCATATCAATTGAAGATATACAACAGTAGAGAAGTGTTAATGAATTGTGTTTATTTCTTCCCATAAAATACTAGTATTTGTATGCCTTTGTTCAGAGGTATTGTAGCGTATAGTCGTCAATGGCATATAAAAAAGTAACTTCGCGACAAGGTCGACTAATTCCAGCTTGAAGTCATTAAATAACTTTTTAAAAGCGGAATAACAACTAAATAGTTTATAAATGAAAAAAAATCTTTAATTTTAACACCTTTAAAAAGTGTAGGATCTAATACATTACAAATTCTAAACTATATTAAAGATGTGTCAGATTAAATTATACAAAAGATTTTTAAACTTTTTATAAATTTTTATTAATTTCGAACAACTTGAGTGTTTAAAAAACATGCTTTCGCACATTTTTATCTTTGTTGTTCTAAATTTCTACATAAAATAATTTTTGTTGCTTCCAATTGCTTAAAACTAAAATTGTGAATGACAAAAAAGAATAAAAAATTAATTATAACTATTTCTGAGCTTCCAATTCTTAATAAAAGCTTATCTTTCGTTTGTTGAGTTTTTGAATTGTTTTGTTTTCTTATTCTTTTAAGTGTGAATTTTCTTGAAGATTATTTTATGGTACTCGTATTTGGGTAAAGTTCAAGAAACATTAAGTTTATAAACAAAAAAGTCATGGGATAATATTCAAAAAATAAAAATAAAATAAAAATTATCAGTTTGGTGTCATAAAATTATTAATAAAAGTACAAAATCACGTTTTATTTTAAGCTTAATTCATGCATTAGTCATTTATTGAATAATTTGAAATTTTTTCAGTATTGTTGTAGTTGCCTTACTATTTGGGAATTTCTTAAAATCATCAAAGTACCAAAACGCTATTGACGTTTCATTGTATTTCAAACAAGAAAAAATCTATGAAAAAAGTTTAAGAAATTATCTCCCATGCTTTTAGTAATACAGACAGTCGTTAATTAATCTGTTAGAAATACGGGGAATTTTTTTTAATCAAATTTTAATAATATTACTTCTTTTAACGTAGATATGATATATTTTATATACGAGTATATATACGAGTATATAGTGTGTCGAAAATGAGTTTACACATTGAAAATAATTAAGTACTCACAACTTTATTACCAATAAATGATACTTTTTAGTTTTTAGCACGGATTTTTTGATTTATTATAACAATATCTTCTAAAATCTTAATCGAAAATAAGACAAATTCGGTTCAAAACATATAAGAAATTTACCAAAAACAAATTTTGCTCAAATTTGGTGTTGTCAAACAACTCTACACAAAAATTAGAATGTGTGTTTACATTATAGTTAACTGTTAATAAAAACAATTTTTAGACTTTTTTCAACTGATTTTTCTAGGACATAACAGTCGGTATTTTTGCCACTCTTCCATTATAGCTATTATGTTCTATGGTTGGCGTTTATATACTTTTTACTTCAAGAAAACCCTCAAATTTGTAATAGGGTTCAAGTCTGGGCTTTGCGCAGAAGTATCTGTACTTTTCTGCAGTTATAAAGAAGCCACAAATCTACTATACGCAAACTAGGCTTAGAATCGTTGTAGCAATAAAATTTTAATTGTGGTTTTTGTCCCTGAGGAACCCGAATTTCCTAGCACTGTTTATCAAATGGCTCTTTAAAATATCTTAGTATTGCTGTGCATCCATTGTGGATATTATAAAAGCCAAGACCAAACCAATACTAAAATCTTTCCAATTTAACAGTTGGGATAATTCTTTTCTAAAAAAAGTTAATAGTTTTTTCCACATGTTTATAAGCCCATACTACACCATTTTCGTTTCAGTACAAAATATGAAGTTAAACGTTCATAATGGCAAAGGAAAACCTTTTATATGTTTTCTGCAGATATTAATGATTTCTTGAATACTGCTCTTGATAAGTATTTATGTTTTAAAACTGCCATCCGAACCGATTAATGAAAATCAATAACACCAGACACATCTTCAAGCTCTCCTACAAGTGTCCCTGTGGAGATTTTAGGGTTTTCGTGATTTTTGTTAGTTAGTTATACGCTCTGCATGTTTACTTATAGTGAGCTTAGGGCCAATTCCATTCTTCAACTCCAATCTTCCCTTCTTTGAGCTCGATTTTGTACATCGTAAATTGTTTTTCTTACTACTAAACACATTTCTGGTAACTCGACCACACTTTTTTCCAAATGGTCATTATAATAAATGAAGTAAATATTGTTGTACGATATCCTCATTACTTTAATATTTTAAATTGTGTAATTTTGAACTTATTAGATTTGCTTTACAAAAAATGATCATCAACTTGTTTACAAGACTGTAGAAAACAATAACTAACTCCAAACATAACGACAAAGCACATTTGATCTTTAAATATAAGCAAAATCTAATAAAAAATAATAGGTGTTAAAAATTATTTGACACTAAAAAATTACGCTATATTTGTTTTGTTTGTTTTCTCTCATTATTTACAAACAAATGCAACATTTTCGGTCTTAATCCTTTAAAGGTACTGCATAAGTTGTGTACAATAAAAAATATGTATGAAATAAAAAATTCTGACATTTTATTGCCAATGAAATTAAAAAAAGCTTAAAAAATTTACGTGTGCAAACTCATTCTTGGCATACTGTATCTATTTACCTATGATAAAAGAATTTTTACGAACAATTTTTTTAAGAATTCAGTGTTCAAATACATGTTACAATTTTTTTAAGTCTGCTCTAAAAAAGTACCTAAAAAAGTACAAGATAAGGCGAATGTCTTATATCAATCAATAAAATAAATCGAAATCATTTCTTAGCTTCTATATTCGCGAATTAAGTATGTGTGTGAAGTTAAATACGAAAGTTAAATATGTTTTTCTTAACATAACAAAAACTTGTGTAAGTTAACAGAATATGTGTGAAGATAAATACGAATATGAAATTTTTCTGTTAAGTTAACAGAGACTTCTATTTTAACATTACTTACGCAATTGTGGATTATAAAATATAATTTTGGATAAAAATAACCAAAATAAGGTAAAGGATTGTAAAAATTAAAAAAAATAAAATAAATTAGAGAGATACAGTAAGAATAACAAATTATATGTTATTCTTATAGCTGGTAATTATATCTAAAACAATTGTCCACAAAAATATAAACATATCTGACCTAAGATACAATTGGGGGGAAATCGGACCTGGTGGGCTTTATAGCCAAGGTATCAAGGCTTCAGGGACAGTTTTCCTTTTTGGGCTGCAAAGTACCAGATCGGAGATATATAGACCGTAGCTAACTTTTATTTTTCACTTTTTCCCCCACCTCCCCGCCGACCAACCAATTTAATTCAATCTATTATACTAAACCAAAAATTAGCGTAATGAGAATTAAGAAATATTTTTTTAAATTTTTGTAATTCTTTACCTTTGGAACGGAGTTCATCGAAGACCACTCGTGGGATTATTAGAAATAAGAAAACTTGAGAGAGCTATTTAAGAAGAATCAGAATAAATATGGATGAATGAATAAATATATGTGGGAGTTTGATTACTTTCTTTGTTCCAATAAAACACCATGGTTTGTTTTAATATTTAAAAGTATATTTAATATAATAATATTCTAAACAAAACTTCTTAAGCTTCACATTGCTTTTTGTACAAAACTAATTAAACACTGAATTCGTTTTACTGCTGAGTGACTGATACCCTTGCTTCTCTCAATACACTTCGTCTATTAAATCAAATATTGTTTTTTCCAGTGTTGCCGATTTGTGTGTAATAACACAAAAATTGGACAACAATTTTTTATTTATCTTTAAAACAAAAAATTTTTGTGTAATTTTGTTTCAACAATATTTCATTGTATCAAATTTTCAATTAAGAGTTTTAATTTAAATTTTCAAATTTAAAAGCTTCAAAAAGCACAATTCTAAGAGCTATCAACGCCCAGCCAAACCTTACTCGAGCACAATTAAAAAAAATTCCCTGTCTGACTAAGCAGCATAAGATTAAACGTAAGGAGTTTGTGAAAAAACATAGCAACTAATTGTTATCAGGTAAACATTATTTTTAAAAAGGTTATAAGATATTCCATACATTTTTGGGTTTGTAGGTAAATTTTTCTGGATGGACCAGATGGTTTCAATTGCTATTGGCGATATTTAAGGAAGGAGCCTTTGTTTCGGAATTTCGGCGGTGGCAGTTTAATGGTTTGGGCTGGCTTTAGCTTACATGGTACACTGGAACACTATTTTCCTTCCACTCGATTAGATAGTTTAGAGTACAAGGCATTATCTGGCCCAAAATGCAAAACAAAACTTTCACCTTTCAGCAAGATAACGCAGCAATTCATGTCAGCAAGTCGACCAGACAATGGTTTGATTAGCCAGCACATTCCCCTGACTTAAACCCCATGGAAAATATGTGGGGACTGCTTGTGCGTAATGTTTATGCAGACAACAAACAGTACCGGACAAAAAATGAATTCAAAATGGCAATCTGCAACAGCTGGCGCGAAATCCGCTCCAACGTTTTGAACAATTTAGTCAGTGCGATGCCATCCCGTATTTTTAAGACAATAGAAGGAAATGGGAACTGCATAAATTAAAAATAATTGATTAATGCTTAGTTTAAATAAAAGTTTGGATAAATTGAATTTTGCACGTATTTACATAAATTTAAATAAACATAATATAATGGTACATCTCTAAAAGCAAAACCGGCTTATTATTCACTTATTTAAACGTAGATTTTTTTAATAAGGTGACCATACGTAACATTTTATAGTTTGGATGTATTGAGCAAATATTAAGGTGACCTTATCATTTTGAAACACACCTTATGTGTCAGTCCGTAATAGTCCAATCATACATATATTTCAAGAAAATTAAAAAAATTGGTTTATCTTTAAAAAAAACCATATAATTTTATTATTATTGTTATATTTATATTTAATTATTTATCTTTCAAACTTTGCGCGCGTACTTAATGACCCGGTTAAAGCCCCTATTAGAGCTAATATTTTACAATGCACTGCTGCTCAACGTTGTATTTGGCGGTGCTTCGCAAAGAGCCTTATTTACGCCAAGAGGTATAATCTGGGGATTAACAGAGATTATGCAAGCTGGTTACTGGTTTGCAATTAACCATCGCCAGAACAATATTTGGGGAAGTTTCGACTTTTTATTTGGACAGCATTCTTAAGGCATCCAACGGATTCAGTGTTGACATCCGAAACAAATTGGGTTTAAGTAGCCATTATTTTGGTCTATATGAAGATCTTGACGCACCTCTTCCAATACAATAATTAACATCTTTAGCTCGTGTATAGTCTTCACTTTTCTATGGCTACGAGTCGTGAAACGCAGCAGTTTCTACCACCCGCTGTATATAGCGCACTCTGAGAACATTCTAACCAAATATTTCTTATGCCAAAGAGCACACTAAGTTCCAATAAAAGGGGAAATTATGCGATGGAAATCGAAATGAATTTCGTACACCATGAGAAAATCTGAAGATGATATAACGAAGGTGGCCATAAAATTGAATCCATATAGACGAAGAAGAATTGGAAGACCAGTCGATAAAGGTAGGAAGAAATTTTGCTTTCCATCGGACAACTTGGAGCCGAAAAAAGCATTTAGAAAACACAGCTGTAAAGAATATGTTATAGCTCCTGTGAATCTTTAAGGAATAAACAACTAGGTTTACAACAAAGATTTATATGAAACTTTGAAAATACTTTAGATTTTGTTAATGATGATATTACGTGCAAAGATAAGCTTAAAAACCACCGTTTTATATTTCAAACTTAGTAATAAGTGTTATTTCAATTATTTTTTTTTAATTTCTATTTAGTAACGATAGGCGCGTGTTTTTTATCCTTTTTTTATTTTAATTTGAAAACTAAAAATTATAGTTTTAATTTTCGAATCTGATGAAAAGAAAAATATTAATAACTCCAATTGTATTAATTTAAGCGCAAGTTTGAGATTTAATTGTTCAGAATATAAATAGATCCTGATAAAATTTAATATTTATTACATACATACATTCGGTAGCACAATTGACTTATAAAAAATTCAATTTATGGTGTTTAATTACAGAGTTAAAAAATAAAATACCCACAATCTGGTTTAGTAAAACCGTATTTATTCCAAATAAATTAACAGTTCAGTATCGTTTTTACTTGAATATCATTTTAGGAAAGTGCTCATAAATTATTTATTTTCTTGTTATTTTTTATAATATTTTTTGAATATATTTAAGTATTTATAGTGCACTTTTACCATAATTACTTTTTTATAATTATAAACATTTTTACGACTTTATTTATTATTTATTTTTCGATTATTTTATCTTATCGTAGCAGTTATTTTTGTTTTTCGATGTAAATATTTAGTAGAAACAAAAAAATAAGTCTTGATTATTTTTGATTGATAGATAACAAAACTGCGAAATATTTAAAACTTTATTATTTTTTTTATAAACACAAACTGTTTTTTGTTAGAGAAAAATAAAAATCTCGGTTCTCATTTTTAAATGGTACCAGATTTGATTTGTTGACACAATTGCTTAGTACGCATATATTACAAAATAGGAACTAAGTACGTGAATACTGTATTTAATCCACATTTTCAGTTCTATGAAACAAAGTACTCGGGTTTGTGTTTAAAATAATAAAAATAAAATAAATTGTTAAAACTATTATATAATAAGGGTTTCGTTAGATAATTTTTAGTTTTTTAATCAAAGTTGTTAATTATTGTTTGAAACAGAAAAAAAAAATAATAATTACTCATACTTAACTAATTATAAAAAAAACAATTAAAGGTCACAGTAATTTCACTATAAATAAAATTGCAAACCACTATTTAATTACTTACACAAGGGCATGTTAGTTAACATATAAAAGGGAATACAATTTGTTAAATTTACTTAATTGAATAATATAATTTTTAAATCTAAGGATAAAACACAAAAATAAATAAATTTATTTTTTTAATTATTACAACGAATGAAAATTAGAAACCAATATTCAAAATAAATACAATTTGATCAAAAAGATTCCGGAATAACCTCCGTCGGTACATCTGTTGTTGATATTCCCGCTAAATGTTAGCATCACATGGGGGTTATTCCGGAAACTTTTTGATCAAGGTAGTAATAGTAGTAAATCGCTGTATATTACGAAATTTTGATTTTATTTCAGTCACCATTTGACTTTATTTTCACATTTAAATATAACAGATTTTTTTTACTACTTTTATATCGGGATAAAGCGATTCTAAGACTAATAAGTATATCACGTGTCAACATTTGTTAAAAGCCAATCCAGTAAAAACTAAACTGATTTGCTTAACAAAAAGATACAAAACGATGTGGCTATGGTTTAGTTAGTAACGGCTGACTGAGACAACAGTGTTGTAGAACTTTTTATACGAAATTTTTTGTTTGTGGAAGCCTTAACTGAGGTTATTTTAATCTGAGATCTACCTTCAAGGCCTTTCCATTTTAGAGGTTCAGAAATACTATACGTACTCTATCTACTTATCTATTGCTATCGTGCATTAGCATTCCAAAAAGCAAATTAAAAAGTCTTTCATAAATCAAAAATTTCGATTACAAATAATCAGTAGATTGCTCTATATTATATCTAGTAATATTAATTGCATCAGACAATATCAGACATGTTTGAGAGGTGACATTTCAAGTTTGACTTTGTTAGAAGACATTATTAAAATGCCAATATTCTGTAAAAAGTTATCCACGCTTAAAAATGAGTGAAAATTCGGAACCTTACCGTCATATTTTGCTTTTATATTATAAAAAATTTAAGAATGCAGCGGAGGCTGTTAGAATAATTTGTGAAGTTTACGAAGACGTAAAAAATGGTTTGCTCGTTTTCAGTTTGATAATTTTAATGTTATAATATGCACCTCGTTTTGGTCGATCAATCACTAAAAAAGTTGATAAAATTATGCAAAAAATTTAGAAAGACCGACACACAAGCAACGTGGTCTTCGCTATTCATTACCAAACAGTTAACAGCCATTTTAAGAAAGCTGGATACACAAAGAATCTCGATTTTAGGTTGCTACATGAACTAGCAAAGAAAACTTAACTTAATAGACCGAATACCCATTTACAATTCACTGCTAAAACGGAATGAAATCGAATCTCTTCTGAAGTTAATGATTACGGGAGTTAATAAGTGGATCATGTAGGATAATAAAGTGCAAAACATATAATAAACAAGGTAAGGTGAAGCATCGAAGACGGTGGCAAAGCCAGAGTTGACACCAAGAAAGGTGTGTCTGGTTGGATTGGAAAGGAATTGTTCATCATAAACATCTACAGCCTGGTCAACGATTAGTTGCGATCTCTACGAGTTGTAAGTAGTAGTTCAAACTCGTATGCATCTACCATATATCCCGGAACTTGCACCTTCAGATTATCATTGTAAACGAACTTTTTCATACACCCAATATTTTACTTTTACAAAGTTCACACAGTTCGATATCCGAAAAACACATTTAAAAAAATTTTTTCCACTCTGAAAAAGACATCTCCAATAACATTCGCGTTATAATGTACGTAATAGTTCTCTTTAAGATTACATGATAAATAATGGAAGCATTTAGTTTATTTTTATTAACACCATTGTATATTTTAACTTACAGACATAGTCTGACCATAAATTGTCATAACCGCAATGTTAGATCCATAAATATATAGGACAACACTTTTTTAACAGACCGCAACACTTTCAATAAAAATATTTTATAATATTTTCAATATTTTACGTATCAAACTGATTTTTTATTATCTCTTCCCTTTCCTTTCCATTTTAACAATATTTGTGGCTGAAAAACTTAATAGATAAAAAAATTTTAAATACTAGTATATTTACTTTAAAGGCACATTAAAAAAGTCAATAATTTTTTTTTTTTTTTTTTTTCATCAAATGAACTGCAAAGATTTGTAAACAAACAATTTTATTTATATTCAGAGCGAAACATACGAATGTATTTAAAGATAATAGCATATAATATCATTAAGAAAACATGTTTAGATAATTATATTACGACCTACATATGTACATGTGTAACAAAATAAGAAGATATGGGCATAGGTAGAATTAAGTACTTACTGTAGTAAAACTTTCATATGTCGCTCTTAAGAAAATAAACTTCAATATTAAAATACCCAAAAAAATAGGGGACGAATTCTTGTTAAATCGATCCCAGTCTTTAACCACTATATCTATTATTTATACCGAAACCCTAATACGTTTCGCTTATAATAAAGCTATACAAACAATTGCGAGGTCGGTTCAAAAATTAGTCAACCTGGCGACAAGCTTCAAGGCGTCACGTTGTTTAGTATTTTATTTTTTATTTTGAGCCATCAAAAATAAACGTACTCAGAAAATTTGTTGTTTATTACCTTCATTTAAAAGGTCGCAGTTTAACCAATATTAAAGTCGAGCTAGATTATACTCTGGGGGAGTCAGACTTTCGTTTACGACTATTAAATATTGGGTGTCAAAATTTAAACGAGTTCGCAGTGTTCAACCAATTGAAGTGTACACGCAATAAACGCTTAAGAATAACACAAAATGGTATTGAGTGATCGTCGGCTGAAGTTGGCATTTCAAAAAGTGTATACATTATATATTAAGTGAAAACGTGGTTATGAGAAAGCTGAGTGCAGGATAGATTGGCGCGTTTACTCAGAAACAAAAACAGCGTCGAGAATATGTTTCAATAGAGAGTTATGTGATGTTTCAACGCAGTAAAGTCTAGTTTTTATGTTGATTTGTAACCATGCATGAGACACGGATCCACCATCTCACACCTAAGACAAAGGAACAGTCAAAGCAGTAAACTGGATTGCGGAAATCGTTTAAAAAAAGGCGAAAACAGTTAGTTCTGCCGTTAAGGTCTTGGCGACTGGTGTTTGGGATGCACATTCGATGTACAAATAATCAACGGCGAGTATAATGCTAACTTATTGCAATTTAAGAAAAATCGTTTTTGGCGAGAAAGAAAACTTTGTTTTACATATCCACTATTCCGTTGGCCAAAAAAATGAATTTAAGTTAGAGTCACCATGTCACACACCTTACAGCATGTTCATAGGAGACTTCTAATTACTTGATCGCTACTTGAATTACTTATGTATACGAATTACTCCATTCACATGGCGCATTCATAATTCTATTTCATGTTTTTTTTTTTCTTTTCCTTGTTATTTTTATTTCTTTTCATATTTCCCTATAAATTGTATTTTAAAAATTAAAAAAGCTAGGAAATTTAATAAACAAATTTATCGTCAACAAACACCCAATAAAAATGAATCACATTGATTTTTTAAATGAAACTTGCTCTTAAAATTTTGTATGGGGAATAATGTAATTCAGCTCATAATTGGGGTTTAAATTATGAATGAGAGAGTTTAAACTTCCTTGGATTATTTTATATTTCCAAACTTAAAAAATTACTCGGTGTTAAAAAATTTGTCAGCAATGAAAAAGTGGGGTCTACGGCTGATGAATATTTTAAGAAGCCAAAAAGTTTTTACTATAAACGGGCTATAGCAGCTATTAAATGTCGCTAAGAAAAGTGTTGCGAGCTTAAAGGAAAATTATGTTGTGAAATAAAAACAATTTTCTCAAATTTGCTGTTTTATTTGCAAGATTGCCTTATTTTGATACGGTCCTCGTATATCGCTGATACAATTATAACAAACATGCTGATGAGTTTTTGTTTTTATAGAGGAAGTTGAATGTCTATAAAAAATAAAGACGGCGATGACGACGACCTAGAGAAGAAGACAAACAAAAACTAAAAATTAAACGAAATCAAATAGATACTGACTGAAAAGTACTAAGAGACAACACTGTGTTTCAGGAAAAGACATAAAACAGTATTTTCTTTTATTGGTATTTACACAATGACCACAACGATTAAAGATAGAAGAAACAATAAAAAAATTAAATAAGACATTCTCATAGACAACAAATGTTTCTAATTTAAACGAATGAATAAATTTATACATACTATAATACCACAGAAAATTAAATTTTTAAATACATAAAGGGTCCGCCATCTAACGTTTTTTTTTCAACTAGTGCTTATTTCGTGAATGGTAACATTTAGCTTATGTCTGATTTAACAGATAATTAGTTTTATCCTTCCGCTGAACGAATATGGTTGTGTATACGCTTGAACAACGCTGGGAATCTGGGCCTGCGATCGACTTACAGAAGATGCCGATTTTGCCAAAAAAAAAAATCATTTTTTCAGATGAAGCTCATTTAGATCTTGGCGGGTATGTAACAAGCAAAATTGTCGCATTTGGGGAACAGAAAACCCGCACGTATACATTGAAAAGCCGATACACCCAAGACGAGTCACTGTTTGGTGCAGATTTTGGTCCAGAGGCATAATTGGGCAATTTTTCTTCGAAAATGAGCAAGGAACGGCAGTTACAGTCAATGGCGGTCGTTATCGGGCCATGTTGAACGAATTTTCGTTCACAAAAATTGAAGAGGAGGATATTAGCAACATTTGGTTTCAACAGGAAGGCTATACGTGCCACACAGCCGAAGCTACACTCGATGTTTTACGCCCTGTTTTTGAAGACCGCATTATCAGCCGCAGAGCTGATGTCGTTTGGCCACCTCGGAGCTGCGATTTGACACCGTTGGACTATTATTTGTAGGGTGCCGTCAAAGATAAGTGTTACGCCAACAAGCCAGAGACAATTGACGCTTTAAAGGACAATATTCGTGAAGCCATTGGTGAAATACAGCTGCACACAATCGATAATGTGCTTAAAAATTGGACCGATCGTGTAGGCTACTGCATGGCCAGCCGAGGCAGCCATTTAAATGAAATTATTTTCCATTATTAACCGGAAGGATTATACTTTCAAATAAAAAAAGAAATTTGAGAAAATATTCAGTAGTTTTTTTTATAGCATTTTCAAAAAAAAAAAAAATATTTGGCGGACCCTTTATATCAAACAAAGGGATTATTTTTACAAACAGAAATTTTATCATTAAACAATTAATAATATTGTTTAAACAACAACAGTATTTGTATTATTCCTAAAATCTTCGCTATGGTTTATTAAAATTTTAAAATATGGCAGCCTATTTTGAGTTTTTGAGTTGTACAGCGCTACACACTATACACTATTTCACAGAAAATAACATTAAAACAAATCCATAATATTCTGAACAATTCAATGCCTTGTCTCTGCTTAAAGCGATATGTTTTCCTCTGGGATCAAAGTTTCATTTAGACGTAACAGTACATAACGACATATTTGCAACGAAACCAACCAATCTAATGAGCAACAATGTGTTCGATTAGTGGTGACATACCACAACGCCATAACAGACCAATTTGATTTTTGTGTCTCGACTATGGTTATGGTTATGACGTTAAGTCACGTCTTATTGAGCCTTAAATTTTAAAAACTATGTAACACTACGATATTTTAATTCTGCGCATACTCTTCAATGGAGCTATTTTTTCTAGGCAATTTTTACTGATGATTGTGATTTTGAACTAGTTATCAGTTGACCCAGTAATTGATAGCGTCATAATAATGTACATTCTCCCGATCAAGGCAATATATTTATATTAGGGTTAAGCCTTAAAAGTACTCTGGTCTACTATATTAACCGGTTATTTCGTAGTTTTGCTTTCAGAAATTTGTACTGATACTTAAAGATGTTCTAGTCATCAGTTAATCTAGTGATCGATAATGAGCTTGCAATTCAACAAAATGGCTGCAAATTACTAGAATCTAAGCCGAAAGACCAATCGACCAAGCTTCCATGCTGGTAGTCGGTTGAATTTGGTATAGTAGTAGATCTACGAACACTTCTAGGTCAGCTGATGGGGTACATACATACTTATGTGCTATAAATCGCACTAAACTATAGAAACTTCATTTTGCTGATTTCTAGACCTGGAATTCAAAGCATGAGATAAGATGCCTATTGAATATTTTCTTTGGGGATACGTTAAGTCCATGTGTTATGCTAGCAGTACACAACTCAACTCTTGAGCAATTGAAGGACAACAAAGCTTATTGATGTAGTGGTTCAAATTTGCGCAACTAGTGAATGAACCTACACATATATCGTGTGTAGATGGGCATCAAAATAACACCTTCGACCTTTTCGACCCTTCACACCCTCATTTTTGTTCTCCGCCCTTCATGACGTCTCACCTACAACTAAGAGACGCTCTGTTTTTGTCTACGAAAAAGCACGTTGGGTTAAGCTCAAAGATTTCTTTAGGCATTTTAATTGGAAACTTTGTTTCCTTGACTCAAATGTTGATGCCGTGGCAGAGATGGTTGTTAGAATTATAAAGCTGTGGATGGATATGTTTATTACATCCAAACAGATTTCGATTAAATCAAGAAATAAATGTTGGTTCAACCAGACATGCAGACTGGCTGTCAGATCTAGAGAGGAAGCATTTAGGAATTGGCGCAATAATAAATGCGACCTTACTGATTCGCTTGGCAAACAGGCGAGATCTTCGAGTGCCGCAGTACTTAGGCCTGAAAAAGCTCTTTGCGATCAGCGACTTCGTGCTAAAGTTCTTACTTTTCCTAGGGGAAGTAAGAGCTTTTGGTCATTCGTTAAAAGACTTGTTAATAGCGCTAGTTCGATTCCAGTTCTTTTAAAGAATGATCAAGCATTACGAACCCGGTCGAAAAGGCAACACTTTTACCTAAATTATTTGCAAGTAATTCTCGCTTGCCGGAGAGACTCCAACCACTGCCCGCACTCGAAAGCATATCAGTGACTATGCCTAGTATACACTTTCGAGCCCGTGCTGTAAAAACGGTTCTTACAAATCTCAACGTTAACAAGTCTTCTGGGCCGGATGGCATACCAGCATTGTTTCTGAAGCAGTGCTCTTCGACGCTTGCTCGTCCATTAGCCAACCTTTTCAGTGCGTCATATCGCGCCTGTATTTTTCCATCTTGCTGGAAGGTTGCTAATGTAACGCCAATCCCTAAAAAGAGTGAGGCTTCCAACCCTGAAAACTACCGCCCAATAGCAGTCTATTCGACACTTTCCAAGGATATGAAGAGCATGGTGAATCATCAACTTGTGTAATATTTAGAATCCAACGATTTGTTAAGCAATCGTCAATACGGCTTCCGTAAGGGCCGTTCAACTGGGGACCTGCTCGCAGTACTCTCCGAGAGGTGAAACAATTCCATTTATGGTTTTGGTGAGAGCAAAGTTGTGGCTCTAGATATTTCCAAGGCGTTTGATAGAGTTTAGCATGAGGCGCTAGTATCGTAATTTACTGCCTTTGGTGTTGGTAGTCATTTCTCTCGATTTATATCGAGCTCTCTCAGAGATCGCTCTATAAAAGTGGTTATAGATGGGATCTCATCCGACGAGTTCAGGTTAAATTAGCGGTACCAAAAGGCTCTGTTCTTTCCCCAACTCTATTTCTAATATTTCTTAACGACTTTCTTCTTCTTACTTCAAATCTTATATATTCTTTCGCAGACGACACCAGCATTTGACATTCATACTCTTTTGATCGTAGGCGGAGCCTTTTGGATATTGGGGCGAAAAGGTGAAATATGAATGACACACAAGTGGCCTTAAGATAAAAAAATAACAAGATGCGCTTTAAACCAGTCCTTTATCAAATTTCTTTTTTAAAGCATAAATGTCATAAAATATCAATACAAAATAATTAAGAATTTAATTCATAATTTTGTTGCTGTTTTGCTTCACATTCTTTTTTAAATATAAGTATTTATAATATGTATAAATTTACTCTTTAGCAGATTAACAAAAAATAAAAATAAAAAATGAAAAACTTCTATAATAATCTCGTCAAAACTGCAAAAAAATAGTTTTACTTTAAAATTAGTTATTTTAATAATAACTTTGAACGAATCGAACTAAAATTTAAATATACGGGTATGTCACACATTTCAAAACAAAAATTATACAAATTTTTTTTCGAAATAAAATCACGTTTATTTTTGAAGTTTTTTCATTCCAAAAAAATTTTCGTTTTACGTGTTCTGCAGGAGCTAATTACTGAATTAGTTCCACTTTTGATTGGAATTGAATTCTGTAACATACCTCTAATTCTAAATACTATTTTTTAATTGTACATATAGTACATATAGGTATGTATACTTATGTAGCTTAAAAATATTATTAACCTTTTTTTCCCATTGGGAAAATTATTGAATTAAGCTCAAAGTCGCGGTTAATAAATCCACAACAAGCTTAATAATTTTAAATTACGAAAATTTTCGTTAAAAGTATTTCAATACAATTCCACAATTAGCCTATGTCTGGATTCTGAGTGGAGTGCGTAAGCACTGCCTTTCGAACCTATTTCAATACAACCTAAGTTATTTTTAGATGCAAATTTATATAATCTAATCATTTGAAGTTTCGTATATCTTAGCATAATTTTGGTGCAAATGTATTCGGAAATAAGAAATGCATTTTAAATTTTTCTGAATTTATCAAATATTGAATTTGAACAATAATAAAAAAAATAGTATTTGGTAAACAATAGGAATCTAAACAAAGTGTAAGGAGACGATGCTGTAACTAGAAAGATTGCTGCAAAATGGTTTACTCGATTCCGATCTGACAATTTTGACCAATCACTAAAAAAGTCAATGGAACCATGAAAAAAATTGAGAAAACCGGCACATAAGCAGCGTGGATGTTGCTAGGGAACTAGGTATTCTTCACTCACCAAACAGTCATCAATCTCTTGAGGAAAGCTGGATACACAAAAAAGAAATTTAAATGACCATTGCCATATTCACTGCTAAAACGGAACGAAACGAACCATTTTGAAGCGAATGATTACGGGCTATGAAAAGTGCGTCACGTACGACAAATGTTCGAAGAAGATTATGGACTAAGCAAGGCAAGGAAGGTAATGCTGTTTGTCTGGTGGGATTGGAAGAAGGTAATGCTGTGTGTGTGGTGGGATTGGAAGAAAATTGTCCATTACAAACCCCTGCAACCTGGTCGAACAATTGATTTTGAACTCTATTGTCAACAAGTGACGAGATGCAGCAAGCAATTCAATTAAAACGGCCAGAATTGGTCAACAGAATTGATCTTTAATAACCTGACACAAACTGAGAGCTTGCCTGGGAAAATTCGACGCATCCATCATACAGCCCGGACCCTGCACATTCAGAATATCATTTGTTTCGATCTATGTAGAGGTCTATTAATGGTGTAAATCTAAATTTCGTAGAGGCCTGATGGAAAAATGGCTTAACCCCAAAAATGGCTAAGTGTTATCGATGAAAAGGGAACTTATTAAGTTTAACAAAGCTCATTTCAAATATAAGAAAAAGGTGTTTGTTGTTTGATCAAATTTGTAAGCAAACTTTTTCGAACTTTCAAACGAGTAAAATTGAAATCGAGTGAATTTTTAAAGACAAATAAAACTTAAATGCGATAATTATTTTCAAATTTTGATAATCAAATAAGTTAACTTGAAGGGAATTAAGCGAATTAATAAAAAAGTATCAAAATCTTGCCAGATTTGAGAAGTACAACAATTTTATAGTTCATTCGACTTCAATTCCACTCGATTTTGGTTTACAGAACATAGCCGAATATTTTTTTCTTTGTAGAGACACCTGTTTCTACGTGTATAGCCATAGGTTTAGACAATTTGTTTTGGTCATCGTTATGATACAGGTGGGTGGTGTGTAATGATCGGAAACTATCGATAGTCTTGATAATACTATCCATCGATAGTTTTAAATACCATCGATAGTTTTCGATAGTATATATATTCAGTAGAATCTGAAAGAACTTTTAACACAACTAAACTGATAATTTCAAACAGCAGAATAAACTCGAGGAACGTAAATATGTAAATTTGCTTACATAAAAATAGGTGAATATTTTTTACATTTACCAGGATATCAGTAAAGTGAAAAAAGAAACTACATCTTCGAATTGCTTTTGATACTAAACTGAAAAATGAACAATAATAATAGCAAATACATAATTACATGATATAGTACTCTTTTCAAAAAGTGATATTTTTTTATAAATACGTATGTATTTGGCTTCTCAAATATAATTGTCATTGTTTCTTGTATAGTGTTTAAATTTGACAAAATCTATTGACATATTGCTTTTTATGGGAAATCTATGTAGATAAAATTTACAAGATTATAATATAAATATCATAAAATGGCATCTCATTATACATACATATGTTTTTCTGAGAATGATTTCGTTGTCAGATGTTGAAAATTCGGGCATCTGACAATGCTTTCTCTGACATTGTTGAAAGACAAAAATTGCAAGTTCACACGTTCATTTTCTATACATTTTTCTGACAATATTATTAGATCTGACAATCGTCTTCACCGAGCAAAGTAGTAGATTTCATTCAAGTGTAAATTGAACAAATATATACTTACATATAACAAATAAAACTCCACGATTTTATAAAAATTAAGAAAGAAAAAAACACGACGTAAAATATTTTGCACGTTGTTGTCTTTACTTTTTTGTGTTCCTTTTCTAAAAAGTTTAATACAGGGAAAGAGTGCTGCGTATATCTCTAAATAATTTGCCTTCAAAAATCTTTTATATTTCTTCATTTTTGACGACATTTTATGGCAAAGAACAAACGAAGTGCAACATTTTTTATCCAAACAGCAAACGCTTTTAATTTTTATAAAGTAGTGAAATTTTTTTTTTTTTTTTTTTTTTTGTTTTTGTTATAAGTATACCGAGTTAATTTTTAACAACTTTCTTTTTGCAGCACTGTTTTTGGCAGCTCAGCTCTTTTCATGTAACATTTTACTGTTAAACATGTTCAGTTTGGTCTATTATTTAACCATGAATCGACTTACAAACGAACAACGTTTGCAGATTATTGAATTTTATTATCCAAATTCATGCTTTTTTATCGGAAAATTATGCGACGAAGCTTATTACTGGTAGAATAGATACGTGAAAAAGCAAAATTGCCGTATTTGGAGTGAAGAGCATACCGTAATATTGTTTATAGCCAAATTTTAAGTTTAACAGACTATCAAAAACTATCAATAGTTATCGATGGTTTCTAAAAAAGCTATCGCTTACTGTCGACTATCGATAGTTTCCGACCACTAGGGGTATGTCATTTCTTAATAGTGCATAAATGTTTTTTTTTACGCAAAACACACAGAGTGGCTATAGATAACATTTCACGGTGACTAGGATTTAATGAAGATAATTTATGTGTAATTTATTTTACATAGTTTTATGATTTTTTACATAAACCAACGAATTTAATCAATCTTTAATGTTAAGACTTTCATCGCATATTTTCGTGAGCTAAGTTTCTCATATGATTTTCTTTGCAATTAATTTTCCTACCACACATCTATCTACCTGTAATGTATCATAAACACTTTCTCATTAATTATACATGTGCATATGTACTAAAATCTGAAAAATTAATGTTTATTTAAATTAATTTTCCTTAATAGCATTTCATATTATTTAATACATGACAGAAAGTGTAAATGAAATACTACAACAATAAAAATTAAAAGGCATAAATTATAACAATTATTAAAAAGACTTTGGACTGTTGTTTAAAATTTCAATGAGACTTTAACTAGACCTCTACAAGCAAAACTTATTTAAAGTGTATGTAAACACTTGTATATCAGTGTAAGCAACAACGATAGAGGTACGTAAATTTTTTCCCTCCGATCTTGATATGTTTTATGGAATCGAATCGAAAATAAACAAAATCGTGTTATGAAAACAACAATAAAAGCATAAACAAATGAAAGAGAAAAGAAGAGAATGTAATAAATAATTTTACTAAGAGGAAGTAAAAACATAAAAACAAAGCCCAACAACAAAAACAAATTGTAATACAAGACAATTATATTGAAAAAAATTACGAAATTCGAAATAAATCGACATAGAGAAAAACGCATTTTTTTAATTCTTCCAACAGTTAAACTTTTAAAGTAAATACCTATTTAAAATTATAAAAAAAAACACCAATCTAAAGAGGAAGAAGGTACCGTTTTTTCTTAATCATATTTTAAACTAAATAATAATTTGTATTTTTTTATAATATACAAGTATGTATGTATGTATGTATGTACATATGAACAATAGTTTTAATCTTTAAATGTGAAGAACCTCATAAATAATATGTATCATCTATAAGTAGGATTTCTATTAGAAACAAGAAGGGAAAAAAATAAATTAAAAACAAAGAATTGCATTGATAAGAAGTGCATACAATTCATAAAATTTAAATAAATTACTTATAAATATAATGTAATTTATAATAAATATACACTTATTACTCACTATATTAATTTGTAGTATATATACACACACAACAATTTCACTTCGTAAATAGATTTCAAAGTATATTAAACTTTTATTTATGACAGCATTTAATATTTCTAGAAGTTAAGAAAGTGGTTGTTATTAGTTTGAGCAGTTTCTTGCAGCAAACATATTACTTAAATCTGGATTACACCAACTTTCCTCAGTTCAAATTGAGCTATAGAATTATTTACACAAAGTTTATTACAAAAAACTAAACAAAGTTAATCTTCAGACCCTATTCCAAGTAAATAAGTTGTAGTTTTTAAGAAGTAGCGACATCCTTAGCACTGCTAACGTATGCAGTTGGTATAGGTTAATAAATGTTTTTAAATAGAGTTTGTGGTGACGCTAAAAAAAGAAAAAAAACGATAAAAAGAAATACAACTTTGACAGTTTTAGTTAGATCTCAAGCACTTATAACGATTTTTACCGATTTCATTCAAAATCGCTCCTATTAAATCCTATTTTTGAATAAAAACAATTGTTAGAATTTTCACTAGACTTTGTTGTCATTTTAGGGTGGGCGTTCAAAAAATCTCACTCGAGGTTTGTAAAACCACAACCAAGTGCAATACGAGTAATATCGTAGGCTCATAAATTCAATTTGATTTTTCGTACTGCTTCGCACATAACCTCTGTTCTGTATTTTTATGAAGTTTCCACGTTTAATTACGCAACGATCGAAAAAAATTATTGTAACAAAAAATTTAATTGTAAGAAAAAGAAAAACAATATTTTTTAAACCAGCTGCTTTGCCTGTGGAAAGTATATAACAGAAACAGAAAAATAGGCAAATTAGTGAATATTTGTAAAAAAAAAAAAAGCCAGGGCATATCTGTGGTCGAACTATTCCACTGTGAAGAAACCTGTCAGAGTGGTTAAAAGCTGTAAAGTCAAAATCGCTATCTTTATTTTTTACATAATGAAACCAAATCATTGCTATCAGTGGATGAAATTTCACCAGAGTGAGGAGAAAAAGAAGTAAGGTAAGGTTACCCAGAGGTCAATATGTGTGTTGATGGCGCACTTAAAAGATTATAGATTATAAAGATTAAGAAGCCATCCGAATAGAAATTCCTCTATATATAAATATTTCAGAACATTTATTAAACAAAAAATAAATAAAGTAGCCTAAATACAAAGACATAACTACTAACGTATTGCAGAATACACATAATTGAAGAAAATTTTAACGAAATAGAATGCAGAAAGTCAAATTTGGAAATCTGAAAAAATTTCAACTCAATAAGAAATGCACAATAGGGGTGAATATTTTTTAATATATGATTTTGAGATCACCGCTAAAGAAGGCAGTCAGGAAAACTTTAACATTTGATTGTTTTTTACCTTTCAGCCTTTTAAATAGATCATGTACCAAAAAAACATCTTGCACAGATTGCACCTATCATATGCCACTTCCAACAATTCTTCAAACACTTAGTTTTTATAGTTTTAACTGGCAAACAAAAAAGTGAAAACCTAAGTCAATGAGTACAATAGCAGTTAATGCCTATGAATGGCTACCGAATTTAAGTTACTTTGCCAGTTGCAAAAATTTATGGCAACTGGCAACTAATAGTTGTTAACTTTAGTTTTCAAATATAGTTTCGATTGGCAACTGCAAATAGCCAGTTGCTCCAGTTTTTTAAACAAAACAAAATTTTGACAAAATTGTAGATTTTAAAATGGTAAAATAACAAAAAGAAAGCAGGGGAAACTAGCACTGAAAAGTTGCGAATGGAATATTCTGAAATTATGATTAGCTCTAGCCCTCCGCTGCCTAAGTTGGAATAATGGCAAATGGTATAGATATATTTTAAGGCAAAATTGAAAATTGTATTGAATTGAAGGCGGGCCATTCAAAAAAGATATTCTGTTTTCATTGGAGTAGTCTTCGTCCAGTCTATTGCATTATGAGCTTACCGTTAGTCCTAATGACAATATATTTCGCATTACAGGGAGATGAAATGTAAGAAGAAACTGAGAAAGAAGCAGAAACACGCAGCTTTAAGAAGAAATAAAATAATTTTAGATGCCAAAGAAAATTACGCAGCAACCGAAGAAACGAATTACGAGTATGCACATATCTAAATATGTATGAATTTTTTATCTTTATTAATATAAATTTTCTTTTTAGCACATAAAATGTAAATATATTCAAGTATCAATTTGTTAAAATTATATTTTCGATAACTTTTGGGCAACTTAAAATGGTTGCCATACATATACTATTTTTTTCAGTTGTGTTGCCAGTTGACAAAAGAACTGAACTTTGGTTGCTATCCGTAATCGACAAAAAGTTTTAATTTTTCTCGGTTTTCGGTTTTTAGAACATATTGGTAATATTATTGATATTATATAGTGTACAATTTAATAAAAAATCAATCAATAGCAAAAAACAAGCTTTAATAAATAATAATTGGTCTTGGATAATAAACGGAAACTAAAAAATATGCGAGTAAAAAATTTCTTCTTGTGTAAAAGGTTAAGGTTGATTTATGGCTGATATGTATTAGTAATAAGTAAAAGAGAGGTAAAAAAGCTGGAAAAAGAAGAAACTCGAACAAATTCGACCTTATTTCTCATAAAATAGTACAAAAACCTTGTTATTAATTACACGTTTTACAAATTAAATCAATATTTAGTAGCAATGTGGTATATTTCTTAACTAAATATTAATGGGTAGGAAAGCAATGTTATATTTTATTATATTTTAAATGTTATTATATTTTTAAACTATTTTGCAATGATTATTTTAAAATCAACTTAGGAGCAATCTGATTTAAAATACTTTCTTTTTATTAAATTTAAACATAAAAGTTTAGTATTTTAATAGATTATAATTCAATTAACGATTTTGATTTAAATATCATTTTACTTCCTTCAATGAACAATTAAATTCAATTAAAGAAATATAATCGATCAACTAATTGCCTTTAAGTGATTCCAAAAAGTGTTAGAATAAAAGACATTTTATTATATAGATACTTTCAAGAGATACTTTACGAAAAACTAGAATAAACTAATAGTTTTTCTAATAATTTTAAATGATTAAATAGTTTATGGGAAAAATTATGTATTTCAACAATAGCATTAACCCCTATTGCCCAAGATACTTTATCGTGAAAAATTATTACTTTGTTTATAGAATTATTGCTTTTAGAATTATTTAAGCTCAAAAAAAGTTTAATATTTTTGCCAAGCCTCAGAAGTTCGAGGGCGAATAGATCTTAATTTTATTTAACTTTTTTAGAAACAAAATGTGTTTTATTAAAGTTTGTATATGTAGTATCCGTATATGTATTAATATAAAAAATAAAAGTCCACACTTTTTCAAATTTATATAAAATTAAAATTTAAGTGGAAACTCGCAATTCAAAACCACCTCTCAACACTAGGACTGTTGAAGAATAAATAATCTTAAAAGCAACAGGAGTCAAAAATGCAACATTTTTTATTGTTATTGGAAGAAAATAAAAAATGATTTAAATATCATTTTACTTCCTTCAATGAACAATTAAATTCAATTAAAGAAATATAATCGATCAACTAATTGCCTTTAAGTGATTCCAAAAAGTGTTAGAATAAAAGACATTTTATTATATAGATACTTTCAAGAGATACTTTACGAAAAACTAGAATAAACTAATAGTTTTTCTAATAATTTTAAATGATTAAATAGTTTATGGGAAAAATTATGTATTTCAACAATAGCATTAACCCCTATTGCCCAAGATACTTTATCGTGAAAAATTATTACTTTGTTTATAGAATTATTGCTTTTAGAATTATTTAAGCTCAAAAAAAGTTTAATATTTTTGCCAAGCCTCAGAAGTTCGAGGGCGAATAGATCTTAATTTTATTTAACTTTTTTAGAAACAAAATGTGTTTTATTAAAGTTTGTATATGTAGTATCCGTATATGTATTAATATAAAAAATAAAAGTCCACACTTTTTCAAATTTATATAAAATTAAAATTTAAGTGGAAACTCGCAATTCAAAACCACCTCTCAACACTAGGACTGTTGAAGAATAAATAATCTTAAAAGCAACAGGAGTCAAAAATGCAACATTTTTTATTGTTATTGGAAGAAAATACGGAACTTTAGAGAACTGATGATCATACAGCGGAAAATTATACCTGTATATTAAATAAAGCATAAAAATAAGTAACGGTACTATTAAGTATAGTCGGGCAATAAAGGGTTAAAAAAAATAAATTTAATGCTCTCAAACCAATAACAAATATGTTTTACAAATATTAATTGCTTTTGGATAGGTGCTTGATACTATTTTATTACGCGTATTTCTTAAAAAACTCCTTTATTCGTCTCTAAATTTAACCATTTTTTTATATGTACAAAAAATTATAAAAACAAATATCATTAAACTTTGATGTCGTATCAAATGTCTTATTCGAAACACTGCTTCATTGCAATCTTATCCTACATAATAGCAAACAAAACATTAAGACAAACAATAGAATAAGTAAGATGCTCCATTTACCGAATTTAATATTTAAGCCGTTTTTATCTTTATTTTTTTTGTTTTTTTTTTTCAAAAACGTGCATATAAATTTAAGTTTAAGCCACTTAAAAATTTTCTTCGCATTTTTTACACATCTTTTTTATATATAAGGAGGCAATTTTATATAAATTATTTTATATTACTAATGAAACCCCTTCGTTTTGTATGTGGCCCATGTGATGGCAAACTGATGCTTCTCCATTATAATTCGTTCCATTAGATAATGATGGTAAGAATATAAATAGTGTATAGCCATATGTGTCTGTTCAACTACAATTATTTAATATGACTGACGATCAACGATGACTACACATGCATATCTACAATTCATTGGATATTTTGTTGGCATTTTTTAAAAACAATATGCAGTTTAACAATCACAATCACCATATCACCACCATACCATATACGTTGGACAACAAATATTGTTTTTTAATTTCTCAGAACGTTCAAAGTATTGAATCACTACAAATACCGTTGAAAGCGTTGGACATAATTATTCTTATTTAAAACAGATTGTACAATAATTTGCACTATATCGTAGTTTTATAAAACCCAGCGTTGGAAAAAATTTTCCGGAATCGTAGCTGAAAACATTTGTGATTTTAATGTTTAACCAACAAGAAGACAGATTTAATGACGATTCACTTTATTTTTGTCCTCCAATATAAATCAGTGGATGTGAAGATCTGCATAAAAACTATATTTCTGCTTAGTAAAGTACTTATTCAAAAACCGGAACTGAAAATCGGTTATCCCGGTTTATCTTTAAGAATCGCCCAGTTTCGAATATTATATATGTTTTGTTTCGGATATTAATTAGTTCTCAAAAAACATTTTTAAGGTAATATAAAAGATTTACTTTATCATTTAACAAACCACAATCATCGGCAAAACAAACTTTAAACATTTGTTTGAAGGTAAACAACTGTGCATGAAATTCTCTCTCTAAAATATCAATCACGTTTTGCCAGACTTGGGTTTAATTCTTTTCTTTGATACTTATAAGAATATATAATAGATAGATAAAAATGGAACGTAATTTTAATGTATATAAGAAACAAATTACCTTTTTTGTAAAATATAATATGATAAAATTTTAGTACAATTACTTTTTCTAGACGACTATGGTAGAGACGCAGAGATTGATCTATCTATAACTTCTAGTTTAGCAGGCTTTTAGAACAGGTAAAAGCCATGTTTCAAAGAGTCTAAAAATAGGATCGAGTGCAGTTCATTGATTGAGAAAAGTACCTCCATGTTCCATTTTGAATATCGTAGGAATTATGTACATATATGTAAAAGCATTGTTAATGCCGAAGAAGTACTTTTGAATACTAGATGTATTATACATACTTTCCGATCGGTGAAAAAAACACTACGAGCTTATTTTTTTAAGCGTAAATTATCAAAAATCAGATAATTACAAACAAAAGTTTAAGGTATCTGATATTTACAGTAATTGTTCACTACCTTTTCATGATCTCATACCAGGGACTGAAAACGAACCCGAGTACGAACCTAAACGTATTCAGGTTCTCTGTTTATAAAAACTTTGAACCTGAACCTGTTAAACCCATGGGAGTAATTGTTCATATGGTTCATTAAAAATATATAAACAAAAATAAAATTTCGAATATTTGTAACGAAAAAGTAGCCAGCGTACAAATCTTGAAACAAAATAGAGTAAAAAGGAAATGCTGCTTTCTGTTCAAAAATTTACGAGTGAAAAGGGAAGAGAGTTTTATAGGAGAATCAATATCTTGTTCTTCAGAAGACGTTGAAGATTTACTCGAACAAATTATAAAAAAGGAGGAAAGATTTTGTAAATCAAATTCTTCGAATATAAATGCCACCAATTCAATTGATAGCTTATTTAAAAATAAAATCAATAGCCTATTGAAGACTGGGAAAAGAAAAAAACATTTTATTATTTTGAGAGCAACGTTCTCGCTTAACGCCATCAAGATTATATTCACAATAGCTACTACGGAAGCGTCGAGAGGGCCTTTTCAGTCTTAAAATGTATTCGCCGCAAATAACAAATTTTAAAGAAGAAAGGTTGTAAAAGATATATATCATAAAATTAAACGAAAATTTATTTGAAAAATAAATGAATTTGAACCCAATCAGAACCTTTTATGTTGATAAACCCGAACCCGAACCTGAAACCTTTTTTAATTTTTCAGACCTTAAATCATATAAATCGGACGTCTGCAATATGTATATAAATTTTACATTCGTTTTAAGTTCTGATAATGGTTTATCTTTTTTATATGGCTATTTATTGTCATCATCATACATCGTTCATCGTATCATCAGTACCATGAAAGAGCAGACGCAATCAGTTAATAGTCATGTAGTATTGTGGCGGTGATGGTACTGCTGTTGCTGCTGTTGATGCTACCGAATGCACACTAACACAATATATTTCAACTACTTATACTACAGTTTTTTTTTTTTTTTTTAATTGTGATAAAAAAATTGACTTATAGTAAATATTACTAACTATACTAGTATGGCAAGTTAATCAATATCTGACTGTTGTCTGACTGTCTTTCCCTTTATGTGGCTGCCGCCTGTTCATGAGGCTGTGCAACCATCCATTAAATGTTATAGAAATGAATAAAATAAAACAAAACTGAAAAATACAACTAAAAAACAAAAGTTTCTATCTCATTCAATATTTGGTAATGGCACTTGTAAATACCATCTCACCACGCAAACGTATGTATATGAGAGTATTAGTAGTAACGGTAATGTAGTGCATACTCCACTAAGAGATTTTTTTTTCACTACATCTCGTGTTCAGGGTGAGTGTTACAAATTGTACTTATTATTTTATTATACAAGTGCTTAAATATTCTAGATTTTTTGTAAATATATTTTTTTTATATTGCACGAACATCATCTATCTTTTTATTCGTATATGTACATAGATTGGTTTTGAATTAAGCTGCTGTATTTCATAAAGAGAAATCTTTTTAACTCTCGAACACTTTAGAAAATTATTTAAGGACTAACATTTGAATTACTCACTATTTTTTTTGTACTGGTTTTCTTATCAGTAAAGTTGAAAATATAGATAGAATACCATTAACTTATAAGATTTTACATTTTGGCACTTAGCCAATTTTGGGTTTAAGTACTTTGTTACAAATTATTAAAATTGACTTTGACTTAACACCATTTTTAAAGCATTATTAGTAACTATTTTTGATATTATAAAAAGTATGAGAACAAGTATGCTTAAGAATTGCGGGAAAATGTCCTCATTTTAAACAAAAACTTATTTACACATCATTTAATTTCGTAAAATTAACTTTAATTGCGAGATATATCAAATCACTTTATCACTTCTAGGCTGTATGAAATAGTCCTTTCCTTTTAAACACCGAAAGATAGAAGACGTAACTTTTTTGTATATCTGGGTTGCACGATTACGACGACCGGTAGTTCATTGGAGGACATAAAGTGCAGACTAGACTGGGCATAACGGGCATTTGGAATGTTAAGTCGACGGTCGTATTTTTTTATTACTATTTAACCTAAAAAATACTGTAGTATTAACCTTAACCCAGTTCATACTTTCACAAAAATTTCCCTATTTAAAAAAGTTTACATTCTCTTGTTTCAGCATTTTCCGGCAGCAAAAAAGAACGTAGTTGAAATACCTGAAAAGCGATAATATTTTTCCGATAGACGCTATCGAATAGAACAAGAATCTACTTTTGAAACACTCGAAACATCTTCATACAATTATAAGTAAATATCAGCTGATTATTAACTAATTTTCCAGTGAATTAAGAAATCAGTCTTTTTAAATCTAATATATAGCAATAAATGTGTGTTTGTATGTATATATGTATGTACAGTGGTGGACATTGGGTTAGCACATTTCAAGTACGCTGCATTGAAAAGCGTAAACTTTTTTCTAGACATCAGCATGTACCGTAACATCTTTTTATTTTCTTTCGCGGATTTTATTTTATCTTTAATTTATTAAAAACAAGGTAATCTGCACTCAACAGCAATTTAGTACATTTTACAAATTTTGATATTTGGGTATGTTCTGTAAACCGAAATCGAGTGAAATTAAAATCGAATGAAACTTCAAATTGACATAATTTTCAAATCAGACAATTTAACATTTAAGTTTTATCTTTGATAATTTACTCATTTTCAATTTCACTCATTTTCGGATTACAGAACATACCAGATTCTTCTCTATTTTGTAGTTTAAAATCTTAAATTGATATATTTTTTTAATGTTTAATTTCAAAAGTTATTATAAAAACCATAAAACAATAAATACAAATTAGTCAAGGTAAATGGTGCACAAAGGCATAGTGTGAAGTTATTCATCAAATAAGCTCGACAGGAATCATCGTTTGTAATATTGCTACCCTATTAAACTGCTACAAAAAAGCGCACAACGAATTTTTTAATATTCAAGCCTAGGACAAAAGTATTACACAGTGCGCTAGGCCTAGAAAAACCACTCTTAGAGAGAACTTCTTTATTTATAGAGCCTCAGTTGCAAGCCTCAATTAAGACTCAAAAGGAGTTTTCAACAAAATTTGCTATTAACATACAAAAGATAATTAGAAAAATGGAAACAAAATTTGCTTGAATGCATTGTACAACATTAGGCACATGTATAAAAAAAGCTCAAAATCCCGAATTTTATATTGCTGTCAGAATTCAGAAATGCTACCGCTCTTGGAAAAATATCCTCTGGAGTGATGAATCCCAATTTTCTCGATTTGGATTGACGAAAATGTTACGCATGGTTGGAACACAACTCCAGGTACACATCAACGACAGTAAAGCATGATGCCGGAAAGTGATAGTTTGGCTCGCATTTTCTGGACCACAGTGTTGGTCCTATAATCAAAATAGATATGCCGCAAAAGGATCAGTACGCTTATAAGGAAATATTTTTGAACACAATAACTCTATTTCAAGAGGAAAACAAGTCACTTAGATGGCATTTTATGTATGATCGTTTTTCAAAACAAATATCACGTGAAGTGCTGCTTAGAGCAAAATAGAATCCACATTTTAATTGGCCAGCTTAATCACCAAACCTCAGTCCTGTAGTGAACCTATAGAATTATCTTAAGCAACACATTACTGTTGTTAAACCTAACATTTTAGTGACTTATAAACAGAATTCCAAAACGAATGGCAAGCAATACCAAAGGAACGTTGCGTGGGATTTAGACAGTTTGCTGAAGAAATATGTAACCGTTATTAAGAAAATTGGTTGTCCTACCAGTTTTAAATAAAATAAATAAGTATTTTCGAATTATTTTTCATGGTTAAAAATAATTTTTTTGTGCTAAGTTATTGTCCAGTTTTTTTTTTTGGGTTGGATCTATTTTAACACAAAATAAACGAATTTAAGCAAACAAAAATAAAGTAAAATAATACGATATTATTATTTTTTTTTTTTCGAAATGGTAACAGTACGAACCTCTAAATTTAACCTAATAACTTCATAGTCAATTTAAATCATCTGTCAAAAAGTAGGCGGAATTGGACACGTAGGCATGATACCTACCATACAAAGAAACTATTGATTTTTATCTATTAACGGTTAAAGCTAAAGTTTCTAAGCTCGGTTAGAATGACTTAATAGACAATACAAATCGTCTGTCAAAATTGTGCGGAATAGTACAAGTGGACATGGTACCTCCCATACAAACTAAGTATTAATTATTGTAGATCTTGAAAACGGTTAAAGTGCAAGTTTTTGATTTTGGTCTAAACTATTTTGTAGTCAATTCATAAGTGGGCGTGGCATGGCCCATAATAGTTAACATTACGTACATACATAATTCCCGCGACATCCCAAGTAGAATAAAGTGGACTTCTTTCAATCAATGAGCTGCACCCGATTCTACTTATAAACTCATTGAAAGGGATCGACAGTTTAAGGCCGGTTTCGAACAGCAGTTGCATAAGTTAGAGAAGTTTTTCATAGCATAGATACTCATAACCAGTCGCTAACAATGTTATGAGGTGATACAACTGTTTTTAGTTTTTTTTTTACTAGATCTTATTTGATTGCTCCTCTTCATCTTTTCAGATGAAGCTCATTTTGATCTTGGCGGGTATGTAAACAAGCAAAAATGTCGCATTTGGGGCACAGAAAACCCGCACGCATACATTGAAAAGCCAACACACCCAAGACGATTTTGCGGATTTTGGTCCAGAGGCATAATTGGACCATTTTTCTACGAAAATGATCAACGAGTGGCCGATCGTTATCGGGCCATTGAACGAATTTTTGTTCACAAAAATTGAAGAGGAGGATATTAGCAACATTTGGTTTCAACAGGACGGCGCTACGTGCCACACAGCTAAAGCTACACTCGATGTTTTGCGCCCTGTTTTTGAAGATCGCATTATCAGCCGCAGAGCTGATGTCGTTTGGCCATCTCGGAGCTGCGATTTGACACCGTTAGACTATTATTTGTGGGGTGCCGTCAAAGATAAGTGTTACGCCAGCAAGCCAGAGACAATTGACGCTTTATAGAACAATATTCGTCAAGCCACTGGTGAAATATAGCTGCACACAACCGATAATGTGCTTAAAAATTGGACCGAGCGTGTAGGCTACTGCATGGCCAGCCGAGGCAGCCATTTGTTTGAAATTATTTTCCATTAACCGGAAGGATTGTACTTTCAAATAAAAAAAGAAATTTGAGAAAATATTCAGTAGCTTTTTTATAGCATTTAAAAAAAAAATATTTGGCAAACAAGTGTTGTGGCCTTCGATAAGCGGAAGATCTTCGAATCACCTATATTTGTTCGCTACGTTGAGGAGGAAGAGATGTGGGAGCTTTACTTTGTTACCATTCGGGTTTTCAACGCAGAACACACTGGAAGAAGTAAATGAGTTTACCGCTAAGGAGCTGGGTAACCCGGTAGGATTCATAATGCGGGTTTCCTGGGCTGGGGACAGCCATCTATGATTGCGGTCTTACACTAGTCTATAACTTTTCCTTTTGATTCTTTGTCTTCTCCTCTCTTATCCCTGCTTATATATCTATTTTCCTGAAGGAAACCACTGTTACCGCCGCCACTGTTTATTTTCTTTGTTTGTTTTACATACATATTTCTATACACATACGTATGAGCTTGTTACTGTGTTCTTTTTACATTAACTTGACATAGTGGCAAATCATTTAAAAGGCAGAAGAACACGCCATCGACAGATAAACAACCCTTGAAACAAATTGTTTTAAAGTGTTTCCGAATAAATTCCGAATAATTTGAAAAGATATAACAAATAAAACTTGAGTATTAAAACTAACAAAATTTGTTTTTTACTTAAATGAACTCAACAACCACAATGAATCAATCTGTCTCCGTGTTGAGGGCCGGTTTCCTCATGCCTTTTTTGCAACCTAACCTAACATACATACGTATATCTATCTATCTACATAAATCTCTAAAACGGCTTGACCAATTTAAATATTTTTTTTTTATGAT
Source organism: Wohlfahrtia magnifica (assembly GCA_023159175.1). NCBI lineage: Eukaryota > Metazoa > Arthropoda > Insecta > Diptera > Sarcophagidae > Wohlfahrtia > Wohlfahrtia magnifica. The sequence goes on along the minus strand of JAKWBJ010000486.1, from coordinate 8,488,108 downwards.
TTCATTTCACTCCAACGCATAATCGGACATAATAAGTCTTTAAAATTTAAAAATATACCTTTTATATTTCAGATATCTTTATATCTTTATGAGTAATTAGAAAACCAGCATTTTATCCAATAATAACTGTAAGTTTCACCATAAAAACAAAAAAGACTAAATTTTTGTAACTCAACGCATAATCAGACAAAGCAAAATTTGAGTTACTAAAGTGCATTAATCGTACAATCAGTAAAGGCTTGGTTAGCCGAACGTTGTCGTAAACGTAGTGTAACGTAGCGTACTGTAAGGACGTCTATGCGATTATAGAATACTCTAAAACCTCTCGTATGTTTTTGCTAATTGTGTACAGTGTTGCCATAATTTTTTATAGAAAACTGGAAATTTACAACAAAAAATCTGATTTTCTAGTGAAAAAAACTGCACATACCTAAAAAAGTATAAAAATCTATATATATAGAAGAGGACTATAAAATGCGTTGTAATTGATGTTCTCTGAAATGCGCTAACCAATTTTGAAAGCCCTTAAACGAAAGGTGGTCAATAGCAAGGTTTTTATCTATATGCGGTTTTTGTAGGTCCATTAGTTCGCGATTTATTGACATAAGAGTACCCCTTTTTATTGCATAAGTTTTACTTGAAAAAGAAATTTGTTACAACATTTAAACTTTGTGTAAGTTAAACTAAACCGATTTACAAACAAATACATGCACTGTAAAGGTGTCTTTCACTGATTGTTTTTATTCAACTGGGCTGTGCCACGCCCATATAAAATTTTTATTTATATGTCTATATCTCTAAAACGATAATAGTAAGTTTCTGCATTTGGCTCAAATAACTTTGTGGTAAATCCAAATCATCATTTAAAAAGTGGGCGGAATTGGATAAATGGGAGTGGCACCTGCCATGCAAAGTATATACTAATTTTTGTATCACTTTGGAACGGTAATAGTGAAAGGTTCCGAATTTGGTCTAAATAATTTCGAAGTGAATCCACATCTTCGGTGGAAATATTGGCGAAATTGAATAAGTGAGTGTGGCACCTCCCATACAAAGTAAATACTGATTTGTGTAGATCTAGGGAACAGTAATAGGAAAAGTTTCTAAATTTGGTCCAAATAACTGTGATCAATAAAAATCATCACCCGAAAAGTGGGCGGCATTGGTGGGAGTGCATATCTAGAGAACGGTTAGAATGGCATATTCGGAACTTAGCCTAAATGACTTCGTAGTCAATACAAATCATTAATTTTAGTGTATTCTTTTAAATTTTTTAAATAGATTTTATAGGTATACAGTTTAAAAAAGGCTCCTATCAACGCGGGAGGGATTACCATAGTATACATATATATAAATATGCTCTGTAAGCGATATCAATTTCACTCAATTTCGGTTTACAGAACATACCCAATAATGTATTTTTTACAACAAATAAAATATGAAATGTGATCGAATTTGACACTTTTCTGACAAGCGGGGCAACCGGCATGTAAACCCCATTCGAGTACGCTAAGTCCAGTGGTGCTAACCGTTGCTTTTAAGTTAGCTCTTATTTTCGAGATATACCATATTTCGAAAATGAAGGATGTTGTACAATATATATTCGCGTTATACCAAAACGGCCAAGTTTATTGAATGAACAAAAAAAAAACGGAATCCGCAATAAAATTACCTTTAGGTACACAGTCGTTTTGGAAATATAAATTTGTTACAAAAGAACAGTCGAGATAAATTATTAAATAATATATATATATATATATATATATATATATATATATATATATATATATATATATATATATATATATATATATATATATATATATAATGGATGAAGAATGTGTTTGCATATTCATAACGGCTACTTGATTGAAATACAGTAGCCCAATAAAGTCTACATACAACCCTAAAAACTGGACTTTACACTTTTTTTTTGCATATTTCAACTTTAGGGCTATTTTTGTAAATTATTTTATAAAGAAACCGATCTATTTATGAACTTATTAAAGAATGATGTTTTGTTTGAAAAAAATGCTACACTACTTTTAAATACACGTTGGAAATTGAAGGATTTTCAAGTTTTGTAGTAAAACAAGTCTTGAGATACTTTTTTGTTTCATAAAACAACACTGCTACACACCCTTCTACTCATAACGACGCAGTTATTGAGAAATTACTTTAGTTTTTCGATAACAAATAAAAAAGAACGCTTAACTGCACTGCTTTAAATGCACTTTAATTTAGCAACACTGAAGACAAACCAAACAAAACGACAGGTACCAATTTACTGCCAGATTATTAATTTATTGTGTACTTTCTAAACGAATCAAACAACAAACATTATTCAGATAATTCAAATTACACTTTATTCCAATTACTTGTCTCACGAAAGCATTTTATGTATTTTTTGAATACCAGTAGTTGCTTTTTAAGCCCCAACATTACTGTAACACTAAAAAACATGATAATCATGATGAGCATAGTTATTGAACTTCATTAATGACTTGACTGCTTAAATAATATATTTGTATAAATTTACTATTCCTTTATCACAGTTCTTCTTTGTATAATTACTTTTTGCGTTTTATTTTAGATAAAAAACGGTAAAATTAAGATTCGTTGGCATTTTGTTTTTCTTATTTAATATATTATTGAATTATAATTTGTTTGCGAGTGTGTGCGTTTATTATATTCACTTTTTAATATACAATATATTTTGTAAGCCATCAAAATTCTTAATATTTTTTTTGTTTTTGGTAATTTTAAACAAAACTTCATTTGTTTATCAAAAAAAAAGAATAAAAAAAAAGTAGTTAATGAGAGAAGAGAGGGAGAAGAGAAAACAGACCAGTTTGTGATTGATGATGACGTTCGTAATGAAGTTTATTAAAAGATACTTTTAATTAAAACTTGTAACAACAAATAATACACAATATCATACATAAATCAAGATTAATAACACTAAATAATGGAAATCTTTTTTGTTTTCTTTTTTCTATTTGATATTGTTTTTTTTTCATTGAAATAATAACTGAGACCTCCAAAAAAATTCTTATATATTTTAGTTGTTTCCTTCTAAAGTTGTTTTATTTTTTCTCGTATCTTTTTACTTTTTTGCAGAGAACTTTCGAGCACAAAATAACTTTAATTACTTTATTTTTACGTATTCACCTTATTTATTTATTCACTTACTTTCATCTATTGGATTTGTTGCACATATATTAATATTGTAAATAATAAGAAAAATTGCTAAAACTCCGATTGAACGAGCACCGACTTTCGCCATTTTTGTTAAACTGAAGAACGAACAATGACTGTGATTTACTCGTTTGACGTTTTTTTCTTATGCATTCAGAGTTGTCAGGCCAAAGAATTATAACAAGTTGTATTTTAAGAGATGGCACTTTAAAAAAAATTATCGATATCATATACATTAAAAAAAATTAAATCTGTTCATATGGATCTATTAATTAGTCTCTGTATAATCTATTAGTTTCAAAATGGTCATGATTCTGGGTTTAAAATCCAAATAAATACCAATCACAAATGGTGAAGAAATAAATAATATTTCCCTGAGCAGCTCTATGTTCAGGATTCAACGCCTTCACTGCTCTCCAATTCTTGCCGCATATATTCAACCAGGCCTCAATTTATCACCTCCATGTTCATTCATGTTTATTCAGCCGTCAGCCCCTATGCGGGCCATATGTTCCCCCTGCCGTTGAAGAGAACTCTCTCAAGGATCGTGTCCAGAACTATATTCAATAGCAGTGGTAAACGACACACTCTTGCTGGACTCCAATTCCCACTTAAAAGAATTTAAGTGAAGTGCCAGCGTACTCCATATCACATCATACTTTAGTTTCACAAAGGCTTGTTCAAAGTCTATAAATACGGAGGATAGCCACATTCATAAATTGGTCTGCGATGATACGGAAAATATTAATAAGGTCTATAGTGGACTTTTGTGGTCTGAATCCAGCTTGCTCCTGTCTCAATAGTTGTGTTATTCTTTCGTAAATTCTCTTGGAAATGATCTGACCGATAACTTTGTGAATCATGCACAGCAGCGTAATATCCTGCTAGGTTTTTAAGGTCTCCCTTTTTCGGGATATTCAGCACCAAACCCTCAGCAAATTCATCAAATAGATTGTCGTCCTTCCAAAATGATCGAATAATTGGGTGGATTATTGTAACACTGATAAGGGGATGAGATCTCAATAACTCATCAGATATTCTATCTATATCTGGAGTTTTATTATTCTTGAGGTTACTGATGGAACTCACGATCTTCTCGACGGTTGGATATGAAGACGCGATGTGTGGGTTTGCTCATGCGACTCGCATTTGAGTTCATACCATACAGGTGGACTATTTACTGCTAGCAAATTACAACAGTGCTCAGCCCAAATCTCGACTTGATCCTCTCTATCGTCGTGCCCTTCTACGGGGTATTTGCAATGTGTTATGACCAGTTGTGAAATTTTTAAGAGCTCTATACAAATCGCCTAATTCCTAATAAATATTTTATAATTAAACTCTTATTTAAACAGGTTTAATATGTAGAAAATAATCGCCCATTCTAATTCAAATGAAGGTGCCATAATTGAAGCCGTATACTCGGTTGTATAATTATTTTGAGAACGTCAGCACCAATATAAACATCTGATACTGAAATTTTATTCGAATAACACGCCCCCCTAGATAACACCGAAAAGATAGCAACAAAAACGTACTTTTGAAACTACGATTTTAGGAATTTGGAATAATGAAAATGTAAATGGAATTTTATGTACCGGAATATTTTTATTTTTTTGAAAATATTTAAGTTAAATTGAGTAAAAATGTATGTATATGTAATATCTTTAACCTGAGAATGTAGATTTTCAGGTGTTTACTATGCTTATGTGTCCCCGCAAATATTATTTGCTTGTTTTTTTTTCTTAAAACATTTAAACTATCTTGTTCTTCAAAAGAAACATCTTTAATATAATTGAATATATTCGAATGTAATAAATAATAGGAAATAATCAGCATAAGGTATGAATTTTATAAATTTCCCTTTGTTTTAATGACGTTTAGGCATCTTAGTGTTGCCTTTCTTTCTAACATTACATTGGCAATACTTTTGCTTTGTTTTGATAAATTTTAAATATTTTTTTGTTTTAACCATCCTTTTTTTATTGCTTTATAAATAACATGATGGATCAAAGCAAATATTCCAAAAGGAAACAGAAAAAATGTAAAACTCTAATTCAATTACAAAAAATGGACGATTCCGGTAATAGCAGTCATGAATCCACTTCTAATACCTCCCAAGCACCGGTGGACTTAATGACGTCTCGAGAACTTCAATATGACCTAAAAGCTCGTATAAGTAGTGTAAGGCGTATGCTTAAGGATACGGTACGCATTGATAATTTCAAAGAGGCCATTCTCCACAATAAACATTTGTTCAAGAACAAATGCGTCTTAAATATTAACTGTGGCATTGGCATCTATGCTCTGTTAGCCGCCAAAGCGGAAGCCGCTAAAGTCTATGCAGTGGATGATTCAAATGTGATTTATTACACACGACAAATTATTAAGGCGAATGGCTATTCCGAAACAATTGAAGTGATTAAGGGTAAAATTAGTGAAATTGAACTGCCCGTTTCTGAGGTGGATATAATTGTCAGCGATTGGATGGGAAATGCGTTATTCTATGAATCTTCGTGTTATGATGTTATATTTGCTCGCGACAAATGGTTAAAAAAACCTGGTGGTCTTATTTTTCCGGATGAAGCCAAGTTGTTTATAGTTGCCTTTGAGGATGGCTTGATTAAAAATAGGAATATTGAATGGTGGCGTAGAGTATATGGCTTTGATATGAGTTGCCTCAGGGAGGTGGCTTTGAAAGAGCCACGAGTACATAACATTAAGCCGGAACAGGTAAATTTGAAATTGTAAGAAGTACATAACAAGCAAGTGGTTTTTAGTTCACCAGAATATAGAGTTTTGAAGTACATACATACAGCTATCGATAGAGCAATAGCGCATTTAACAACAATAAAGAATTGTTATATATAATTTGGTATTTAGATAATATAATGTATTTCTTTTGCATTGATCTTTTATTTTATTTCACTAATTACAATGAAAATCATTACAAAAACAATTTAGTACATATTTAATAATTTAATAAGTCCATATAATTTTACATTGTCATAATCAGACGTGGACACCGAAATAGCGCACTTTTTTGGGTTTCTACAATAATATGTATTTTTACAGAATAATTTTAATTATGTGGTGGAATAAAGTACCTCATTAGTACTTTGTTTAATAACCCTCATTTGACAAGACTGCTTTACATCTGCTAGGTAAACTATATTAACTTTTGGTATTTCTCCAAAGGAATAGAGTACCACACTTCCTATACACCTTCCCAAAATGTATCAAAATTTTTGTCCAACTTTCGTCTTGGCATCGCTCCATAAATTTTCTGTGGGATAAAGATCGAGACTTGGTGCAGAACAACCAAGAATTGATATTTTTTTTTGGAGATCATATTTTTTCACTATTTTTGCCATATACTATATTTTAGGTCTTTATCATACATAAAGATCCAGTTTAGAGGCATGAACTCAAAGCAATATGGCTTCATTGTTTTCCTTAGCATAATAAGGTAAGAAAACTTATTCATATTTCTGTTTATTCTTTCTCTAGGCCCAACTCCATACCACGAAAACGATTCCCAAATGCTTAGGTTACCTCCACCGTTTTTTATTGTGATTGTAGTGTAACATGTTGAATTCTTGGTTTATTTCTCCGTCAGAACCAATCACATTAATTTATGTTTTTCCAGAATACGATGTCTTTGTATGGCTATGTATTTTTGCAAAAGTTTAACAGGCTTTCATGTTCTATTTTGGTTGTTTCTACTGATACGACCATTAAGATTTTTTAATGTGGCATCTTCGTACAAGTCTACTGGAGAGAGTTAACCTAAATTCCTCATTTATTTTCGTCATTATTGTTCAAGAAGGTTTAAAAGGATTTAGCTGACTTTTTCTAACGTCCTTGTCCCCACAAATTGTGTCTTTTTTCATATTAAGAAAGCTAAACGTTGGGAAAACAAAGTAAAAGAATTACGAAGAAGATGCCAGCGAAGTTAATAGAAAGTTTGCCTCGTAGGTGTGAAACAGTTTTGTCAAATAAGGGTTATCCAACAAATTACTAACGAGATACTTAATTCCACCACGCAATAAAAATCATTTTGTTAAAAAAAACATATTACTGTAGGAGATTAAAAGTAGTGAGCTATTTTGGTGTTCAGGTCTACCTAAAGATGTATGCGCTTATTAAACTACTAACCCGGGAAAGACGGAAAGCCGTTTTTTTTTTTAAATTTACATACCCGCCAAGATCAAAATAAGCTTCATCTGAAAAGATGTTTTTTTTTTTGGCAAAATCGGCATCTTCTGTAAGTCGATCGCAAGCCCACTTAGCGAAGCGAAAACGCATTGGATGGTCAGTTGGCTTCAACTCCTGAACCAATTGGACTTTGTATAGCGTCATACCAAGGTCTTTATGCAAAATTCGTCTCAATGATGTCTCCGAAATGTTCAATTGTTGAGAACGACGGTGAATTGATGTTGATGGCGCTTCACGCACACTCTCTGCCACACCTGCATATTTTCGGGTGTACGCACTGTTTTTGGCTTTTTACGCTTTGGTTTATCGATGTGGATGCCAGTTTCTTTCACTTTTTTCACAAGATAACGAACATACGGAGCTGACGGTGCTTCTCTTCCAAAATCCGTACGCAATTTTCGCACACATTCTGCAACATTACCATGATTTTCAAAGTAATGTCGCAATATTTCCCAGCGTTGTTCAGCGGAAGGATAAAACTAATTATCTGTCATATCAGATATGAGCTAAGTGTTATCATTCACGAAATAAGCACTAGTTGAAATAAAAAACTTTAGATGACTGACTCTTTATCTGGGGATAATCTTAGATTCCAAGCTATCCTGGCTCCAAAATACACGTGCGTGGGCGGCGAGGGCGAATGTTACGCTGTACGCCTGGAAAGTCCTGGGGTCTAAATCCTAGGAGCTCCAATTGAATATTCAACACGGTGGTTAAGCCTACACTTATGTATGGTGCGGTTGTATGTTGGAGGTCTCTGGAGAAATCCACATATTGCAGGATCTTTGATAGGGTTCTGCGGAGTGCAGCACTGATGATTACAGGTGTGCTCAGGTTCACTCCTTCGAGGGCCTTGTTTGTACTGCTGAACTGGCTTACAGCGGACCTGATGGCTAGGCAGATGGTCTTGCAGATTTATGGTCATGCGGTACATGTTGAGTAGGGCACAGCTACGGTGGGATGATGAACCCACGTGTTCTGTATCGAGGCAAATCTGGCCGCTATATGATCGGGCCCGCTCGGAGTCTATTATTATGCCGCGACTTATGCTGCGAACTCTTGTGGCTGTGATTACTGGGCACTGGGTGGCTGGTGCGCGCGCTAGGAGATTGAGTCTGCTGTTCAATGACTATTGTAGGGGCTGTCAGGATGAGGAGGAAGAGAGACTGTCGAGCACTTCCTGTGCCAGTGCCCGAGTCTTTCGGACATTAGGTCAGCTTTCCTTGGCAGTCCGTTTCTGGATGGCTTGTCGGATCTCGCCGGAGTGAATATCGGCAAGATCTATTCTTTTGTGCATCCGTCTGGTTGGTTCGGATCGCACCGGGATGCGGACATATAGGTTGTCCATTTTCTGGATTACTGATGGGTATCACAGTGGGATCAATACTGGACCCAGGTGGGCTGGACGTGTCTGGCTACCCGTCGTAACTAACTAACTAACTATTAAACTACTAAATATGAAATTATGATTTTGTTTGCTTATTTTTTTTATTAATACCGAAATAAAATAAAATAAGAGAGATTGTTGTTAATAAGTGCGCTATTTCTCTGTCCATAGCTATATTTTTTTTTTTTGCATATGTACATACATATGTAGGTATATTGTGTTACCATAATAATTTTTTTTTTTTTAGTATTACGATAAATCGTTCATAATTATAAGAGAACTGAACAGTTTTAACCTAAAATTTTCAGTTTGTGCTCCGAACGGAAAAAATTATAAAAATCGTTCACCTGTTTCACATTACATAACTTCAGTATTATGGAACATGCAGCTAATCTGGAATCTTTCATTTAGTTATTTTTTGCTACATCTTATTTGATATCTCTTCTTGCTTATTTACACAGTTTACAAAAAACCACGATCTGAGTAATATAAATTGTGGCCTTCGATATGTTGAGGATGAAGAGCTTTATTTTGTTACTGTTTAGGTCTTCAGCGCAGATCACACTGGACGAACTAGATGAGGTTACAGCCAAGGAGCTTGGTAACCTGGTGGTTTTCTTCATGTGGGTTTGTTAGGCTGAAGATAGCCACCTATGATTGCAGTCTCACAAGTCTACTTTTTCTATTTGATTCTTAGTCTTCGCCTGTCATACTTCTGCCTGTATATATTTTTTTCTGAAGGAACCCACAATAGACCGATCTGTCTCCGTGTTGACGTCTGGTTTTCTCACGCCTCCTATAAATTTTTAAAACGGCTTGATAACTTATCATATGTAAACGCACATTTAAAGGACAACAATTCATTAAGATTATATTTTAAAACTTGATTTTATTAAAAAAAATGCATTTAGATCTTATGTAAAATGTTGGCATATAAAATTTCTTCAAGCTTAGTTTCAATATCAAGTTTTCATCTTGCCAATATTCTGAATCTTCCCAGTTAACACTTGATATTTCTCAACTAATATTTTTGTAGTTTTTTAAATAACTTTTTAATGTGAAACTTAATTTCGTACCAGTAAAAATCAATTTAGTTTTCATATTAATATTCTGAGGTCCATCTATTACCATTTTAATGTATTGTTAGCGTAGTAATTAATGGCTGCAACCCAAGTTCCACAACAAGTGAGAACTAAATAAAATTCGTAATAAATTTAAATTTTTAATTATTTTGGATCTTTTAAAAACACTTTACGTTTTTGTATTGATCTCAAATTGTTTTTCTTCATCACTCCTCTAGGGGGCAGATTGGCTTTCCACAAAGCATTCATTACTTTGTTTCAGTTTCAGTAATTAAGCTGATTTTCAAGCTAAGCATGTGATTAATCTATTGTAGCTCGACTCCAATGATTTTTGTGTAGTGGTGAAGATCCTTGCTAAGTGGTGGTTATCCTTACTTAACGTTGTAATTTTTTCCCAGTAGGTGTCGGTTTTTCCTGATCATCCGTCTGATGTTTGTCATCATCGCCAGAGGTAAGCTAGAGGGTCAGGGTAGGAAGATCGATTATTCGACTTTTTGCAACAATCGGTTTTCGAACAATTCAAAAAGTTATAATTTTAAGAAAACGGTTTTCGATTAAAAATTAATCAAATAACCGGTTAACAGTTTTTTTTTTATTAAAATAAAATTCTTTTCAATAAAGTTGATAAACGTTGTAGTTTCTAGCAATTAAGAATGCTAGAACAACGTACAGCTTTTTTAGGGCTTTAACGGACATTTTTTTCTCGACAACACAACGTGTTAGTATTTCGATTAGTGGTTTATTTATGACAGCGTATTTTGTAAAAATTTTGTTTGCTGGAGTCGTGGAGTTACTTGATGTAGAGTCATGATTTCCTTGCTGCAAAATTACTTCAATCTTATGGATATATTTAACGTGGTTAGTAAGTCATGGAGTCAAAGAGACTTTTCAGTTTAGTATTTAAGTACACTCATTATATCCAGACTTATCATTTTCAACGATTTCCAAATTATTTTACACTTCAGATGACATCTGTAGAAACATAAATACATGCACTACGTATTTAAGTGTGTGTGCCACCTTGGTATGTTAGGTAAGACACCCGTCTACTATCCAAGAAGTCCTAGGTTCAATCCCAAGCCACATCATCTGACAATTTTCAACAGCAGTATCACCACACAACGTTGTTAGCGTCTGGTTATGAGCATTTAGGCTGTGAAAGGCTTCATTAAATATACATCTGTGTTCGGAGCCGGCTTTTGTAGGTCTCTTTCAATGAATCTAGTTGATCATCATTATCCATATATAAAAAAAAATAATATTAAAAAAATAATATTTAGAAAATGAGAAAAAAATTATTGTTGCTCTAGTGTGTATATCTTTATCGATCTGCCATCAGGGTTGTTCTCTTTTGTTGTCATGCCCTCTGCTGGGACTCGAACCTGTAGTTTGTGTTGTATGCCTACGCTTTAACTACTACATCATGCCACCCCCATTGATCCCTAATACGATCGCATAAACAATGCAGCCCATGAGCAATCCATGTAATTTGCGTTAGTTGAGTTCAAAACATCGTTATGTCTATGGCAGTTTTAACCGAGTCTGTCACTAATAGCAAAATTCAGTTTTTATTGAATATCTCAATATTTTTAACGCCGATGTGCCGATAACATTTTTTGTTTGTTTTTTGTTTGAAAGTTTTATTTGACGCAATAAATTTCAAATAACAGATAATTTAGAAAAGCCATGACTTGGTCAGTATTGAAAGTAAACATTTTGTTTACGCTATAAAAATATTTTGCAGCACTAAACTTAAAAATATGTTCTAAAGAGGTTTAAATGTTCTTTAAATACGAAAAAATTCAAAAACATGCTATTAAAACTGAAATATGCAAAAATGTTATTGTGAGCAAAATATTCACTAACAAAACAATGCCAAAATTCAAAAAATTTTCTAAAATGGATTGATTGGATGCATAAGAAAATACATGCAATTTTCATGGAAAGTCTTCTAAATGTAAAAAATACATTATTTATATATCATATATATTTATATCTTTATGAAAAATGGAAAAGCCAGCATTTTTCCAATAATAAAATAAAAAAAAACACAATAAAAACAAAAATGATTCATTCTTTTCAACTCAACGCATAATCAGACAAAGCAGAGTTTGAGTTACTAAAGTACGATAATCGAACAATCAGTAATAATTTACATATCCTTTGTAACAATCATTTAGCACCTTGGAATTGATTTTAAACAATTTTGACATACTTCTGGCTCTCCATACTTCTAATATTACCGCCGTAAGCTAAATAACGGTGTTTAACTTTTTCTAAAAAACCCTCCGAATGAATTAATCCCAAAGATATTTAATAACATACGGTTCTAGGTTCCATATAAGTGTTTCTGTAACTTTGGTTACAGAACAACCAAAGCTTTCCAAAACCCGGAGCTTGCTAGGGATCGTTGTCTTGGTAGAAGGCAAAATTATTTGATTTACCACTTTTTATGCGGTTTGTTTGATAATTACTTTTCAAATGTTGAGATAAAAAACTTTGTACACATTTTCAAAGTTCACTGTTAAGCGTGGAGAATGATTTAGGGCTTTACTTTGGGTGCTGGTAAAAATAAATTGCATTTTATTGGTGATAAAGTGTACGAGTGTAAACAAGTTTTTTTTTTCATTTTTATTCATAATCAGTATTTTAACCAAAACATATTTTAAGGTTTTTTTGAATTTAAAATTGGCAGTACTATTTTATTTTATTTACTTGAATTTCTCTACTTTTCTAAAAAATTATGATTAAAATGCTTTTTGACTATTTCTTGTAAGAAAGAAAACTTTTTATCTAAAGTCGTATAAACAAGTTTACTTTGATTATTTATTTTGTTAAAAGAGGCTTTAAATAAACATTCTTTCTGAAAAAATGTAGGAATGTTGAGTTGGCATACTGCAAATTTTAATATGTAAAAAATGCAATGTATGTATTTACAAAGTAAAAAATGTATGTATGAAAACATATATGTTAATTAAGAATTAAAAGGGGCTATCAGACATAATTTACAAAATATTTTAATTAAAAATAATAGTTATTAAACCGAATTTTTCATTGGTTTTTATTGATTACACATCAATAATCCATTCTACATCTATCAAACATCGCTACCGAACTCCAAACCATCGCTTTACAGGGTTAGTGTTAAAAAATGAACATTGTTATATTTACTTTATTTCTTTTCTTAATATCGTTATAATAGAGTCAATAATATGGTGTTAGTTTATTGCCTGACTCACCAAACAATCGGCCTATAAATTAATTATATTCTTTTGGATTTAAATGCGAAAATAGTGCCACTACATCTAATGTTGGGCGCCGAAAACCAACTACATAACTAAACAAATAAAATTTGAATACGCGAATTAAATACAAGACCATGATCCTTTATATTAAAGTGCTAGTGAGAATTACAATTTTATATTACATGTATATGTACTTGATAAAAGCTTAATTAAAAAATTACAAAGTAATTTTAAGAAAATTCAATAATCATAAATTAATTCAATAATTATAGATAAGAATGGCATTTAGATATACAAAACTAAAACTAACAAGTCAGAAATCATGATAAGTAGTTCAAGAGTTCAATTTTGAATCTGAATTTGAATCGGTAGCTGGTTCCAAAGACGAATGCAATAAATGAAAAATTGACGCTGTAATAGTTTCCTTCCCCGTGCAGATCTAGCCGCAGTATCTTAAAAAGATAATCAGGTTGTCAAGTAGTTATAATTTTATTCAATAAAAGTAAGCATCTCGAATAAAAAAGACTCAAAGGTCATATGGTATATCTGATAAGAAAAGTGAGAAATTGTTTCACGTCGTCCTCTACCATAAACATATCTTGCAATGTTATTATAAGCAAACCTTAATTTGTTAAAGTCATATCCCGTACAATGCGTGAAAATTTCACAACCATAGATATGGACTGTTATCAAATATGTCTTCTCGAGCAATGAGCTAATAGCAAGCGGCGTAGAATATTTGACGGCCCAAAGATTTCTAAGCATACCATAAACACGACCTACTATATAATCAGACCAGGAAATTCTTTCATTAAAAATGACACCCAAGTTTTTACAAGATCCAGCAAACTGTATAGTATGGCTATCTATTCTAATTTCAATGCCATCATTTATATTCCTATTGTTCCGATCAGTGAAAATACATTTCGACTTAAAGAGGTTGATGCACAGTACATTGGAAGACCTCCTCATTTCTCTTCGCAAGATCAGAGTTGATGTTTCTAACACACTGGTCTATTTCCACTAGTCTACAATTACGATGAATTTGCACATCGTCAGCGTATATTTGAATCTCACAGTACTCAACTACATTCGGCAGATCGTTTATGTAAAGACAAAAGAGAAGAAAGAGGTCCAATAATTGACCCATGCGGAACACCACGGTTAACAGTTATAGCCCAGAACTGTTCGGGAGCGTCTATTAAGGTATGAGTCAATAAGTTTACAGGCTGTAGAGGAAAAATAAAAGAGTCTCTCCAATTTCCTTAGCAAGATTGAGTGATCTACTGTATCAAAAGCCTTGCTGTGATCCCGAAGTATTAAAAATGAAACTTTGCCACTATCGAGTTTACGCCTAAGGTTCTTGACCACATGTGTAAGAGCTGTAGTACAGTTCCTCCCTTTCATAAATCCTGATTGTACATCAGATAGAAGATTCTGTTGCCCAAGATACGCATTGATTTGTTCATTCATTATACCTTCCAGTGCCTTAGATAAGAATGGAAGAATCGCAATGGGACGATATTCATTGTTTTGCTTCAGAATAGGAATAATTTTCGAATGTCTCCATCTGTTAGGAAAACCAGATTTTATTATTTTTTATTCACAAAAAATATTTAAAATCTATAAAATTTAAAATTAAAATAAACATACAGGCAAAAAACCATTTTAAAAAAGGTTTAAAAAAAGGTTCGTATCAATTTTAAAATTCATTATAAATATGAATTTTAATCTAAAATTCGTTTATGGATATCATTTCGTTGAATGTTGTTTTGAAATATTAAATATATTTTTATGAATATAGGGGGTTAATGCCTTAAAATATTTTTGTATTTTTTGTTTTTAATAATAATTAAAAACTGAACTTATATTTTATTTGCTTTCTAGGTACTAAGCAAACAATTTCCCATTAAAACGCTTAATCTCAACACAGCCACTTTAGAAGACCTTAAAGTGCGTAGTAAATTTATTTTACCCATTATTAATCCTGGCCGTATTGATGGGATTGGTTTGTACTTTCATATATACTTTAC
The DNA here is from genome assembly GCA_023159175.1 of Wohlfahrtia magnifica. Classification (NCBI taxonomy): domain Eukaryota; kingdom Metazoa; phylum Arthropoda; class Insecta; order Diptera; family Sarcophagidae; genus Wohlfahrtia; species Wohlfahrtia magnifica. Next base: position 8,472,945 of record JAKWBJ010000486.1, on the reverse strand, counting down.
AAAAGCACATATACCTTTTGGCTTTAGTACGGATCCCTGGTCGCTGGCCACTGATTGGATGCAAACAAAATTTTTTTTCGATGAATTTTTTATAGTTTCTAAAGGTTCAGTTTATTATGGTGGCATTGAATTCCATCCGACAATATCGCTAAGTAATTTTCATGATATGATTGTAAACTTGGAAATGTTTAAAGGTGAACCTACTGCCATAGAAGAGGAAATACAAATGACATGGCATTTTAAAGTAAATGCAGCTGATACCGATAACAGTGAATCAAGTGGTGCTAATAAAGTATCATCATCAAATAATAATAATGCTAATTTGTCCAAGACTAATATTGAAAATATATCAACTGAAAATGGTACAAAAAATCTTTCCAAAATGAACCTAGATTGTGATAGTAAAGCAAAGTGTCTGGTTAAAAGTGAAATTCGTGATAACTGTAAAACAGAGCTATCAATAGTTGTTAAGAAGCCCAATAATTCTATTAAAAATCAGACTTTTACACAAAGTACAACGACGGATCTCAACACTGATGAAGTGATAAAAAATTCTAGTAATAATAGTAATACTTTAACAAAACTAGATGGTAAACAAAGTAAGAGTAATCGCAATACGTTTTTAAAGAAAAACTCTAAAGCGCATAATAAAACTTCAACTCACATTTCAGCAGCATATCAGTCAAATAATACTTTAAATACTACTGTCACAATTGGAGATTGTAATTATCCCTGTCGTAAAATTAGAAATAATAAAAACAAATGTAAATTTACCAAAAAAGTAAATTATCAAAATCAAAATAATCAGTTTTGAAGAAATTTTATACACGTTGTCAAATACTTTTAATTGACACCTGCCACTATATATTTTTTCTAATTCTTCTCCGATTACAAATAGGAAATTGATTTCAAATAAATTTTAATTCATTGCATACATTGAAGTCTAGTATAAAATGAGTTATGAATTATAACACATTTTTTGTTTAATTTTTTGTTTTATTTTTGCTTTAAAAAATAATGTTTCTTTCTTAACTATTTTCATTGATTTCGTTTTTTTTTTTTTTGTAATTTTTAAAGTAAAAATACTAATTACCTTAAAGTAATAGAAACAAACAACTTTTTTATTTTTATTCTATTATTTTGTGTTAAAGCAATGCTTTGGTAATATATTTTTATTGAATGCCTTGAATTTATTTATTATATGTATTTATCTAAAATTCTCTTTATTTTTGAAAGAATTGTATAAAATCTGCAAACAAAATTATTTTCATAAAATTTGTATTTAATAACAAATAATTTATGTTTCAAAAATTATCATTTTATTTTATAAAATAATGATAACTTTTATAAAAAATTCATTGATTTCACTTTTAGTATCAAAAATATGTAATAAAATGAAGAAAATGAGAGAAATGAAATAATTCAATTAAATATTATATTAAAAAATAACATCACATTTTTCTGATTGTTGTTAATAACTTGTTAAAAATAAATAAATTAAAATTAAGAAAAACGTTTCACTTATAGAAACTAAAACTATCGAAATGTAAAATAAAACAATATCAATTAGATTCTTTTTAAGATTTCATATATTATATTTTTTTAATTTGGTTGGCTTAGTTTTAAGAAATAAGTTTGTCAAAAGCATTTGAATTTTAATACATTTGAAATATTCCTTTAATTAATTAGTTTTAGTTATGTTGTGATTATTAATTTTATTTTTTGAATGAATTATAATAAAATCATATTTAACAGACTGAATCATTAATGGTCTTTATCCTGTTTGTCGAAGTTGTTATGCTAAAAATTATAACCAAAAATCTTCTTCAATCTATTACAAGAATGTTGAATTAAGGCAGTGACTGCCAAATTCGGCAAATGTGAATATTTTTTTATTGTTCTAAGAAGAAAAAACTTTAGAGATGAAGTACAGTGGCTTCAACGACAACATTAGCGCTAAATAAGTAATAACTCTTTTTTTAGAAGTATCTAAAAGCATAAAAATTTATGCGAAAAAATGTCTTAGTATAGCATTTTTCACGTAAAAAATGGTCACATTCGATTCAATGGGTGTGGCACTTCCTGTGAGTTCTGCCATATAACTTTGTTATAAAACAGCTTTTGGACTACTTATAGATCAGCCAAAGCCAGGTGGTTGTAATTACAATACTTCAGGAATATTTTTTAGACAGGACAAATTTTCAAAATTTCAACAAAAGTATTAAAAGTAAATGTTTAACTAAAAAGTATATTTTCTCATATCGCTCATTTACTTCAATAATGGCATAACTCAAAAAAAACATGATTTTTTAGTTATGTATTCTAAAAAATGCGGAATATTGTGTTCAAAAATTTTGTTTTTTGAGTTATGACACTAAGTAAACGAGCGATATGAAATCCAAAAAGCCTCAACTTAAATTTCAAAATTTACAGAAGCATTTTAAAAATTGTTTTTAGGTTAAGCTTATAAGAGATATGAAACATACCGTCACCTGAAATGCAAAAGGGCGTAACAACACATTTTAAAATTTTACAGGAGAGACAAAAAACCTCATAAAATCGAAACTATAGAAGTTAGCTTTATGATTTTTTCAGTATAGCATTAAAATACGATGATACAATTATTTCTTAAGACAGAATTTACTTTCAACGTTCTTCTTATTAGTTGTGTGGGATGCACCCTTTTGAATTCAAAAAACCTGAAATCAAAAGGGCGTAACATCAGAAATTTTTTTAAAGTTTGAAGGAATAGTACAAATAGAGATGCTTTTTATATGTATTTAATTTTATTAAGTTTATACATTTTATTAAGTAACTGAAAATTTAAAAACAATTTCATTAAATAACGGCTAAAAGAATTAAAGATGGAATTCATTGCACATTCACAAAAATTAATGTGGACTAAGTATAAGAATTTTCTATGGTTAGTTTTTATGAATACTGGGTTAATCTTAATAATCAAGTATTTGGAGAATTCAAAAAGTCTCCTATCTAGCCATGTTATTACAAACCATAATTTTAAAATCGCTTTAAAATTTCGGTATTTCAATTTCAGACAAAAAATGTTTCGAAATAATATAGAAGAAAGAATTTTATTAATATATATATTTTTTTCTAATCCAAAAATATAAATTTTTAAGCGATTTTAAAATTATTATTTAGGGCAATGTGATTTGGTAGGAGACCTGAAGAACATCGTAATTTTTTTTATTGTCCAACACAAAAAAAATTTATTTAATTTTGAGAGTTTTTACAGTGAACCTTATGACTTAGTGTGGGTTGCGCCCTTTTGATTTAAGAAAAAAGCAACTTTGTTGTTACGCCCTTTTGTATTTCTTTTATAAAGTCGTTGTTTTTGACATTAGGACTGTCAAAATTTATATGAACATATATATTGATTTGCTCTACTATAATAATTAAAAAACTCCATTTTGATTTTTTAGATGTTACGCCCTTTTGCATTTCAGGTGACGATACATATATAGGTGACGATATATATATATATATATATATATATATATATATATATATATATATATATATATATATATATATATGTAACTTACGCACTTTTTAATTAAAAAAAAAACTAAACTTAAACTTATAATATAATATAATTTAAAACGTCTATTTATCTTCTTCGCAAATCCGCTATGAAACATAAAATATTTTCATATTCAGCTAAGTTATTAGCTTAAGAGTGTATGAAGGTACAGATAACTAGTTTTTTACCCATAATTCAAGATTTTGAAAGTATTTCGAATATTTTAAAACCAAATTCTTGTTATACAGCGCCTATCAAAAAAATAGTATAACTTCCCAGGTATTTCAGCTTCGTTCGGTTTTGTCTCTTGTGTTATATTCTAAAAAAAAACCGAAAAAGAAATAAAGGCTTAAGTTATATTTTTTGTTTTATGATTTTGTTGATAAAGAGGCTTTCAATTGCTGAATCGTAAAAATTTGTGGGAACATGTATTTCGAAAAGGTGCATCATAATCAATCTAAAAGTCGATTTTGAATTTTTTGTATCGGGTGTTTTTCTTTTACAATTACACAAGCTTAAATCTTGGTGAAACAAAGTAATATATTTATAATATGAATGAAACGGGCTTTGTTGGATAAAAAATTTTATCACATTAATTTTTGAATATTATTTCGGCCATGTGGCTGCCACAACTGGAATGTACGAGACATTATCTGGAATACCAATTTTCACAAATTTTACGCAGCATATGCGTCTGTATTTCACTGTTTTCCAGGTGTTCAATTGTCTCTGGTTTTTCGACGTAGAGAAGTGACTTTACATAATGCGAAAGAAAATAACTGTTTAAAGAATTGAATTTTGTTTTTAAAATGTTGAAATCCTGTAAACTTGTATATCACCTTTGTCTGAATAGACTAAGCCACTTCGATGAGTGTTCCACTGCATAGTGTACTAAGAAAGGATCCAAAGATAATCATATCACTGTATTAGATTGGCCCCCACACGCCTCTGATTGAAACGCGATAGGCAACTTGTGAAATGTAGTAAAAAAAGCAACCAGACGAAAGAGTCCCATAAATTATTGAGCTTTGGGAATTAATTCAGGCTGCGTGGTACAAATTTTGTCAGGCTGCGTGGTACAATTTTTGTTTTGTAGCTAAGACACCCGCCTACCAACCAGGAGGTTTTTGGACAGCGGTATTAGCTCATAACATTAGCTAGTAACAGGTCATGAGTGTTACCTACTATTGAAAACTTCTCTAAATGCATTTGCCGTTCGGAGCCGGCGTTAAGCTGTAGGTCCCTTTCAATGAGTTTAAAAATAGAATCGGCTGCAGCTCATTGACTGAGAGAAGTCCCTATGTTCCTTCATGGAATGTTATGGAAATTAATATAATAATAAACAGACGATGTCTGACAGTTTTAAACAACCACGGAGTCTCGGCAAAATATTAACCGCTTTAGAACAACATTAGAACTGAAGTTGTTGTAAGTCTATTATTATATTATATGTTTTTTATAACTATTTTGAAAATTCCTAGAAGTGTCCTTGTTTTGTTTCACAGGTTCAATTTATATTTTAAGTGTAATTTAATTATATTTTGAAATACAAGCAATAATTTAATAAAAATTTAATGAAATTTGCTTCTGTAGTTAATTAACTAAAAATAAGAACAATTATTTATCAGCGATATAATGTTATGTTCACAAGAGTCTTCGAATTACTTTGTACGCTATTTGAATTACACTATTCACACTTATATTAAAATTTAAACTTAACACTTAAGAATCTGTCGATATTTTTATCATCACGAGTTGATGTCGCCAGTTGCGATTTTGAACTTCAGAACACATATTACGCAACTTCAGCTCGCATCACAAATTTTAGGTAAATTAGGATTGTTAGAACATACGTTAACACATTTTTGAGAGCCGTTCACGATTTAGACAATATTCATTGTATGGAAATTGTGTTTGAATAAACATTTTGTTTTTATTTCTTTTAATTTTCTCGATTTTGCTTGACACAGTAGAGTATATAATATTATGTATTAAATGTCAACACAAAGTTTATAACAATTTCTAATACATACTAAATTTAATTATTTAGAAACGTTTAGACCTTTTCAAACATAATACACAGACATTCAAATACACCATAAATAATATTTTATTTGTTTATAACAATAATTTTTTTTTATATGTTTTAACATATTTGTTTTTTATTTATTTTATTATTATTTCTTTAGAGATGCTACAAAAGAGCTATAAAAATACTTGGGCTTTTGTTATAAAATTTTCAAAAAACTAAAGTTATAGATATTAAAAAAAATGTAAATTATAATTTTGAATGCGTGTTTCTATTACTCTACAAACTAAAAATAATTTTTTTTTAGTAAAATGAATACCTAGAGCATATACTTTTTAAATTTTCTTTTTTCTTGTTTTTATACACCGTAACAATTTCTGATTTTTGTTTTGTAAAACATTTATAATTAATATATTTATTTATTTATAGAGCAATGTTAACTTTAAATATTTGATTTTTTGTATATATGTATATTGTAAATATTTATTATCATTGACTTTGTTTTAATATATACTATTATTATTATTAGTAATTTATATTTATGTTTAAGTAATTCGTTTTCTCGTCTTATAAGATTTTTTCTTATATTGTTTTTGTTTTTTTAAGCTTTTACATAGTAAAGAATAAGTTTCTTCAAACAAAAAACAATTAAGATCAAACAAATCAAATTGGCAAATATCGCTTTGCAATAAAATTTTAAATGTAGTTATAATATACATACATATATATTTTGACCATGTCCATATATATATTAAGAATAAAAGTTTTAGTTTGTTTAGATTGTTTTTTAAGCATAGTTTCTTAAAAAAAATAATTTCGATTCCTCTTCATGCTGGAGAACAAGTCAATCTCTTTATATCAAATAATTGTTAAAGTGTTTTAGTTTGTATTGTTAAATAATTGAAGCCTTTCTTCTTTTTTTCTTTACTTCATTTCTACTTTTTTTGAGCAGCAGCAATTTCTTCAATCTTTTTTCGTCTTTTACTCAAGAGTGGATTGTTCGATTTATCCAGCGCTTTAATGTGCATCTGCAAGTAAACAGTATTGAATACAATTTAAGTTAAAAAATATTGTTTTATATGCTTCTTTTGCTCACCTCACTCACCTGATCATAATCTACTCTCATTGTGGCCAAAGATCTAGTCATTTCCTCTTGTACCTCTGGCCATGTTTCTTCGCCCTCTTTGAGCATACGTCCTGTGCACAGGGGTGTCATGGGCACTTCTGTATATTGAGCAATCCATTTGTTGCGCATTACTTCCTCAATGGTCAAACGTTTACTGGGGTCAACATTTAGCATGCCTTTAATCAAATCCTTAGCCGATTGGCTAACATTTTTCCATTCTGGATTGGGAAAATCATATTGACCTGTGCGTATGCGCTTTTTCATGCCAGGAGAAATGGCCATGCCATTGTTGCTGTAAAATGGTGGAAAGCCACAAAGTAAAATGTACATAATGACGCCTAGCGACCAAATGTCACAGCTTTTATCGTACTTCTCGGGACCCAAAACTTCGGGAGCTGTATTTGGTTAAAAAAAAAATACCATTTAAACTATTTCTCTCTAAAAAGATGAACATTTATGTATATCTATATATCCTTTCTAAACATTTTTGTGTTCTTAAAATTTGTCCAGGTTTTCTTATAAATATTTCATTTAACTTACCAACGTAATATGGCGTATAGCATGGCGTTTGCAGTGTGTCTTTAACTAACGTTTCTTTGGCAAAACCGAAATCTGTTAATTTTAATATGGCATTCGGATGTGGCGATGTATATAACAAATTTTCTGGTTTCAAATCACGATGAGCAATATCACGACTATGTAGATAATGTACTGCCACGCAGATTTCATGCATAATTTGGGCGGCCTCTATATAATTCAATTTAATGATAAAAATGTGTAAAAACAATCAATTGCAAATATTTACAAACCTCTTTCAGTAAATGCACCATCAGCATTATCTTGTATACGTTGAAAGAGTTCACCACCCTCCATGCTAGAATACAATGGAGAAAATACACATAAAGATAATTGTGTAGGTTGTGATAAAGATATTTAATTGTAAAACAAAACCATCTAACGTTTATATAATTATCACATAAGTAGCAATGTAACTTAATTATAAATAAACAATAAATACAATATTAGAAGCGCATATCACAAGCGATCTATCTATGTCTAATGATGATAACAAATATTAAACGTTTTTACTACCCACCATTCCATAACCACTAAGAGACATTTATTACCAGCATATGTATTCTCATAGACATCGGCAATATTAACGATATGACGACAACCACTGACACGCCAATGTAGGTCAACCTCACGTTTCGCTTTAGGACTGTCCAATAAGACCTTTTTTTAATTTAATGTAAAAAATAAAAAAATTAATAAAACATTACTAAAACAAATCGAAAACATTCAAAAGTAAAGAAATACTGTAAGTTATTAGAATTGAAAATTGAGTTCAATTTATATTTACATTCACACAAGCATACATTTTATTTATGTACATATATTTTTATACACCATTTCGCAATGTAAAGGGTATCCAAAATTGAAGTATCATTTTAATTTTTATGCCATTTTTTTTTCTACTTGTAATTTGTATTCAAAATTATTATTTTCAGATTCTAAATACATTGCGGTTAGTTAATATGGAAGGTTACACGAAGGAACAACGTGTTTTTGTTAGTAAAACATTTTTTGAAAATGGCAAAAGTTTTCAAGATGTAAAACAAGAAAAAAATGAAGAGGTTTTGCTGCAGGGAGATGTTCTGAATCCTTTTGTGGTGGAAAATTGATGATTTACACGTAGAGAATATGTGGCTTCAACAGTATGGTACCAATTGTCACACAGCAAGAGAAACAATGGATCTTTTGAAAGAAAAGCCCGAAAATCGAATTATTTCTCATAGAGGAGTAAATTGGCAACCAAAATGGTACGATTTGACACCTTTAGATTTTTTTGTTAGGTTTTTTGACATCAAAAGTGTACAGCAATAATCTCACAACAGTTCAAGAGCTTAAAACTAACATTATCAAGCAGATATCAACCATTGGCAACAGTTTATTGAAAAAAGTGATTGATAATTTTGGTAAAAGATTGTGAGCCTGCCGAGCCAGTATGGGGAGTCACTTGACCGACATAATTTTTAATTTTTAACCGGAACCTATTCGTAATAAACTGAAATAAAAATATTTTTAATATCTGAAGTCTTGTTTTTATTAAAATTAATATATCTCAATTTTGGGCACCTTTTATTAATTTTTTTTTTTTGGAATTTTGTTAAAAGATGAACAAATAAACATTTTAAAATATTTTTATTTTTTTTTTTTGTTTCCGTTAAATAAGTTAAATGCACTTTATATTCAGAATATAAAACTCTCGAGCAAATTTTGTCGGTTGTTTCCTCTAAGAAATTTCTTTGCAAGGTAGTGTTAATAAAAGAAAATTAAGTATTACTTTTTTTTTATTTTCCATTTATCTCGAAAGCTGTCAGGGTTTACAACTTAAATGTATCCTAAAGTTAAGGTGCATAGCAGTGGAATCGGTCTTTTCAAAACTTGTGGTTAGAGGTTTAACTTGTCCCATCATTCACTCTTAGTGTATACCCACCACTTTTGCATTTCGTGTCTTGGATCCCTAAGAAACCTTAATAAGCTTTCCAATATACCAAAATGAGCTCTTCTTTGTATTGAAAATTTTATTTCGTCTTCTCAAAAGTCATTAACTTTTTCCAAGGAACGTAGTTCTTCATAAAGATGGTAACAAACAGTGTCATGCCATGCGCTCCTGAAAAGATCTGTAATCTAATCAAGGCACAGTATCAGCGTTTTTAATGCAGTATAAAATATGGCAATAAAATATTTTTGCATAAATTTATAAAGCCTAGCGTGAGATGTTTTTAGATGTGGTTGTATACTATATCACTATACTGTATATCCCCTTTTACAAGTGACTGAACGTATGCCGCAATGGCCTGTCATAACACCCATAACCAGTCTTAGTTCTGACTTACTCTTATAGGGAAGGTAAGAGATCATTCAATTAGAGATGACCGGCCAAATGGATCTTAAAACTCCACACCTTGGCTCATCGTACCAGAGTTGTAATAGCTCTATTAGCTAAGAACTCTTTCAGTGCGCCACTATAGTCGCACAAAGGTGGTAGTCCTAAATCCGTAGGTCCGCATTTCAATTTATAAGCCAATTTGTTCCCCTCTTATGATGCTATACAATCTCCATGAGACCATTCTGCAGTCTAGACTATCTCAGACTTGATCGATCTTGATTTGAGCGCTTTGAGGGCCTCCTGACTATCCACAAAGATACTCATTCGCTCTATAAAGCTGCCTATCATACTTTGGATTACTCCCACTGCCCTCCTATCTGAAAACACTTCAGCCTGGAAAACACTGTATTTATCGTCTAACTTGAGTGTGGCCGTCTTGGAGTCGTCCGTGTAGAAGGCAAGATTCACAAGAGATGGATAACAACGTCTCCTAAAGTCTCTTCTAGGTATGAACACCTATGTGGTCTCGAAATTCATAAACGGCAAGATATAATCACTGCAACAGCTACTAGGGCTGATGTCAATCACCAATCTGCGTGATTGTCCATAATAAGCATTCCGCCATAGGACAAGTTCCCTGAGCCTTAGGGCACTCCTTGAAACCTTGAAACTGAACTTACATTTCCAAAGGACGGAAGTTATGTATTCATGGCCGGCTGTGGAGTGCTTCTAATCGCCCTAGTAGTGAGAAGCGGTGCGGCCCGTTGCACACTACTCAACTTTAGTGAGCTCGATGTATTGCTAAAAGTTTTCCACCAGACAAGAACACCATAGTATGCGGTCTTAATCCCCAACACCCCTCGATTGAGTTCTTGCAGGAATAAAGTGCCATCACTCTCCCCTTTGCAAGTTCCTCGATATTTCTCTTCTATCTTAATTGATGGTATGGAATAGCACCGAAGTATTTTGCCTCCGAAAAAATTGCAATACCACAACATCCAATCAATTTTACGCTTCAAAAATTAGTGAGAGTAAATCAAAATAAAAATCGCCTTAAATAACAAGTTTAAGTGTAAAAACTAAAATCTATAAGGTATTAAACAGTTAAACTTCACCGACTGTCATTTTCTTTCGAAATTTGTGAAATATCTCTTTCAAACCTATTTGGAAGTGGTGTATTTTACCGTATTCATTAAATATTATTACATTTATTAAAAATTCTCATTTATAAAGCTATATTCATACGTAGAATACATATATATGTACATACATATGTACGTTTTTCTTTATACGTACCTTTAATGCATATTTTTGATTTGTTTTACGATTTGTACATTCAACAACTTTACCATTTATACCCAGACCCAAAACTGTATTCGAAATTTCATAGTCATCGACTAGAGGCGTGGTTTTGGGTGTTCGTTGCTGTTGCTGCTGACCAGCATTTTGACTCATTGGTGGCTTGGCAATTTTAAACATGTTACTCTGCTCTTGCTCTCTCTATTGATGAATTTTTAATCTTTCCTTCTGTCCACAATTGCTTTCTTTATTAAATCTGTAAAAAAGAAAATTAAATTTTATTGAATTAAATTATATTTCTTTATGTAGATATTTAAATAATATAATCGAAAATTTTATTTGTGTTGTTAGTTTAACGAAAAGTAAAATAATACTGAATCGCATTGTTTTAATGAAATTAACAAAAGAAGACTTAATCAATAGCGGTACTAAAATATGTTTGTTTATGCCCAGTGGCATAAATTACTTACATACATGCATCTATGTTACGTATGTATCTATTCTACTAAAATGCTTATTACAAATGCTATTGTCAATAATATTCATATAACATATAATGGGTTTCTGTGTTCAATATAATATTTTAATTAATTTCCTTTTCCATTTGTATCTTTAAAATTTATATATACATACTTACTTACATACATACATATTAAATGTTTGACCATCTTTTTTTATTTTTCTTTCCTTTATTCGTAAGTTTAAGAACATTTGTTCATTTCTTTTTTTAATTTTTCTTTTTTATTGATGTCCCTTGTATATACTATCAAGGATTTAGTGTAGTCATGTTCACAATGCCTCTGTGACCTTTTTATATCCTAATTGCATCGTAGTCCTTATATTTTTGTTATTGTTTTTATTATTGGATTTAATATGTGTCGCTATATTGCATTCAGTTCAGTTTAGCTTTCAATGAACAACATAGACTTCAGATTAGTTTTTGAGACAAACTGCTATTGCGGTAGTTGGGTAAATTCAATCCACAAAATACATGGCGCCTCACCCACACAAAATAGATATTTATTTGTATATCTCTTAAAAATGGCAACAGTAAGAGTCTCTAAAGTTAGCTTCATAGTCAATTCATATTATCAGTCAATAAGTGAACGGAATCGGATAAGTGGGCATGGTACCTTCCATGCAAAGTAAATATTGTTCTTTGTCTATCTTGAAAACGTTTAAAGATTTAGTTTCTGAATATGGTCTAAATGACACTGGTAGTCCATACAAATCATCAGTGAAAAGATGGGCGAAAGATAAGTGGGCGTGGGACTTTCCGTTCATACTAAATGTGGAATTTTTTATAGGCGGAGAGCAGGAAAGATTGGATAAACGGGTATTGAATAAAGTACATCAGGTAAAAACTATCTATAGTATATAAGTACATACATATACTATATAAAAAATAAATGTATGTTTATTTGAAGACTGTATACAGCTAAATAGCGCATTCTACAGTGTCTTTTTGAAAGGAACTATAGGCTTTCTTAAATGTTTGGATTTGAGACGGATGGGAATAAAATGGGGAAAAATGGTAATGGCAATTAAGACAATAATTATTATAGGAGTAGCGAAGCACAATGAGTTTCAGCAGTACATATGTATACAAAAAGGTTGTGTTGGGGCCTAGACCAAATACAACATACACATGTACCTATCAAAAATAATTTTTTATAAACATAAGTTGTGACCTCAATTCGATTCGGAAATTAATTTAAAGTCGGTTCTTCCTTTATTGGCAATTATTACTTTAAATATATCATTTACATACATACATATATTAAAAGTTCTACTGAATGTGTTACGGTCTTTCGCACTATTTCCCCAATCTCTCCACCAAGTTCTCTGAGATGTTGTTCAACCTACTCTTTCCACCGGACGTCATTCCTTGCATCTTCTCTCAGGATTATGATCAAATGTCACCTCCGTGGGATCATTAGCATCCATCCGTATCATCATCCATGTCCTAGCCATCGTAATCAAAGTATTTTCGTTGTCAACATACAGCTCGCATAGCTCATGATTCATACTCGACGTTTCGATACTCTCCGATCCATAAATCTTGCGAATAATTTCTCCCAAATACTTCAAAAACTACTTCATCCGCTTGTGGAAGCACCCATGCTTCTGCGTTATATAGCGCAAGTTTTGTCTGAAGAAAGAGTACCTTATTTCTAAATCGATTGATCAGTCTAAAATAGCAACGATTTGCCATTATTATTCTTCATTTTGTTTTCGAACTGATGTTATTGAGTTTGTTTATGGCGGTGCCGATTTAAACAAATTCTTCCATTACCTCGAAGTTGTAGTTGCCAGCGTTCACAAATCGTGCACCTATCAGAGCAGTTTTCAACCTATTTTGACGATGTAATGAGCGTATGCGAGAAGCATGTGTTTCAAAGATCTTTGCTCGTATTGAGCTATCAAAAAAAGTTTTGAAATCAACGAAAAGATGGTAGGTGTCAATTTGTCTTTTTCAGAATTTGGAGTTGTGTGAATATTTGGTCGGTGGTATATTTACGAGGTCTAAAACCATATCGCTATAAGATATTTTCAATATAGTCAAGAATCATACGCAAATGAATAATAAGTAAGAAAGTTTAAAGATACTCGTATGCATATCGATTCATACATATGATACAGTGGTGGACACTGGGTTAGCATTTAGCTATTACCTACTTTTTGAAATCAAAATTTTGTTTACATGTTTATTATTTTAATCACTTCTATGTCCTAATCTATCACTCGTAGTCCAAGGAATACGTAGCATTAGTTTACTTGAGTTTTGTTCGTTTCGTTTCACAAAAAAAAAAAAAAAAAAAAAAAAAAAAAAAAAAATTACGGCAGTAATTTAGCATAAATTGAAAAAACTATTTTCAGCAAAAAAAAAAAAAAAAAAAAACTACTTATTTATTTCTTTATATCATCTTTACATCTCTTCGCATACTGTCTATACGTCCCACGCAACGTTCCTTTGGTGTGCTACCATTTTTATCAGATTTCTGTCCATAAGTCACTTACAATTTTAGGTTTGACAACAATAATGTGTTGTTCTACATCATTCCATAGGTTCACTACAGGAGCTGGCCAATTAAAAATTTCGTTTCTATTTTGTTTTAGATAATTATCATGCATAAAATCTAAGTGACATGTTTTCCTCAAGAAATGAAACCATTGTGTTCAAAAGTATTTCTTTCTAGACCAACACCGTGCCCAGAAAATACCACCCACACCATCACAAATTCGGCATTATGCTTTACTGTAATTGATGTGTACCTGGGTTTGTGTTGCAGGACGCTATACATATATAACATTTTCCATCAGATCCCAATCGAGAAAATTAGAATTCGTCATTATAGAGGATATTTTTCTAAAAGAGCGGTTGCTTTACTGTATGCTCAGGCAGAATAAAATTCGGGACTTCAAGTTTTTTTTTTTTTTTTTTTTTTTTTTTTTTTGATACGGTTGCCAATATTTTAATTTAATTCTTCGCGAGAGACATCAATACCAAATTTTGTTGAAAACTCTTTTTGAATTTGAGTTGAGGTTTTAAAGGGACCTGCAACTGAGGCTCTATAAATAAAGGAGTCCTTTTTACGAGTTGTTTTTCTAGACCTAGCGTACTGTGTAATAAATTTGTGATCCAATGTCCACTTCTGTATACATTAAACCATATATCCTGTCAATATGTTATATACATATTAAAGTGCTACAAATTAATGGCAAGTGTTTATATAAAATTCCTGGAAAATACTAATTGAAATAAATGGTTTTTCTAATAAAAGCAAACAGTTAAGATATTAATTAAAATTGTATTAATTGAAAATAAAATAAATATATATTAACAAAAATGCTAAATGTTGTCTCAGGCATACTCAAATAATAAAATTTTCCCAGTAAACAAATATGAATTAAAATGAAAAACAAACAATAAAATTATTACCGACAATTTCATAGAGTTCATCTTAGAGATAGCGTTCTTGTAATATGTATATGCATGAACATTATTCAAATGTTCGCCTCGACTTAATTGGCTATGAAATAAGTACTGTTGGATAAGAGGACCGTCAACCACATCACTGTAAAGTTCTGATAAACTTGAATTAAGTGATTTATATTTATTTTGTTTATTCCAAATTAAATTTAGTTGCATATTGATTCGTGGTTTATTTTTTCAGAAATTCTGGGTTTACATTGAACGTTTATTATACAAAAATTCCATTAAAACGTGCGAATCTTGTAAATAACTTTTGCTACATCAGTTACGACTGGCTTTCAGACATTTGAGACAAATTTTTTTGATTGAGCATGATCAAAGCAAAGCGTGATCAAATCATCACTTTAAAAGTGGGCGGAATCGGATAAGTGGGCATGGTATTTTCCATAGAAAATAAATATTGATTTTTGTATTGTTTTCGTTCTCTTGAGAACAGTAATGGTAGACATTTTTTGACAATACACATCAGTCATATGTATATACATATATATATATATATATATATACAGTACATATATATATGTACATATATACATGTATATGTATGTACATATATGTGTATATATATGTATGTATATATATATATATATATATATATATATATATATATATATATATATATACATATATGTACATACATATACATGTATATGTAGACATTTTTTGACAATACACATCAGTCATATGTATATATATATATATATATATATATATATATATATATACAGTACATATATATATGTACATATATACATGTATATGTATGTACATATATGTGTATATATATATATATATATATATATATATATATATACACATATATGTACATACATATACATGTATATATGTACATATATATATATATATATATATATATATATATATATATATATATGTATATATATATAATTCCCATAACATTCCATGAAGGAACACGGGGACTTCTCTCAGTCAGTGAGCTGCATCCGATTCTATTTTTAGACTCCTTGAACGGGTCCTACAGCTCCGAACGGAAAATGCATTTAGAGAAGTTTTCATAACCAGTTACTAGCTAATGTTATGAGGTGATACCGCTGTTGAAAAACTGTTTTTCAGATAGTCTGCCACGGTATTGAACCGAGGACCTTCTGGTTCGTAGGCGGGTGTCTTACCTACCACACCACAGCGGTATTTTTTGGTATCAAATGAAGAGCTCGGTTTTCTCCAAATTCTGTTTCGATCATTATTGTTGAAAATTTTATACTTGCTGTCATCGGCAGATATAACATTCTCCTAAAAATCTATTTCTTTCTCTAAATATGTCTTAGCGAAGTCCAGACAAAAGTTTTTGTGTGATGTTCTACTTTTAAGGTCATCATGCAAAACATTTGAAACTGTTCTTGGTGAAACAATAATATCGAGCAAGGTGTTCCGCTAATTTTGGGGTACTTATTTTCGGATCCTGGTAGACTTTTTTAGGATACTGTTTATATAACGACTTTAAAATGCTATTGTCTTCCAGATCGTGGCATATTAAAATTAAAAATTTATTTTTTTCACTCTCACTTAAATTTATGTCCTTCTATGTGTGGAACTTTTAGAAATGAACATAGAGAAAAATTCCACAAGAATATGAATGTAACAACACCTTTGCTGGTCTATGTGTAGGGATTATTCGGAACCTTTTCACACCGAACCATCATCGTGCAATCAAAATCCGTAGAGTGTAATTTAAATTCAAAAAATTTAGATTTATTTTTATTGTGTTCATAAAATAAAATTTGATCATGTCTTAAAAACTATATCCAACAAAATATTCATTTATTTTTTCTGTTTTACATTATGCACTCAAAGCTAAACATAAACATTGTTAATCTAATTATAATTTCTTACACGATTTGATATAAAATGTTTTTCTTATCAAATGTTTGCTGGGTAAATTATTCCAAGTAATTTTAATTGAAATTTAGATATTACATTTGATTAGTTTGTAATAAACTTAAAACGTGTTCTCAATATATGAAAATAGATTAAATGGATTTTAATAAATTTATGATCTTTTCTCAAAAAAATAAGCGACAAACTAAAAGTGCAGTAATTATAACTTGGAGAGATATTAAAAAAACAAAAATTTTGCCCAATTACATACACATATACTCTAGCTTTAATGATTATAATTTACTTAATTTTTTTTTTTAATTTAGCCTTAGGCAGTGCATTTTGCCCAAATTAAATCCAGTCGTACTCGTAATGCACAAATTATGGAAAAAAAAAACATTCCAATTTTGAGAACAATAATTCGAAACGTGTTTGGAAAATTCAATTAAAATATAAAAACAATTTAAATATGCGCAAACACTGACTTAAGCTCTAAGTTTAAATAGTTTTTGACAAGTATAACACATACACTAGACTACAGTCCAAAGTTTGATTTTAATTATACGATGTACGGGTAGTTGTAGTTGTATTAAAAAATTCCATTTTTACTTAAAACTACATAAGAAGCTTAAATAAAAACTAGTTTTCCCTTAAAAATAAAAAATTAACAGCTAAAAACTTTGTAGCAAAAAATTAAAAAATAAAAAAATTGCATTTTTATATCGAAAATAAAAAACCTGGCGTTTATAAAACTCATTTCTAAAACACCTTCAGATAAATTTGATGAACAGCACCGTTGTTTTAATGATTGTTTGTTTGTTTTTTTCAGTGACGGTAATGTTTTTTGTTTTATCGCGATTTCTAAGTCACAGTTCACATGTTATTATTTTTACAAGATCGTTGCTGAGTCATCCCAACTAACAGCGTCATCGTAGTCATCATTGCCCTCAGTGGAATATTTATATTACACATTACGAATGAGTATTTCTTTTTCATTTTTCTTTTTATGCATTAAAATACTTTAATATACTCATACTGAGAAAAGAAACAAGTTAAAAATGAAGTTTTAAAACAGCTTAAGACTTTAAATCTTAAATCCAATTAAAGTTCAAAAAATATTTCGTTTTTTATTATCATTTTATCTTCACGACCTTATCGAACATAAAACTAAAGAGGTTCCGTTCACAGGCAAAAAAAAAAACATTATTTGTATTTACGGCATAATTATAAATTCTAATGAAATCTAAATTTAACTGATGGCTACTCGTTATCGTGTGTCAGTTGTTGTCACCGTGCCAACAGTCGTTACTGACGTCATAATATTTTTAACGTTTTTATTGAAAAGTCAATATTTTATATGCAAAACAAAAAATTATTTTTTTAGTTTGTGGTTATTAAAGAAGGTGGTTGGTGAAGTCTAATTTAAAAATAATTACGTGTAAACTGGAAGTCGAGTAGTGGGTGATCCATTATGAAAGGCTTGTTTGACATATCAGTAATACATATGTTTGTATGTATTTCACAAAAACAATTGCACTTTAATTTTTAAGTAACACTCACTAACTATGATCAAATTAAACAAATTTGTTTCGTTTCAAAAAATTTTAAACGCATATCAGAATATACCATAGGTTGTACATTCATATATATTGACGATTGATTTGTCTTACAATCTATTTATCCATATATGTATATGTATATTATAAATTTCTTTGCAAGTTTATTTGTTTGTTTGTTTGTCATTCAATCAAGAGTAAACCACTGTTGAAATTTGAAACACATATAGATCTAGTTAACGAAATTATTATAGGCTTTTTGCAAAATTGGACCTGGGGTGAAAAAGGACAATATTAGGTTCGTTTGGAAGTTTGGCATATTTTTAGCTCCTAATAAAAATGTTTTTGGCAATAAAAATTTTTTCGAAATTTAAAACGCTGATTATTTTTCAAAATTGAACGCAGAAGGGTTTAAAATCGTTTTCCACAGATAAAAATACGTTACTTTTCTTCTAAAATGCGATTTTTTATTCTTTTGAAAACCGTTTTTTTTTTTTTTTGTTTACTAACATACCGATTTTGACGAATTTTAGAACATAGATAGATCTAATTAAAGTGTTATAGGGTATGTTGTTTTTCAAATTTGGACTTGAGAGACGTTAAAATCGGGGGAAAACAAGTCAAATTAGAACATATGAAAATTTTGTTTATTCAGTTTATTAGTCAATCACGCATAAACGACTAAATCGATTTTGTTGAAATTTGAAGCACAGATATGTTATAGATTCAGCTAATGAAAGTGAAATAGAGTGCTTTTTACAAAATTGAATATCAGGGACGTCAAAATAAGGGTAAAAAATAATGAAAATTATTGACTTTCTTTTTTTTCTGCAATGACGCACAATTTTTCTTCTCAAAGCAAGGTTTTTTATTTGCTAACATTCATGTGTTGTAAAAAAGTACATTTTTAGAAGTTGTGCTTTGAGGGGGGTTAAAAGGAGAGTTTTTGATTCGTAGTCTATTACAACGAAACACGTGGTTATTACGGTATACCTTAGAAACTATAAAAGATAGAGTTTTCGTACTTTCGACATGCTATTCTATATCAAGTTGCACATTAACGTCAGAAATTAACTAAACGGAAACTGTGGGCATCTCAATAAATATATCAGCGAGAGAAGTCAAAATTCGTCTTAGCACTTCTTTTATAAGTACAGACAGGTGGCAAAGAAACGGATAGGATCGCGAAAAAAGGGAATTAATCTCTCATTTATAATACACATATGTACATATGTATAGATTTCCGGGCAACGCTGGATAGGTAAAGCTAGTATATATGTGCATAATGTATAGCTGCGTAAATTTGTTAAGTTATCATAAGTTATATTCTTTTTTTAACATATATGAAATTTTAACAGGGTCTGTTAATTTAACATGAAAAAGCGTGAAGATAGCTTCGTAAGTTATATTCTTTTTTGGAAGTACGGTACAAAAATGAAAATATTGATTTATACTGTACAAATATCAATTTACTTTACGAAGCTAAATGTTTTAAGATGCTACATTTTACTTTGATTCATATTTAATAAAAACATCATTAAAATCTAAAAATTGGCTGTGGACAAAGAGACGAAATACGTTTTTTTTACATTCTTAATATTATGTGATTTGCCAATTTATATACTTAAAAAAGTTCACATACAATATTCGATAAATCGGATAAAAGAAGAAGTCCTTCTGAGCCGAGATATACGACCTTGAAAAATGCCATATTTGGTACCAGGCACATATAAAATCACAAAAATCGGGTAAAAGATCAAATTGTGGGGAATCGGATATATTGGGGTAGAATGGCATTTCATCAAGGATTCCAGCAGATTTTATTCCATGACCCAAAAGTCCTTTTGAGCCGAGATATACGGCCTTGAAGAATGCCATATTGGTACTAGGCACATACAAAATTTCAAAAATCGGGTAAAAGATATAATTGGGGAATCGGATATATTGTGGTGGAGTTGCATTCCATCAAGGATTCCAGCAGATTTTATCCCATAATCCAAAAATCATTCTGAGCCGAGATATAGGTCCTTGAAAATGCCACATTTGGTACCAGGCACATATAATATCACAAAAATCGGGTAAAAGATCAAATTGTAGGGGAATCGGATATATTGGGGTAGAATGGCATTCCATCAAGGATTCCAGAAGATTTTATACCATTGGGTAAAAGATTCAAATTCCTCGATGGAATGTCATTCCACCAGTAGGGGCGGTCATTTTACCGACATAATTTTTCATTATTAACCGGAACCTATTTATAATAAATTGAAATAAAAATATTTTTAGTATCTGTAAGTCTTTTTTTTATTTATATTAAAATTATACCTCAATTTTGGATACCCTATACAAAATTCGCTTTAGTTTTGACCAGGCATATTTTAGACTTGTTTCATTATTTGCATAAAAAATATCTGTTAGAAAAGTAACTGATAAAATATTTTTATTTATATTTTTGTGAACAGATTGCCAATATAAAAAAAATTGTTGTCTTAGTTGTTGTCTATGGCATTATATTGGCCAAAACGTCGCTATGTAACATCAGTTGCTTCAGTTATGGCCACTAGGCCTCGTATATTTTGTGAAGTATTTTTCTATAGAAAAAACCAAGAAATACTTTATTTCCTTAAGCAAGTTTTCATGCTTCTACAGCATTTACATACATACGTAGATATATATGTATGTAACACAACAGGTGATTTTGGAAAGAATGTAAGCATTTGGTCAGTGGAAAATTTATCTAGATTTTTTACCGTCTTTAATTTTAAAATAAAATTAGTAATCGTAGCATAACCTTTATTTTTAATGATGGCAGCACATATGTATGCGGCGCATTACAATAGTAAATCCATCAATTTGAGTTTTATAAATTGTGTAATAGGCCTCCTGGATCCGATCAGAACTTCTTTTTTTGCGATCTATGATGTTCCATAGACTGTCAATAGGGTTAAGGTCAAGCGATTGAGCTGGGTAGCCGAGAACTCTTTCTTTTAAATTACCCAACCATTCTTTGGCAAGATTCAAAGCATATTTCGCGACATTATCATGTTCAAAATCCCAAACCAGACGCTTATTCTCTTCTGCGTAGGGTAATATTACGTTTTCCAACAACTTCTGTAAATAAATCGATCCGTTTTTTCAGTTAAATCTGAAGATATTATCGATTCTACAGATTGTTTAATCATTGTCATCAACTCCATATTACTATCTAAATAAGCTAGTAAGTTTCGTGCAGAGAGTTAGTATGTATATGAAAAATCTATTTCATTTTCCATAATTTTTAAATATTTTGTATTTAGAATACACAAAACTTTTCATTTTAATTTTAATTTTATTACAATAATTTTATTCTGAAGAAGCTCTATATGTTATTTTATGGTCAAAAATAACACATTAATTTTGTTAAAATTATTTGCAATCTAATAATAATTCATTATTAATATATTTATTTATAAAATACACGTATTTGCCTAAACCATTTGACTGTTTTTTTATTATTTCTTTTTAATTTTTTTAATAGAACGTTATTTTTATTTTCTTTCAAATTATAGCATTTAATCATTAACACATTTTTTCAATTTTTTTGCTGCCGTACGGATATATACGAATAAAATTTATAAAAGCACTGGAAACTGATAAGGTTCACTGCATGATTATATATTATATACATATATTATTGTTATTTATTTTTGTTAAATTATATTCTCGTACAAATATAGTATTTTTTAAGAAACAAATGTTAGATGAATGTTAGAAATAACGATGCTACTTAAATATAGTGATTGTTTGATATTTTGATGAGGGGAAAATGAAAATATAATGTCGTCGATTTTGTTTTTGGTTATTAAAATTATATATATATATTATCATTGTTAAAATATTTTTAAATATAAAAGAAACTTTCAATAAAATTTAATAGTTTTTTAAGCTCTTTAGAAAACCAACGTTCCAAAGACACATAAACAGTTAAGTTCTTTGGAAGCATACAGTTATTGATAAGAAAGCCCAAATAATTGGCTTGTTATCGAAGACTAAGAAAAGTTGCATGATAGCAGCGGCTAATTGATGAATTTCGGTCGTATTGTGATTGTATACGTATAGCCATTTTAGAATGAGATGGTGTGTTGTCGGTATTTATTAAAGTTAAAGCATCCAAGTTGCATATTATGGGTACACTGTTGTTGTGCTCCGAAGTTGAACATTTTTTGAATTCCCGCTGCACCATTGGTGACGATGCAACTCCACGGTGAATATAAAATAGCGTCTTGCTGTGATTTAGGTTTCAGCTACAACCAGCGCGTGTGATTTGCGAAATCCCCACACAATTACCTGGTCAAAACCAAATGTAGAATTCAACACAGTCCAAAATATCCACCAGAGGCATCTAGTTATGTGCTGAGGATCATTGAGAATAACAGGACTTTGTTCTTTAGTACGAGGGCGGGTCAATAAGTCCGCCTCTTAAATGAAAGAACAACATTACTTTTGTCAATATGCATCACTTAAAATGTGAATAAGCAGCGTGATTTAGTTTGTTTTTGGCAGCCATTGATAACAAATTACCGGTTAATTTGAAGAGAAAATGGAAACAAGTGGTTTATTAAATTTCGGTGTAGCCGTACAAGCAGGGAAATGCCGAACGTTCTGGACGCCATGTTTAGTCCTCTACGCCCGAAACCATTGAAAAAACAAATGATATGGAAATTGAAAGTGCTTGCTTGCTTCACATGACTAATTGTTTTCAATTTCGAATGATAACTTGTCTGGAGTGTTTGACGTTTTTCAACCGCAACGAGCTTTTGCTCCGTTTCGTGATCATGAACGAAATGTGAAGTGGGTTCTCATGAACTTGAAAGCTATAAATTAGAGTTAATTATTTTAAATTTAATTTCATATTTAATTAACATATTTATATAATTTGTTAAATTTAACATAATTATATAATTTGGTAATATTATACCTGTTAACGCGTGAACTAACAGATTCTTTAGGAATTTTCGTATTATCTACTCTTAACGAAATGTGTTTAGTCAAATTTCGTATAAAAAACACCCAATTTCAAAATAAACAATATGACAGTCATGGTATGCACTTTTTTAAAATTTTTACTGTTCTTGAACGTGTTAAATATATATTTTCACAAATCACAATTGCTATTTGTCAGCCTATATTACAATAAATTCGTTTAAGACTTCTATTTATTAGATCCAAGCTAAAACGAGCATATAACTATAATCGATTGTCTCCAATATATTATAAACATAAGTTTAGACAGTTGATTTATTTTTGTAAAAAAATAAAATAATAAAAAAATTCGTGATCATCATAGAATAAATATTTTCAATTAATTTAAGTGACTCTTTCTTTAAATATGAGCATGAAAACTCAATTATAATATTAGTGTGAAAGAGTATTTCTTTATTTCTAAAAAGTCATAAAAATTGTACAATAAATGAGAGTATTAAAAGAGTTTTCAAAATAACGTTTATTTAAATTGACGTAATTATTGCCACAATTATTTTTTTTTAATTAACCGTGCATAAAAGTTTAATGAAACACGAGCTAGCCAAATACGATTATTCCATCTCAAGCCATGCAAACAAAATAACAAAAATTGCCTCTGTATTGATTAAATTGAGCATGGATTTCAAACTACATATGAATATTCCAAAATCGGCTTTACGACTGAAATATACAAATATCTCGTAATATAAGAATAAGTAAATTCCCTGAACTATCTCGTCACAAAACCAAGAATTGATCGAGCCTATAAGTTATCTTACTAATGTAATCAATCAACCAGAGCTTCCATCAAAAAATCCAAACCGAAAAACGAGGGAACAATCTCAAGAGGAGAAAAATTGATAAAGTACGTAGACACGCATTTTCCAAGATTAAGATACATCAAATTAATATTACGCCATTCAACAATACTACGTTGCAGAGTAGACCGACCTTGACCACCACTAAAAGCATAAAATAATTTAATTTATCATCAGCCTATTCAAGAACGTAACAATCAAAAATGTCATCGGATAGGTCACTCAGAAATAACAAAAACAATATTGAACCCAAATGGCCTAGACAACAAATTGCGGAACAGAGCCCTCTGAGTCCTGAGGAAGAGATAGTCTATCGATCGGGTTTACCAATAAGCTCAAATTCATAAAGCAAAATCAGTCGACCTAACCGTAAAAAACCATGTTGGTAAGTGGACTGTATAGATTTCACACTTAAAAAAGAGAAACTCAGTTATAATCTTTTCCATCAGCTTAGGAATTAGTACCTAACATAATCAGCCTTAGATATAGATTTAACAAATTTCCTATACAAACTTGATTTTCTACTACTTAGGGGGGTTAAGTAATTAAGTTTTTTTTTGGAAATACTGAAAATTTTGTGTTTCTCTATTATTTTAACCACAACTATATAAAAATGATTTTGACTGAAATTTACATCAGAACGAATGTTAGTCATGTTACGAATTGTGAATCAAGAAATCTTATACATTTTGGACACTTACTAGGGAGTTAATTTTAAGGAGAATATGCACTGTTTGTGTTTTTAACCCTAAAATAAATATTAAATATGACCTATGATCAAAGGAGAAAAAAGACAATTTAAGTTTCAAGGATTAGTCTTTGGATCAATTAGAAAAAAAGGTGATGTTAAAAAGAAATCTAAAATTTCTTGTTTTTTTCTTTAAAAAATATTAAACTGAGCTTCCAAATTCATTCTTACTAAATGACATAAAATTTATTTTATTAAACAATTAATCAATTTAATCAATTCGCCTAAATTGTAGAATTTTGGTATAATTTGTGTAACCCTTTCAACGCCGTACTTATTTGTGTATCTGGCAGCACTGCCAATTAAATCATCCCTGGGTAACAAATTCTTACATGTTTAAAATTAACGGATAGAGGATATGAGATCATTTGAGAAATATCCGGAACTTTCCAAACTGAAGGCAATTAGGTATATATAGAGATTGTTTTGCCTACGTAGTTCAGTTATCGTTTGGTTGTCAATAAATAAAGTTGTGTTAAAGCGGAAACAAAAGTGTTGTATAAACGAATATTAGGACAAACAGTACAAAAGTTATGGTGGAATAATAAAAACTATAAAGCAACAAAATAAACCAGTGTCTATTTTATTTTTAACGCAATTTAAACGAACTCAAACGTTTTTAAAAGGTTAAAACGTAACAATATTTCATTTTAAGAAGATTTTAATCAAGATTTTCTTATAAATGAAATCAAGGCTTTTTCAGTAAATTGATAATTATTTACAAAAACATTAACAGCAATTTTTATTATGCTTCTCATTTGTAATTTACGCACCATTTACAAATATAAGAGTGTAAAATCCCAATGCCGTTCCAACAATTGATAAGAAAAATATAAACAAAATTATATTAAGAATTATTGGGCTGAATCATTAGTTACTGAATTGTTTCATTTTATAAATGAATTTTTTTTAAACCGAAATTTAAACTAATAATCAGGGAAACCAGAAATATGCAATTGCATGTTTTTTGTCATGAAGCCAAATCGAGTCGGATGTAAGATATTTATCCGTTTGATGATTTTTTATGAATTCTAGCAGTGCATATTTTGCTCATGACAAAATTTTTTTTTTGCATATTTCGGTTTTAAGAGTTTTTTTTTCATCGTAATTTTTGTACTCTAAAATATTTTTACAGTGAAAACAAAAACTTTGTTTTAAATCATAACCAAATTATGGAATTTTTGAATTATCTGTCAATTGAAATTTATTGCGCCATTTACATATATTTCAATTAAGTTTATTACTGCTTACCAGGATCTTAAACAATTTTTTGAAGATTATACAAAAGTGCTTATATAACTTTCATAGGAGGACAAAACTCACCGTCGTTTCATCTTTATAAGTTTAGAAGGGCTGCCAAGCTATAAATATAATTGAAACACAAAATTTTGTATTTTCAAACTATAATATATTTAAATATAATTACAGTTTAAACCAACATTTTTTTTTTCTTAGTTTTATATATAAAAAAAATATTTAATGTTCATAGTGCATATTTCTTGTGGACAAAAACCACCATCATTCTATCCCCGGCATGTTTTCTAACAGAAATGTTTGATTAAGTTAAAGCCATTTTACCACTCTAAACTATTTTTTCAATGAATTCAATGAATTCATTCGTGTGTACTAAAGATTTGTCAAAAAAAAAAAAAAAAAAAAAATGAAAGAAAGGATAATTGAAAAAAGAAAAATTATTTAAAATGCTTACAACCACTTTAAATTGTCCATGTACCACCTTTACTGGCATAATAATTCGCTTTAAGGACGACCCAAAGAGTATATATCAACAAAGAAGTGGCCGACCGCCGGCACTATCTATTAGTGAAAAGCGGCCAATAACTAACATGATTAAAAAAGCGACAAAAACTCAGAAATTGAAGGAAAGCACTGGTAGGGTTATTTTTTCTCATGCTCTACGCAGAGTGCTAAATAGTGCTGGCTATATAATGCCAGTGTTTGTGAAAAAAACACAGATTAGCAATGTGTGTGAAGATAAATTTAAATTTAACTAGCAAAGACGCAAACCAGATTTTTTAGCTCAGCCATTTTTTACATTAACAGAGCACTTTTAACACTTTAACAGTAGCTATAAATTAAAGTAAAAGAATTTATTGCCAAAATATATATGCCTGGAATATGGAGGAATAGCACATCCTTGTTGGAATGGTGCTCCAGACCTTCTTTCGTAGATCAGCTTTGAAGCCAAAACTTTAAAAATTGTGGAATAGCAGAAAATGTATTTAGGAAAATTAATTTTTTTAAATTATTCTTCTCTGTGGTTCATTGGTTATCTCCATTTCATGGGAAACTAAGAGATGGCCGGAATACCACACTATATGGGGAGAGTGGTCCAAGGGGTCCCTAATGAAACTGTGCGAGTGGTATTCCTGAAATAATTTTGGAACTGAAGAAATTTAAATTTGAAAAATTTTTATTTTAACGCGTTTTGACTGGAGAGGATGAGTGGTTATTGTGGTAATACTAGAGATGGCCGGAATATCACACTATATGGGGAGAGTGACCCAAGGGGTCCTTAATGAAACTGTGCTAGTGGTATTCCTGAAATAATTTTGGAATGTTCTCCGGTACATTTATATTTGGTTTAAAAGCATTGCACAAGTAGTTTGCAAATGTGGTTGCTTTTTTAAAATTGAGTAATTATCAGGGTTTCTTATTGGGTGATTTATTTTTGGGTATCTTTTGACAGACTTAGGTAATTTTTATAGCGAATAATCTGTGTATTTATTTAGCTTTAAATATTTTTCCACTTTCATTTAATATGTTTTATAAAAGACTTTTGGGTTTTTTCAAGACTTCCGCGGAACTTTTTTAGGTTTTGCTGAGAAACTTCTCTGTAGTGTTGCATTCCATGATGCTTTAGTTAGATTAGCACTTAAGAAGTTCCAGAAATAATACCAACTAGTTTCTCTGTTATGTAGATTTTTGTAAATTTTTGGTCATGTATTATATCGGTTGAGCCATCTATAGGTTCAAATTTATTTATAATTTATTTCTAATCCGGTAATACTAATGTCTTTCTATTCTGTCACAAAATTCAGTATATTATCTCCACTGAACGAAATGAATCATTTAACGCTTGAGCAAACAAAATTGCAAAAAATTATAAAAAAATCATGTTTACGTATGAAGCTCATTTTCATCTTGGTGGGTAAGTTAATAAGCAAAATTGCAATGTTTTGGGCTCAGAAAAAACAACCGTGGTCTTACAAGAGCCAATGCAACCATTACAAGTGACCGTTTGGTGCGGCGTGTGGAGAAGAGACATCATTAGCTCATATTTCTTTGAAAATGTGGACGGTGCAACCATTACGGTCAATGGAGACACCTATCACACCATTATAACCGATTTTTTTGTGCCCGCTCTTCACGGTATTGATGCGAACGATGTTTGGTTTCAACAGGATAATGCAACCGGAATTAAAAAAAAAAATTGGCAAAATGTCAAACCATTTTTGATTTATCGCATTTTTAGATTAAACTTTTAAATAGCCCACCCGATACATTTAGAGTGTTTAAAGTTCACAGCATTTCGTGCAATTTTGTGATCCTTTAGGGATATCCCTTGAGACACAAAAAACTATCTTTTCTATAGGCCAGTAAGTTCGAGTAACTGAAGATTTGACTTTTAAATTTAGCTCCTTGAGGGTGTAAAATAGCTGTCTTAATTTTAGAATTAAAGGTCGAGAACGCAACAGGGGGTGCTTAGCATTGTAGTCACCACAAGTTATGAATTTCTTTCCAAGTACATTGAAGAAACTGTTATATATTTCCTTTTTGATGTTGTGTTTTAGAGGACAGTAAATTGAGAAGATAGTTAATGGTTCAAGCCATTCTTCTACTATAATGTTCGTAGCCTGTATTTCCAAAGAACAAAAATAGGCTCCTTGGTGATGCTTAATGGCTTTTCCCGATTCACCACGTGCTTTAGTATTAGGGTGACAGACATGATAAAAAATTTTGTTGTTGGGTATGAAAATATATTCTTTGTGTGAATTGGATTTTGTAGATAAGCTTTATATCTATTTGGTTTGTTTTTAGGAATTCCTTTACTTTTAATGTGTTTATGCACAAGCCATTTATTTCGAGTTCACTCATTTTTAGATCTCTGAAAGTTTTGTAGTTATATTCAGACGAAGGCTGATCACATCTGTTGCATTAGATAACTAATGTTGGTGGCATTTGATAAAGAAGTAGATAAATTCTGTTAGGGCTGTTAAGTTTGGAGTGATTTTGGGTACCGCCGGCTTCTTTGGGTTGTTCTGGGCATATTAATTTGAGACATGGAGTATTTTGGCTGTTTAATGTTCAGAACGGCAGTGGCGTATGAAACAATTAGTTTTAATTGCTCTGTAGTTGGTTGGGTGTGTATGTGTCTTTCTCTATTTGATATTTGAGTGAGGTAATGTTTTTTATAAAGCTGTTTGTAAATTATGCAGCCTTTATAATTTGTTGGGTGATTCCCAATGCAAATACAATCTTGTTAGCCCAATTTTTACGTTGACATGATTTCAAATCATGATAACCAACACAGATAGGTTTTTGTCTGCTTTAGGTTAGAGTGTGGCCATATTGTTGACAGTGTGGTATAGTTTTCTTTGGGCAAGGTGCCTAATATTCACGATAGCCTTCGTAAATCTAGTTTCTGAATAAATATATTTAATGTTTGGTTTGGTTGATAGTATTAAATCGCAGGGTTTTTTTAGTGTGACGATGCCTTATTTTCCAAATATTGGTTACTTCATGGCCTTTGCTGAGAAGTTCATCTTTCAGTTTTGTAACATTTACAGTAGGATGCAGTCAACGGACCGCTTATTATATTAGTGAAACAGTGTTGGTGGACGTGACTTAACGTAACGCCATAACCATAATTGTAGTCAATTTACCTCCTTTTATACTACAAACAAACATATAATGTTTTTGTGTAATTTATACAACATTGTCTGCCTTTTGTATTCGTCGTTCCACTACAAAAATGTACCGGAGTTGCTGGTACAAAAATGTACGGAGCCCTAAAGGTTAATGTTATGTGAGCAGTGCTTCACCCATCAAAAAACTTTCTCATTACTAAATGTTTCGTTGAATGTGCTTCACTTTAAAATAAGTTATCAAAAACTGATCTAATTCGTTTCTAGTCTAAAAATATGTAAAGGAGTTTTAATATGTAACCAAAAAAACAGCAAAAAAGATTGAAAAAAGTTTATGAACTTTAATTAAAAAAAAAAAAAAAATCGTATGTGGCTCTAAGTTAAAATAAACTTTCACTTTTTATTAAAATTAGTTAAAAAAAATTAGAGATTATTATAATCTTTCCTTTTGTTTATATGCCTTTTTTATTGAATACATTTTTATTAGCATACTTTTATGTAAATTATTTCAAAAATAAAATGTTTAAAACATCCAGCAAAAAGAAATAAGAAAACGAATACCGCCTTATGGAAGGTCACCCACTCAAGCATTGTGTGCTTTTACCTAGAATTTCAAATATTTTTGTGTATTTTGTTTTTTGATTTCTTAAAAAAATATTTCATTAAAAACATACAATCAATTTGGCCAAACCAAAATTTATGAGAGAAGCGTT
Source organism: Wohlfahrtia magnifica (assembly GCA_023159175.1). Taxonomy (NCBI): domain Eukaryota; kingdom Metazoa; phylum Arthropoda; class Insecta; order Diptera; family Sarcophagidae; genus Wohlfahrtia; species Wohlfahrtia magnifica. The sequence goes on along the minus strand of JAKWBJ010000486.1, from coordinate 8,442,475 downwards.
TTTTTGATTCGAACATGAAAGAGAAAAAAAAAACTGTTATAAATTTAAGAATTCTCTAGTCGTATAAAATACAATCGTATTCAAATCTGATTTTATTTTCCTTCAATTTTAATTTACTGCATATGATTATGAGAGCCGTTTGGAAAATTTATTTTTTAAAATGAAATATTTCCGTTCTCATCTTGCTCTTGATCGCTCCCACTTAGTTCTTTGTTTTGTTGATTTTTAATTTTATTTGATAAAAGTTGTTCAAGGGGTATGTTATCGGGATCATGTGTGTTTTTTGGTTTTATCTACCTTATTATTCTTTTTGGCGTTTAGGCCATTTTTAAATTGTTACTGTTTGGCCAGAGTCACCAGTTTCTTTCCGTCTGTCTTGCAAAAAGAAAAGTTTGTTTTGTTTGTTCTCCTTCAGCTTTTGTTTGTGTAAGTCTTTGCGTGGCAATTTCTTTGCAGGAGCTTGTTTTTCTTTTAATTTCTTTTTATTAAATTTGACCGTTTAATTATGATAATATTTGTGTAAACATTTTACTTTTCAATAAAAATTCAATTTGATTTTCTTTATTTTTGTTAACATTTAACGTAAACTGATAGCTTGTGAAAAGGAAACTAAAATTTGATGGGAGATTCACGATAACTTTTTTCCCTTCGAAGGGAATGAAATTTCATTAGAATGGAAATTTTTCATGTTATTCATAATAGGCGTGATTATTTTTGTTAGGGAGCTCATTTATCATATAAGTATTTATTGCTGTTTATTGGATTATTAAAGTTTTTATTAAGTTATTTTAGGAATAGAAGTGTTATTATAACGCGGGAATTGCAAAAACGTTATTTATAAAGATGTGTTGGAAAACATAATATTGCCCTGTGCAGAAGAAAATATGCATCTGGTTTGGGTTTTCCGACATGATAATAACCCGAAACATGCTTCAAAACTTGTCAAAGAGTGGTTGAGTAATTCAAAAATAAGAGTTCTCGGGTAGCCAGCTTAATCACTTGAAGTTAGCCCTATTGGAACATCATAGATAGGAAGAAAAAAGGGAATCAATTTTTAATCGTAACCAGGAAGCATAATACAGTGTTTTTAAAACACATATGAGGGACTTGTAGGGACATTGACTCGCAAATGTGCTGCCATTAATAAAAATAATGATTACACAACGTCTACTAATTTTATTTTTAAGTTCTGTGACAGAAATACAAAAGCTCCTTTAGTTTTGACCAGGGATATTTCAGATTTGTTTCATTATTTTGATAAAAACAATTACTTTTAGAAAAATAAATGATAATTTTTTTATTTAGATTTTTGTGAATAGAGTGTTAATATAAAAACATAAAAATTAGCCGTCTAAGGTTTTTTTTAGTCATTTATTTGCAATAACGTCGTTGTGTAATGTCAGATTCTTTAGTTATGGCCACCACTGTAAGTTATTATTAAATTGATCTTATTACTACTGGCTACCAGAGCTGTAAAAAGCTGCAATCAAAGTGATTTCAACTAAACTGATTTCATTCTTTGATTTCAAAATGATTCCAGATTTCAAAATCAAATCTTGTCAAAATTGCATTAAAATCATTTAAAATCATATTTTATTAAATCATTGAATTCAATTAATTTAAATGCAATCAATTCGATTGTAATCAACTTTTTGTTGGAATCATGCGTTTTCAATAAATTCTCCTAAAATCCAGCTACAGTTCAAGTCTAATGAAATATTATAAACTATTATTGACATTATTGGCAATTCAAAATTGTATAGAATTCGCTTCATTTCAAGAGAACGAAGATTTGATTGTGATTGAATTTTGATTGCAATAAAAATAATCAAATTTGATTGCAGTTAATTAATATATGAGTTGATGTTTTTTTAATTAATTCAGCTATTTTTATCGTATTGATTTCAGGATTTTGAATTGAAATATAAATTTTATTTTTTTGTTTTTAAAAACTAATTGTGTACACATACTCGTACATACTTGATTATTTTCGGAGATCTATTAAAAAGTTCTTCTTTTTCATTTCGAACTTATTGCATCTCTTTATTTATTTTTTTCTCCGCCACTCCTCTAGGGAGCATATTGGCTTTCCACAAATCATCCATTGCCTTGTTTCAGTTTCATTAATCAAGCTGATTTTCAAGCTAAGTGTAGTGGTGAAGTACACATCATCATTCAATAACCGAGCGAGATCATACTAAATATGGAATTTCGCATGTGTGGAGGACGGTAACAATTCAATCTATCCACATCAGCTAAAAAGCGGGAGAGATTGAATAAGTGAGTATTACTTTATTATAAAGGGTATACCGGTTTTTCCGGTAATCCGGACATCATTTATCATTCGATTTTGAACTCTAAAGCCGGATTGATTGCAACTTTATGACCCAGATTGCTCTCAAACAGTTGTGTAATGTTAAACTTTATTAATTGCTACTCCAAAAACATAGTTTTTTCTCTTTTTTGCTGAAAAAACAAACTGTTTTTCCATCTTTAAGAATTTTATTGTTATTTTCATAAATTGTAAAAATTAAATATCGGGTGAGCCATCTATCGGTTTAAATTTGAACTAGCGGTTATTCCGAATTTGGCAATACTTATGTCATTCTATTCTGTCACAAAATTCAGTATATTATCTCCACTGAACGAAATGAATTAATTTACGCTTTGGCAACGTTGGGATTTAGTGAAAATTTATTTCCAAAACAAAGACAATTGGTCAGAAATTACAAAAAAAATCAAAAATTGCTAAAATAATCTTTCCGGACGATGCTCATTTTCATCTTGGTGGGTACGTTAATAAGCAAATTTCATATTTTGGGCTCAGAAAATCCAAACGTGGTCTTACAGAAGCCAATTCACCCATTATGCCTCTGGACCAAAATCCGCACCAAACAGTGACTCGTCTTGGGTGTATCGGCTTTTCAATGTATGCGTGCGGGATTTCCGTCCCCCAAATGCGACAATTTTGCTTGTTTACATACCTGCCAAGATCAAAATGATCTTCATCTGAAAAGATGATTTTCTTTGGCAAAATCGGCATCTTCTGTAAGTCAATCGCACGCAATATTTCCCAGCGTTGTTCAAGCATATTCGTTCAGCGGAAGGATAAAACTAATTATCTGTCAAATCAGATATGAGCTAAGTGCTACCATTCACGAAATAAGCACTAGATGAAAAAACATTAGATGGCGGACCCTTTATATACATGGAAAAAATGAAAAAAAAAGTTAGCTACGGTCTATATATATTCGATCTGGTACTTTGAAGCCCAAAAAAGAAAACTGGCCCTAAAGCCTTGATACCTTGGCTATAAAGCCCACCAGATCCGATTCCCCCACAATTGCATATTAGTCCGATATTTTCATATTTTTGTGGACGATTGTTTTAAATATAATTACCAGCTATAAGAAATAAATTTCATTTGTTATTAGAGAGTAACTCTAATGATATTTTTTCTAGTTTTTACAATCCTTTACCTTAGTTTGGTTATTTTTATACCAAAATAATGTTGTATAATCCACGATTATGGAAGTAAAGCATAGTAGACTCTGTTAACTTAACAGAAAAATTTCATATAAATATTTATCTTCACACATATTCTGTTAACTTACACAAGTTTTTGTTATGTTAAGAAAAACGTATTTAACTTTCGTATTTAACTTCACACACATCTATTGTGTTGGGTACCAACCGATTTCTTTTTTCGGTAATACTTCCAGCTAAGAAAAAACGCGTTCGAATGCTGCACTATTAACAGGAATAGACAATATTTTCATAGCTAGTTTTAATAATTTGGGATGTTTGATAGAATTGTTTTTCCACCATAGCATTACGTCGAAATCCTCTGTAACCCTTTCTTTTACATTGCAGTAACGCCAGACTTCATCTCTTCCTGCTTCCAGCGTAGCGACTGACTTGTGTTTTAGACTTGGAAAGAAAAATCTTAAATTTGAAGTAGCTGGCTCTAGAGATGTCTGGAAAACTTATGGCGAAGTACTTATCTGGGACCCAGATACTGCTGACGTGTGTGTGTTTTTAATAAGTGGTTGTATTGCTGGTGTTAATTGGGATGTGTGAGAAAATTCTGTCAAAACTACAGTATGATCGGTTTTTTATATTTTGCTATTTCATTTGGCTGTAGAGACATTGCAGGAGGATATATAAACAATGTTGCTTTATGTAAAATAGTTAAATTTGAACACCATTTCTCAAACATTGTTGGCCGCGCTTTCAGCTTCGTCGTTATTTTAAATAAGGCAAAGCATCTTTATCTTGTTAAGGGATGGAATAACGAAATATAATGTAGGTGAGACACTCGCTTGAAGTTTTTTGAAAATTGTTTCGATATTCTTGCTAATCTCTACTAAACCTTGGAGGACAGAATAATAAAAATTTAACATACTCTACCTTTGAACATTATCCCCAAGACTTTCATTGATCTTTGCGTATTTTCAAAAATTGACTCAAACATTTCGAAATTTGAATTAAATCTTGTAGGACAATTGTTCTTCAAAGTTGTTTCCAGCATGTTCTGCTTATTGGCCTTTTTAAAGTATTTTACTATTTCTTTGCGAGCATTTGTAATCCTTTTTAATTCATTTGTAGATTCAAAAGCATCAGTTGGACATTAGAAAAAAGATGAGTCAACAAGTTTAATCTTGTGAAATCTCTTAGCGCACTGAAAATATTACCTCCGTGATCAGAGTCGAACACCGCATTTGATATATCAGTCACATCGAATTTTTCTAAAAGGCTGGTTATTTTTCGTTTTATATTAACTGCTGTATTAGACATAAAATCTATATATTTTATTCCTAAGGTAATATCCAAAAGTTCGAAATTCACTTGGAAGTGTAAGTGGCACACAAGAAATTACTCTTAATGAAATCGTCGCTCCACATATCAATTGTAACTGCAGCCTCACCATTGATAATAAGATTCTGTATGTGTGGTTTTATTTTTTTTCCTGTAGCCACCGATCAACATTTTCACCATACTTTCCACCAATTTGTAGACAATTTCGAATTAATTTACGATAACCGGAGCATTCACCACTACTGAAAGGACTACAGCCTTCTATAGCAAAATCCATGAATGCTTCAAAGCAAGCATTTTTCTCTTCGGTATTTATTTGAATTGGTGTACTGTCATGAGACTGTGAATGAACGCACTTATGCTTAATAAAATTTGATGTTTGGTTCTTCACAAAGTTAAAAATTTTTAATCGGCATTTTTGGCAGTATTCTCCATCTTTTAGAATATATCCATCCTATTTTTAATTTAGAAAAAAAAAACAACACTTTTCCAGTTTCTCCTAGCCCCTGTACACTCCTTCATTAATTTTCTTCAAAATTTCGTCACAGTTCTTCATTATTAAAAGTTGTATCGTAAACTTCCAAAGTAATAATGCTAAAGACAAACGTGAAGACTCCAATTGACTTATTTTTTACTCTCTAACTTTGGGGATTTCCCACATTTTTATTGTCCCATATTTTTTTTTTTTTTTTTTTGATCATCCATATAAGTACATATATGAACATTTTTTTTTTGGAAATTCGTCATAAGCGAATGATCGTAAATATTATTATCAAGCTTTTGTATATGTGCCTTTGTACATGAAACAGAAACAAAATAATTTTTTTGGTTGAAATTGGTCGACCCGTTTCCACAGTTAGTGGTGACATTAAAGTATATACTTATTTTTATATATATAGATTTATTAATTGCTATTTAAAAAAATTCTAGAAATTCGCTTAATCTTTAAAATACAATTTTCTGGATTGTTTATTGGGCATAGATAAACATACAGTGGCTCACAGCTTATTTCAACCAACACCTTTAAAAATAATTAAGCTCATATAATTTCGAAACTAAACAAGATATTATAAAAATGTGAATTATGGTTTTATATAGCATGTTTAAAAATTACAAAAAAAAAAGTTTTATTCAGTCTCAAACTTACACTCTAAAAAACTTACGAACTAAAAACCAAAAATATGGGAACACAATTAGTCACAGCTTATTTCAACCACTTACTACAAACAAACAATAATGTGATAAATTAAGAAAAAAATTTAATTTCAAAATTTAGTATGACCTCCTTTTTGCTCAATTAGAGCTTTCAGCCTTTTTTGCATAGATTCCACTAATTTTCTAGTGGTTTGGGGTGTTATTTTTGCCCATTCCTTTTTCAGCGCTGTTATAAGGTCATTTTTGTTCGAGATCTGGTGTTGGCGGACGTTGTGATATAAAATTGCCCATAAATTTTCAATTACATTTAGATCAGGTGATTGTGCTGTCGTTTGCATCAAGTGGGGACAGTTCCAAATAAGCCATGACTGAACAACACCTGCTTTATGTTTCGGGTCGTTATCCTGGTAGAACCGAAACTGCTCCCTTATATCAAGTTTTTCGGCACTTTGCAGTAAATTACCTTTTAAGATGTCGAGGTACATATATTTGTTCATTGTACTCTCAATAAATTGCAAGTTTTCTACCCCACTTGACAACATACAAGCCCAGTCCATGACACTACCACCACCGTGTTTGACTGTCGGTTTAAGATTTTGATTTTGAAGTTCTGTATTGGGCTTACGCCAGACATAGGTTTGACCACCCGAGCCAAAGATATTAAATTTGGACTCATCAGCAAAAATAACTGTTTCCCAAAAGCTTGAGTCCTTATTAATATGTTCCTTAGCGAATTTAAGGCGTGCTTCTTAATTTTTCTTATTAATAAATGGTTTTTTTCGGGCTACCCTACCATTGAAGTCAAGTTTTCGAAAAACACGGCACTACGTGTTTTGTTAAGCTCATTTTCAACTTCTGTAGCCAGTTTAGGAGCGGAGAGCTTCGGATTTTTCCTTATTTTTCTGACAATGTACCGCTCATCAATCGCATTAAAAATTTTATTGGACGCTGTTCTTCCCTTATCACGTATCCTATTTTCGTGTACAAACCGATATATTATGCTTTGCACGGTGGAGTCACTAAGACCAACCATTTCTGCTATTTTGGCTTATAACTAATACTCTCGTCTCTATTTTAGTGCGCGGCCCCATTCTCAAAAATTACTAGTCTTGGTCTCGTAACTACCGAAATCACACTAAATGTTAATTTAAATTATTGTAAACACACATAACTACAAAATTGATTGGAAATTTACCGCTACTCGAGAGGTGATGCCAATTTAACAGATCTTAAAAATAGCTGGTTGAAATAAGCTGTGACTAATTGTGTTCCCATATTTTTGGTTTTTAGTTCGAAGTTTTTTAGAGTGTAAGTTTGAGACTGAATAAAACTTTTTTTTTTAATATTTAAACAGGCTATATAAAACCCTAATTCACATTTTTTAATATCTTGTTTAATTTCGAAATTATATGAGCTTAATTATTTTTAAAGATGTTGGTTGAAATAAGCTGTGAGCCACTGTATATAAACCTGTCTCAAAAAAATAACAGTAATAATAAATAAATAAATAAAAATAAACAGAAGAAGCACAGACATTGATGTATTCATCCATACACGCATGTCATATGAGTGCTTATACACATGAGTACTTAATGTACTCTGTATCAAATTTAGTCCATAATTACTCAGTCTCTATACAAAAAATTCATCATAACAAATAAATGACATTTCGGTTTAGGGTATTAATTTTCCGGCTTGATTGACCACAACATTTACTATATTTATGTACATACTTCAGAGTAATTTGTTGTTATGCCTAGTTTTTTTTCTGATAATTTTTTTTTTTTTTTTTTTGTTCTGTTTATAAATTTTGGATTTTGTTTTTATTTTTCATTCATTTTATTGACCGTCAAAAGAAAACTAAAATATGAGACATTTATTTCATAGTTATTGTTGTTGTTGCCGTGAGAGAGCTTTATTATGTTCAATGTTTTGTTTTTGTTGTAAGGTTGTGTGTGTTTTGTTTTACTTTTTTCAGTTTCGTTTTCGATCAATTAGATAATGGGAGTGAGAGTAAGCATTATATAGGGAGTAAAAAAGAGTTGAGAAGCCTTCCCTACAAAAAGACATGCATTTTGAAAATATTTATTTCTGTTCATCCTATAACCAATCGCTTCATCAGCCCATTTAAAAAAGGGGAACAACAAAATCAAAAACACACATTCATGGAACACAATAAATTATGATGCAATTCAATAAAAATGTTGTGTGTTGTTGGTGTTACTTCTTATGAGAATTTTTTTCAAGGAACACGTAAAAAAATTTAATTGTTTGTGATGAATTACATGTGATTTTCCGATCATATTTTGAAATACTTGCGTTATTGTTTTAATGTCGGCTTTCTATTTATTTTTATTCAACAAATGCGTCATACTTTTCACACTTTCATAAGTTTTTTTTTTTTGCTACAAAATGTATTTCTTCTATCTATTGGTGATTTTTCTTGAAGGAAAAAAGATTTCGCAATCACTTTATATTTTGTGCTATACAATGGTCGGCCTTTTACCTCTTTTATTTCCATATTTTTCACCTTTATAACACACTGAACACTATAACTAAGCACCTATTACTTAATTTCTTTAATTGTTCACTTTTTTTAACAATTTAATCGTATTTTCAAGATATTTTTTGTTCTTTTTTTTCACAATGAAAACCTACCTGCCTGAACACAAACACACTGCTTTACTTTTTAGATTTCTCGTTATTTTTTCTTATACTACTGCTTCTTCTCACTTTTGTTGTTGTTTTATTTTCTCTCTTTTGCCGTTTTCTTTATCTTTGCGTGTTCAATAACAACCAAAATTATAAGAAAAAAGTAAAATTTATACGGCAAATTGAAACCAGCCGAAAAAAAGAATTAAAAACTTTTTTTAATTTCAATTTAATTTAAACGTCGTGCGTTCAATTTAGTGTGGTTTTTCATTTTTTGTATTTTAGATTTAACTTTTTGTAATAATTTATTTGAGCAGATATTGAAAGTTTTCAGAAAACTAAAAACAAACACAGAAAAAAGTTAAACGAAAAACCACCTCTATTTGCAAATAAAGCGAGCACCACTTCTTTACGACACGGCTATCTGTGCGATACTCTTGCTGCGAGAGTGTGAAAAACTAAAGTGTATGCCTGCCAGCGTTGCCACAACTTCGATTTTTTTGTAACCAAATTTCAATAAAAAACCAAAAATTTAGAATCATAATCTTAATACAAAAAACATTAAAATATAATTTTATATACAGAAATTTATAGCAATATTGATTGAATATATATAGGTCAAAAAAATTGGTACAACAATTGATGAGGCATATTCTCCTATTCGTAATAATCACTAAATACCCGAACCAAACAATAGCATTGAAGTGAAATGTATCTGATGTTTATTCTTACTTAGCTAATCGAACGAAATGGTAAAACAACAATATTTTATTGCTGTGATTGCTTGCCAAAGCTTATCCCGAATATGTTACTCCGATCTCAACGTACTCATAATGATTTATGCATTTCAGATGTAATGAAAAAGGAAGACATACCAGGTTAGGCAAAAATGTTCGGAGATGATGAATTGAAGGCATTACTCTGTGAAGATTATTTTCAAACTCAAAAAGCTATTCAAGTTGGAAAAAATTGTAGCGGCATTCAATCATTAATGGCGATGAAAAATAGATCTATTAGGACAACGCTCGACCAAATGTTCCAAAATCAGGTAAAACTATTTAGAAAATAGTTTCAGCCGCCTTATAATCCAGACATTGCCCGTCAGACTACCATTTGTTTCGATCGGAGTACCTTTCTCTTTAAAACAAAAAAATTGCAGTCTTTTGGCACGAAATCCATATGATACCGGAAGGATGTGAAAGGTCATAGTATACTCACAACAAAAAGCCTAAGTTTGCAAAAAATCCAGTTTTTGAAGAGATACACTAAGTTAGAACCTGAGTAATAAACGCTAAAAGAAACCATTATCTTTATTTTTTACTTCGAGAAAAAGTAGCCAAAATGGAAAAAAAGTACACATCTACACATCAAAGAAAAAAATAACTAATTTTGGTTAAAAAACACCAAAACGGCAACGCTGATACCTGCTTTCATTGTGTGCTGTTGCGACAGGGGAACATAATTGTAAAAGGAACATAGAAACCATTTGGTAATGTATTATTTATATGGGTCTTGCCATAATATGATATAACTTCAATATGTTTGAACTCTCACTTGAAGAACCAGGATGGAAGACGTTATCTATCAGTATGAAGACGTTATCTTATGTATGTATTGTGACCGTCAAAATAAAGTGTACAACATACCACTTTAATAGATCCAAAATTAGCGTGTAAAAATATCTCCAAGCTTGGAAAACTTGGAATGAATTGGACAAAAAATGTATTTGCTTGATAATTATACACAGATTCCTTAAGTTTACTTAAGTAAAGTATACATCATTTAATATATCTGTTAATCTTTTTTCAAAATCCTCCAATAATCTTGAATTCAGTTACCATTTAGCTAAGTTATTAGCTGATAAGTGTATAAAGGTAATAATCGGTTTTTTAACTTGAGATTTTGAAGGTGTTAAGAAAATTCCAAAATCAGATTCATGTTGTAATCGATATCACCTATCAGAAAAATGGTATCCCAGTTTTTCTTGCAACTTTATTTTGACGCGTAAAATATAGAGTACCTTTCTTTCTTGTTATATAACTTTAGTTGTTGTAATAATTTAGCTGTTTTTTAAGAATTTTATATTTTAAAAGACTGAAATAAAGACTAAATTCTAGAGAATATAATGTTAATAGGTTTATCTGGAGTAGCACGAAAATTGTTGACCCGGCTGCAATTTCAATTTTCATCGCACACTCTTTGGGATTGCACACGTCAAACAGATTCTTCGTCACCTGTTTGATTCGGGAAGAAAATATGGACTCCGATCATTAACTTGTTGCTTCCATGAAATGAAATGAAAATGGCTAAGTGTGGCACAAAAGCTGGAAAGACAACAAATAGCTATAGCATATTTCACATGAATTGCTCAGAAATAGCATTCCTGGTCCCGATGATATAAGCGCTTAATGGCAACATATTGCCCACTCCTTGAAGACTGCTGCAAAATCTGTACTTGACTTTCTAACACTTCTCCCAAAAAACTTATGGTACAACGAGGGGTGCCAGAATGCTATTGCAGAGAAGGACGTAGCCTATAGAGCAACCCAGTAGTCAGTAGTTACGCGAGGTGCTCGAGAGAGGTATCAAGAAAAAAGGAGAGGGGAGAAACGCCTATTCCGACGTAAGAAAAAGGAAATGGATAGGACGTACGGGAACCGAAATAATAGCCGAAAAGTTTACCAACGGGTCAACCACTTGACGAAGAAACATGGTAATGGCATTTCCACTTGTAAGGATGAACATGGAATCCTATTGACAGATATAGAAAGTGAGCTGAATATAGGGAAAGACCATTTTTCCAACCTTCTAGTATCAGATTAAAGCGGCAAAGATGATATGCCAGTGCTGATGGTGTCGTACCAAACGAAAATTAGGTCAAAATAGCAGTCACCAGATTGAAAAATAACTAGGCTGCTGGTGCAGTTGGGTTGCCTGCGGAGATTTTCAAAGCCGGAGGTGACGAGTTGGTAGGGTATATACATCAACTTGTGTTTGCTGATATTGAAAGGGAGTCAAAGATAATGGGTCTGGCAGTCAATGAATGCAAAACTAAAATAATGGTATCTACGAATCTATTAGAATTGGAGAGCTTTCGAAAGTTAATAACTGTTATAGCTTTAAGGTTGTTGAGGAATTTATTTACCTCGGTACCGCCGTAACTAAAAACAATGGCATCAGTTTATTAAATATATTCTTAATATAATTATTCTTGCAAATAAGTGCTATTTTGCCCTAAGCAGGCAGTTAAGAAACAAGGTCTTTAAGCGACAAACACAACTTGTACTCTATAGGACGCTGATATTGCCCGTGCTATTATATTGCTCTGAAGCATGGGTACTTGCACAAACGGATGAGGCTATTATTCTTGGAGTGTTCGAGAGAAAGATTCCTTTTTATGGCCTTTATTGATTATAAAACTATTTTCGATAGCGTAGGATGCAAGTGAATTTGGGCTGCTTTACAACGTCGGGATGTAGCCCTTAAATATATCTGCCTTATAAAAGCACAATACGAGGATTTCAGATGCAGAGTTTTCCACAACGGTAAATATTCCGGGAGTTTCAGCTCAACATCTGGTGGCAGGCAGGGTTGTTTCTGTCATTAATAGTATTTTCAATTGTAATTGATGATGTTCAATGGAACTTTGGGGACGACCTCTGTTTAATATCAACTTGTCACGAGGATATGCAGAACAAAATTGACGATACGAATTGTGCGTTTAAGGAAGTGGATCTGATGATGATGACGCTGTACAAGACCAAAAACTATGTAAGAGCGTTCAGGTTGGCTAATCAGTTCTATATCTATAGATATATAGTTCTGTTATTTGGGCAGCCTAATCATAGTCGAAGGGAGAGCTGCTGAAGATGTGGAGGGCCGTATAATCAAGACTAAGGCACCTTTTGGTCAATTAATTTTAGTGTGGAAATCGATAACTTTATTCACAACCACCAAATTGAGAATTTGTAGATCAAATTCAGAACATCTGCGCAGGTTAGAGAGGATTCCACCGGGTACCAGATGGCGCAGGTGACCAAAAACATAGCGGTATCAGACATTAGATGCGGAAATTTAAGTTTCTGGTAATAGCTGGAGGGAATTAAAGATCATTGCGAGGAACAGAGAAAGCTGAAGAACACTTGTGGAGGCCATTCGTTCAACTAGGAACCTAATTTAGGACACATTTATAAACCTCAAATAGTGCCTACATTCCTTAAAAACCTTATGATGGGAGGTTAAAGAAATGGGCCTTGCATAAAATTAAATTATGCCTACTGAAAGCGGAAATATGTTCTGCAACAATTCTCAATAACTCTCCAGGTCTTAACAATGTATCTTCAGAGCTGCCATAGACTGATCCCGTATCAAGTACACAGCTGCTGTCTCATATAATTGCAGATTAAAAGTTTAAGTTTAGAAGTCAATGCGACTTAACAGACCACAGTAAATGTGGGGAGGGGGCATTACGTTACTGGAAATTAACAAATTAATTACAAAAATACGCCGTTTAATTCTTCTGCTCGACAAATAGCTATAAGAGCCGTTTTTGTTTAACTAAGTCCTGGGCCAAGTTATATTAGAAGCAACAGGGGAGATAAGAAAGCATAATGTTGTGGTTGCAGGGCTTTGGTTTACATTTCCTTATATAACTTATAGGCAAAGTTCATGGTAAGAGGATACATTCCCTTATTTTAGATTTTTTGTTAAAGAAATAAAAAAAATCATGCAAATGGGCATAAATGAAAATAGTTTTCATAAAATATTGCTTATAATTTTATTTGCAGCACAAAAATAAATTAAAACACAAAAACTTACTCAAAATCAATTCATAATTTATGTGTTTAATACAAAAAAAAAAAAAAAAAAATTATATTTTCAGTTTGAATAAATTTAATCTCTTTTTCGAACTGCCATCATTAATATAAATATTTTACAGTGAATGTCACTACGTTATATGATGTTATCGATTTTAGTTCAGTCAATTTTATTGAGTTTTTCTTCTCTTTGTTCAATATTATTTAATATTTTCGACTTTGTTGTTTGTTGTTTAATACAATTTAATATTTAAATATTTACTAAAATTATATGATTTTTATAACAAAAGTAAAACAGAATTGAAAATGATAAGAACACTTATTTTTTTTAAATTTTGAATTCCAAATTCTTTAAAGAACGTTTTAAATTTTAAAATAAGAAAAAATAAAATAAAGAGTTAATGATTTTTTTAAAAGCATTTTAGGAAGTTTAGACTTTTCATATTAAATATATATATATAATTTCGTTATTAAATTAATATTAAACATAAAATTTTTGTTTGTTTGTATTATTTAATGATTGTAAATTTATTTGGAAATAGGGAAGAGGCCATATATTTCATTGATTTTTCTAAATTATCATAATAATTTTATTGTTGGTTTTTTTATTACTGAGTTCTGATTATTTCCTAAATTCTACGTTTTTATGATGGTAAACCCAAAGTTTTACGCACCAAACGTTTGGCGATTTGATTAAATTCCTCACGCCTTTCACGCCACATTATGGCTGCATCAACATTGGCACCGGATTCATCGTTGGGTTCTAGAAAAAGTAGTATAAAATAAATAAATTACATATGAAAAAGTTATTGATGGAATAGTTATTTTGCTTTTAGTAAAATAAACGGTAAACTATCAAGTATACGAAATTATGAAGAACTTGATCAGTGTCGAAATTTTCGATTTTTAATTCAATTCGTTAAGATCTTTCTTACTATGAAGATAGGTTAGAGAATTATCTTGCTACGATTAAAAACTAATATTATATTTAAAATTTGAAGCAATTCAATTTAATTTAGTTTTTTTTTTGGATCAAATTCTTTTGATCAAAATTATTAATTCTTCTAACGATCCACAGAACCAATTTCAAACCATGGAAAAATTGAATTAAAACCGGCCAATAAACAGCGTGGATGTTGCTAAAAAAAATAGGCATTCAACACCACACAATTATTAACCATTTAAAGAAAGCTGAATACACAAAGAAGCTCAAAGTTTAGGAAAAATTTAATGGATCTTAATTCCATTCGCGGTTCACTACTAAAACGGAACGAAATCGAAACACTAACAATGTTTGAAAAATATCATGGACGAATAAACATCAAAAAAGGTAAAGCTGTGAGTCTAGTGGGATTGATTCTGATCTTTACTGTCAAAAATTAAGGAAGTTAAAGCAAGCAATTCAATTACAACAGCCAGAATTAATAAACAGAAAAGGTGTTGGGTTCCATTATGACAACGCCAGATTATACACGCGTATGATGAGCAGAAACTGAATGAGCTTGGCTGGAAAATTTTCATGCATATAACATTTAGCTCATACCTTTCACCTTTCGATTATCATTTGTTTCTCTTTTAATGGTGTAAATTTAAATTCCGTAGAGACTTGCAAAATATAACTGGATCAGTTTTTCGCTCAAGCAACCTTAAAATAATACTATTTCAAAAATGGCAAAAGGTTATGGATCAGAACGGCACATATTTAGTTCAATAAAGCGCTTTTAAAATATAAGAAAAAGGTGTTTCAATGTTTTGTAAAATCTTTAACCAAACATAACTGTGCACGAGAGAACGAATAAGGTTTCTTTAATTTGTCAATCTCCTTTAAATTATGGCTTACATTTTGACTTACAATAAGATAGAGGACGAAGGAAATACATGCTATATTTAACCGAAAAATTATTTCTTCATAACCAGTGTAAACTAATTTATGGCTACGATCTAAGTTAAAATGTTGAGTATTGATACTTAATATATATACCCTTACTATTCATCACGATGAAAAATATTGAACGAAGTTTTTATTACTTGATCAATATGATAAATGCAACAATTTTAGAATCAGGGTTATTGCAGAATTTAAAACAGCGCTGCATTTATTGGTATTGAAAATCGATTCTGTTATGAATTGGTATATGGTGCTTTATTGTTGTTGTCCCTTAAATGATTTACAAATTAGTTTTAAATTCATTCTCACAATTGAATCTGCGCTACGAAACGAAGAGTTTATAACCGACTTTCAAAAAAAAAAAAAAAAAAAAAGATTCTATGACACCACATTTACATCATATTCCACAATTCTAAATTAGACTTAAGACTTTCACATATTTATATAAGTCAACATACCTTAGGAATGTTTTGAGTTAATAACATATTTAGTTATACTAACGAAATTAATACTTTTATCTTAACGAGAAAAGTTTTACTGTCTGTCATTTTTCAAATGTTTTTTTCATGCGATTGTGTCTTAAAATAACAAACATAAGTATTTAATACTTATTTGAAGCGTTGAAAATTTTAGGGTTCATCTTTGCATTTTTTACCACTGTGCTATTTCCAATTATTTGTTAAATAAACCTAACTTTGAAAATAGTTACCGCATTATGATATAAACTACTTTGCTTAATGGAAACCAGTATGATCCACAAGTATTTTTGAATAAAAGATGTGACAGGGTACATTGGATAGTACATTTTTTAGTAAAAACTTGCTCCTTTAAAAAGACCTCGTTTAAAGCAAGGCTTCATCAAATTTTTAATCTAAATTAAGTGCTACTAGTTTTTTTCCGCAGCAATTGTCCAGTCATAACATTTTTAATGAATTTACTTACCCGCCAACATGGAAACAACACTGAGTAATATCTTTTCAACACTTTGTACGGGGCTCCAACGCTCAGCTGATGATTCATAGCCCATAGGATCATCTCCAGGTGCGTGTAATATTGATATGCAAACTCGACCATCAGCGAAAACTTCAATAAACATAATACATACGTTTTAAATATGTATTTATAAAATAAAATTAAATACAAACTCACTATTTGGATGAAACATTTCACAAGTGAATTTCATTTTTGGTGGACTCAAAGGATAATCTGGGGGGAATATTAAGCGTGCTGGAAATACACCACCCTCAAAGCAAGTACCTTCGGGACCTCTGCAATAATAGCAACTTGTTACTTAAATTATTTACCATTTTGTAAGACAGAAAGTAAGACTTACGCTATCAGGGCTTCCCATTCAAAAAAATTATCTTCACTGACTGGTCCCGCCACAATACCTTCCGGAGGGTCTAAGGTCAATTCTACAAGTTAAAGAGTAAGGCGCAATGTTTGATAACAAATTCATTTTAATAGTTTTAATTTCATTAGAGAGTTACGTTTATATTCTGCCATTAGTCTTCTTAACGCTGAACCTGCCATTGTTTTGCTTTGTTTTTATTCCTTCAATTCGTTTTGATATTGTTGTTGTTATTGTAACACACTCTCTTTTTTCTATAAAAGAACCACCACGACCCACCGTTTTTCCTTTTGTGCCTACAACAACAGTAAAGAAAGAGAAAAAAGAACGAATATGTTTTACTTTAAACGTCTTGTTTACTTTCTAATTTTTTTCTTTTTAGATTTTACCTCCTGTTTTTACAAAACTATTGTTATAATTTACATTAAACTTAACATTTATAAGTTTTTTCCTCTATTTTTGCAGAATTTTGAATGAAAATTTTTCTCTTTTCGATAGCCCAAAGAAAAAATCCAAATAAAAAAAACGTCACGACACAAAGAAATAAATTATGATATGTGTCAAAAATATATTTGAAAGAAGAACAGGGTAATAATGAATGACGGACGGTGCTGCCACTAAAGTGACAGTTCGAACAGGGTGTATGCAATGGAAAGTAAATGCTGGAACAAGTAAGCACAGGGTACATTCTTGTTATTGAAAAAAACGTTAGTTTTGAAATGAGACACTGAATAAGTTTTTTTTGCCACTGTACTAAATGAAAGATTGTTTCATATCTGATCCCAGTTATTGTAAAAATCTGAAAAAAGTTAATTATGTATTTCTTAAGAAGGCTAATGTATTAAGGTTTTTATTCAACGAAATTCAGCTAAAATTAGTTCTTTTAAAGTTTGAGAGTTAACACACACACATGCATGCAGATGCTTTCTTGTAAACTTATAGTTCTTGAAAATCGTTTAATTAAGTGCAACACGCGTCTACAATTTTATTGCCATAAATCGTAAAATCTGGCATCCCTGTTTGTAACCATTTTTGTAATTAATTAGTTTCTAACAGTTAGTTAATCTAAATGGTTAGTCCGCTGTTTTATTTTTAATTAAGTCAAAGTTAACGGGTTATTAAAAAGAAAAAAGCAACACAAAATATAAGTGGTAACGTTTAATTTGTAGTTTATATAGTGTAAATGTAAATATTTACGTATAAATACTAAAAAAGCTATCAAAACATAAACAACTCGACCATATAAAAAATTTCTTGAAACTACATACATACCCATAACCTATGGCTCTTTTAGAGAATTAAGGTAAGTTTTAGATTAAGGCAAATAAGTATGTATAAATTACTTTTAAATACGATAAAATATGAAAAATATAGGTTTGCTTAAGCTAAGCTAAGATTTAAGTTTCATAATTAAGTCCAATAGCATTTTGAGAATAAGCCCTTGATAAATTATTATTTTTATTGAGTGTATAACATACATGCAGTGACGGACATAAATATTGGCAAAGTAAGTTCTTTCAAGCTCAGGGGTGATATAATGTTCTTATTAAGGAGATTTTTGATAAACCAATAAAGGGTCCGCCATTTAATGTTTTTTTTTCAACTAGTGCTTATTTCGTGAATGGTAGCACTTAGCTCATGTCTGGTTTGACAGATAATTAGTTTTATCCTTCCGCTGAACGACTATGGCTGTGTATACGCTTGAACAACGCTGGGAAATATTGCGTGCGATTGACTTACAGAAGATGCCGATTTTGCCAAAAAAATCATCTTTTCAGATGAAGCTCATTTTGATCTTGGCGGGCATGTAAACAAGCAAATTGTCGCATTTGGGGAACAGAAAACCCGCACGCATACATTGAAAAGCCGATACACCCAAGACAAGTCACTGTTTGGTGCAGATTTTGGTCCAGAGGCATAATTGGGCCATTTTTCTTCGAAACTGAGCAAGGAGTGGCCGTTACAGTCAATGGCGACCGTTAGCGAGCCATGTTGAACGAATTTTTGTTCACAAAAATTGAAGAGGAGGATATTAGCAACATTTGGTTTCAACAGGATGTTTTGCGCCCTGATTTTGAAGATCGCATTATTAGCCGCAGATCTGATGTCGTTTGGCTACTTCGGAGCTGTGATTTGACACCGTTGGACTATTATTTGTGGGGTGCCGTCAAAGATAAGTGTTACGCCAACTAGCCACAGACAATTGACGCCTTAAAGGACAATATTCGTGAAGCCATTGGTGAAATACAGCTGCACTCAATCGATAATGCGCTTAAAAATTGGACCGATCGTGTAGGCTACCGCATGGACAGCCGAGGAAGCCATTTGAATGAAATTATTTTCCATTATTAACCGGAAGAATTATACTTTGAAATAAAAAAAGAAATTTGAGAAAATATTCAGTAGTTTTTTTTATAGCATAAAAAAAAAATTATTTGCCGGACCCTTTATATTTAGTAGATAGAATGATAAATTTTCATAATTATTTTCAATTTTAATTAGAAAGAATAAGATATTGGTTATAGATCGAAAATTAATATTAAATTGTTAAGCCTTTTTGTTTTATAACTGTATTCAATTTTTGGGATAGAATTAAAAAATTGTTTAGTGACCGCTGTCTCAATAATTTGCAATTTTTAGATGATCATCATTCATCTGATATTTTTTGGTTATTGTCCGCTTGTTTTACTCGCATTTCTAATTTTTTTCACAAATGCTCAATAGGATTGTGGTCTTGCGATTGTGGCGAATGTGCTAGAACATGCAAAAC
This sequence comes from Wohlfahrtia magnifica, assembly GCA_023159175.1. NCBI lineage: Eukaryota > Metazoa > Arthropoda > Insecta > Diptera > Sarcophagidae > Wohlfahrtia > Wohlfahrtia magnifica. The sequence continues at coordinate 8,423,024 of JAKWBJ010000486.1, read as the reverse complement.
GTTGAAAGCTCCATACGCCTAGCATGAATCATATTCTTTAAATAATTATGGTGTTAAAAAGTGAACAAGGTTGGTAAATTTCCCCTTTTTGAGGTTTTCTTTTAGTATAGTTAAATATTTTTTTGATAGAAAGCCCTCCAGGTCGCATATCCTGGCCGACGCAATGTCACCAAGGTCATTGAAAGATCCCCGGCCAAACAACCTGTGCCTGTGCCCATAAAGAGCCGGGCAGTGACAGAGGATGTGTTCCACAGTCTCCGGCTCCCCTGAATCACCGCAAACGCGGCAGAAAATAGGGGAGCCTGCTTCCCAAATCCCAGTCATCGCCCTCAGAGCGCAGTGCCCAATCACAAAGCCTATCAGAATCTTAAGAGATTCCCTCCTTAGATTGAGGACCCATTCCGTCCTAGAGCGGTCAGTTCGCGGCCACAGCAGCCTGGGGACCTTACAGTCTCCTCTGCTCCTCCACCACTCCTCCACTCTACGACAGGCCCAACTATCAATTAAGCTCTTAAAGAAACCAAGCGGTGGTTTCACCGTCGCATCTGCCAGTTCTATACCTCAAGCCGCGTCCGCTCTTGCCAGTTCATCTGCAATCTCGTTGTCCCTTACGCCAGCATGCCCCGGAACCCAGCACAGTTTACCGCACACATCCAAGAGCGACGTACAAAGCCTTGAGCTGACATAGCGACCAGTCAGCGCCCTAATAGCCGCCTGACTGTCCAAGTAGAAGACCACACCATCTCCCAAGCAGCAAAGTCGCGAAAGCGCTCAGCTGCTCTGAGCCGAAGATCTCGGCCTGAAAAACACTGCACTCATCCGGGGGTCTAAAGGACAATTTAATGTCACTGTCCGCCATGTAGACTCCCGCGCCAGTGCCCTCCTCGGTTTAGATCCACCTGTATTGATGGTGTGGCTGTCGAAAAGTCCATCAACCCCACGCCAAGACTCGCTATTTGGAAAAACTGCCACAGGGCATATGCCAAATTCGCATTCCCTGACCTAATAGTCCGTTGAACCAGCACAGGACACCAAATGCGCACCCCAGTCAGTTCCCCCCAAAATGGCAGAGTATCCATAACAGAGACTTGGCCAGGCACCCTTCAAATATCCTCAAGAAACTCCTAGGAGCCCTTCCATTTACCTCAAGAGAGGTCAGGACCAGGATAATGTCCAGCGCTGCCTGAGGAGTACTTCTAAAGGCGCCAGATATGCACAAAGCAACACACACCTATGTACCTTATTTAAAAGCCTCCTCCGACTGGCATTTTCCAGCCATAGGTGAGAACAGGTATGACTATGGAGTCATAGATCCACCTCATCCACCTTACGCCGGGCGAAGACCCCACTCCTACCAATGGCACTTCTAACCGTATAGTAGGCGTTAAAGCCCTTATTCATTCTCAGAAGGGTATTATCCCGGCAGTTAAGTTTCCTATCCAAGAAAACTCCTAAGAACTTGGGCTGATCTTAGCTCAATCCCATTCAATCTAGGTAGCTCAAACTTTTCCAACTTATATTTCCTGGAAAAGGGAACTAACTCAGTCTTCGAAGGATTGATGCTAAGACCCCTGGCGGACGCCCAGGAAGATAGTTTGCCAAGCGCCGACTGCATGATGTCACTAACAGTCGAGTGAAACCTTCCTGACACATGAATCACCAGATCATCCGCGTAGCAAACCGCCTTCCTTCCTTCCCCATCAAACTTCCTAAGAACTCCATTTATAACAAGATACTAGCAGCGAAAGTACACTTCCTTGAGGAGTACTACGAGAAACTAGTCTTTCGAGGCGTGCCTTACCAAGCTCTGAGCGGACAATCGTACCCCTGAGTACGTTGATTATCCACTCCACAAGAAAATCATGGACGTCAAGGTCAACCAGTACCTCCCTAATCGCCCCACTCTTAACATTGTTGAAGGCACCCTTAATATCCAGAAAGGCAGCGAGGGTAAATAGCCGACGACCTCGTGTAGAGCAGTCTCAACAGACCTACTCCTAAGGTAACCATGTTGAGCCCCACTGAAGGTCCTTCTATCTATTCTACTCTCCATCGTTTACAACAAAAACGATGACAGACTGATCGGCCTGAAATCACCTGGCATGGAGTGGCAAGACCTGCCGGCCTTCGGTATGAAAACTACTCTCACCCTCCTCCATGACATAGGCACAATTCCACCTAGAAGGCAGACCACCCTAAAGACATCCACCAGGAACTTTATGGCAGAGATGGGGACATTCTGTAACATGGCCGGAAAGATCCTGTCCGAGCCCAGAGATTTATAGCACCCAAAGGATCGGACCGCCCAAGTTACCTTATCCAATATCACCATATCAGTCACCAATACCCGTTCCTCATCTGTAAACGGGCCAAAACAGCCCGCCCCGTCTCCTCAACCATCACCTCCCTACAACCAGTGAATACCAAGTGAATCAGAGCCAGATTCAGCCCATTAACCGTCCTCTCTTCGAATGCTACCAAAGACAGCATTGCCCTTGGATAACACTCTTCGGAACCTGGACAGCTCATTGACAGAATCAATTGACTCGCAGAAGTTCGTCCATGATCCTCCCATCCGGAACACTCCTGTCAATGACAGCAACCTGATTGACAGAATCCAGGCTGTTAGATTTCTTCGACTTCTTTGATACTTGCCGCTGTTCATCACTGGATCCAACCCTCTTGACATTCTCACTACAGGAAATGCTCGAGGAGCCCGATGCCATTACAACGGCTTTCTCACCACCACAAGTCTTGGCTTCGGATTTGGCGGAAGCTCGTGCCGAAGCCTTGAGCGCCGACAAGTCCTTAGCCTTCTTGCCGTCCATTCTGTCCTCGCTGACCATTTTGGCTTCTACAGCTTTGGGACTTGTGGTGGTGACCGGGGCAGCTTTCACCTCCTTGGAAGAAGGTGAATTCATGGCTGCTTCCTTTGCCACCACAAATTTAACTGGAATGGAAGCTCCCAGTAGCACAGACGTAAATTCTCTCGAATTTGGACACACTTTGTCTGTGTTTCCTGATGAGCAACTGTTCCTTTTTTGTTAAGGCTGCTTCCTCCTTAATGGTCATTTTCTCAAGGAAGGCCAGAAACAATAATGTCCCATTCCCAACAGGGCGTTCTGCCGAACCTTTCCTGAAACTTCCAAACAGTAGGCAACTACGTATATAAAGGGCTGCCTTACATACACGTCGGTTAGGGATAAAGCGGAAATAAAAGTGTTGTATAAACGAATATTGAGTGTTATATTAAGACAAACAGTATAAAAGTTATAGTGAAGTAAATAAAGAAACTGTAAAACAATAAAAATAGCGGTGTTTATTTTATTTTAACGGAATTTAAACGAACTCCAACTGTTTAAAAAGGTCAAAACTTAACAATATATAGTATAATAAATACATATTAATGTTGACAGCATGTTTCCACGATAAAAAAGTACTTGTTTCGCTCTCTTAATCACAATTGCTAAGCGTAGCGTTTACATGTCATCTACGTTATGTGTTTTAATTTGGCAATGAAGTTCCTTTAAAAGTTGCAAGCCTTGAATACACAGATTTTTATGTGTCTTGAAATTTTTCTTCGACTCAATGAGAAATTTAAAAGTCGTAGAAGTTCCTCTTAATTTAAAAAATTTTGTTAAAACTTCTTGTTTTCCATTTTGTGTTTACTTTTTTTTAGAAATTATATATTTTTCGTTTGTTTACGTTTGTTATTTTGACAGAAAGTTCAGATAAACTTTCGATATAAAATAGAAAAGACACCAATTATTCTTGTTTCCGAAGGTGTTTTATACTGAAACAACTTAAAACAAAGTGTTTTGCTCTCCAATTTTTGTATGGCTAAACATGTTGTTTTCAGGGGTGCCAGATAATTTTGATTAAAAGTCGGCATATTTAATAAATAAAATCGACGTTATTGGCACTTCGATTCAAAAAATCGGCAAATTAGATTCTTCCATTTTAAATATGATGATGATATTTTTATTAACAAATATCAACAAAACAGAACAATTCAGCAATGTCTATAACATAAAATAATATATAAATAAAAAAATAAAATAAAAGTTATACAAGCAAAGTGCATTTTATTGTTATTACAATTGTCACATTTGCTTATCTCAATATTCGAGAAAAAATATAAAGCAAAGAGCATGAAAATTGGGTGTAGCCAACAACAGCGTAACTATTCCAAACTTTAAGAAATACCCGCGTTGAACCCAGAAATTTATGTAATTGAAATTTTTTTTTGGATGAATTGGCTAGGGGAGTCCATCAAAAAGAGTCGACAGCTTAAAGCAGGATTGGCGAAAACCGTTTTTTTAAACCCAGCCCATGTTTTATTGGGTTTTATTACTGCTTTTAAATTTCGTGGAATTCTACAATATTTTTTTATTTGTTGGTACAATTACTATGTCTTAATATTTATTATGTATTATTATCTTGCAATCTTAGAAGGACCAAGGGGACGTTATACACTACGAGCTGCTAAGATCGAGGTACAAACGGCAATTACTTTGTTTGTATCTTGAATTATGAGAAAATGGACAGAATATAAGGACAGTCATGATAAAGTTATTATCTTGTGTAACAACGCTCGGCTTCACGTCGCAAGAATTGTGAAAAAAACTGTAGAAATGATCAAATGCGATGTCTACCGCCGCTTCACTTTTTTCGAAGAAATCGAAAATTGGCTTCGAAATTGGATTTTCTCTAAAGACGAGATGTTTTTTTTTCTCTTGAGACCAGCACTTAGGGGATAACCCCTACTCATGCAGTGCATTGTGCTGGTACTAGGAAAATAGACTGTGGGAAGAGGATGGATAGAGTAGGGTCTATGAACGTTCGATTTAAACTTGTTCATGTCATAAGTGGCAGGAAACACATTCGCAAAAAGATTGTTCCACAAACGAACAGTGCGACCAAAGAACGAATTCTCCCTATAATGCGGTTTGCAATTCACTGGACAATCAACTACATAGGGATGCGCTATACGAGAAATACGAGTATTACGTAAAAATATATGATCACCAGGAATTAGTTCCTTAATTTCGTTAGAACACATTCCGCTATAGTACCGATAGAACAATGAAACACACGCCACACTGCGACGATTCTCTAATGAATCGATAGAGTTGGATACGCTACTGTCATTAAAAAGAACCTTCGCCCTCTCCTGGACGCGGTCGAGAAGCTCCAAAATAGACCTTGAAGCACCGGCCATGATAGTTGTATTCCAATTTGGGTCGGATATAGATTTTGTAAATATTAAGGAGATCAGATGGAGTGAAGTAATTCTTACATCGTCTTAAGAAGCCGAAACACTTGAATGCTTCTTATGACACTCGAAATATGTGCTCGTTCCAACGAACGTCACAATGAATTCTCATGCCCAGAACATCAAGAGCATCTGATGATTCCTCAATATCTAAATTACCCATAGATACAAATGACAGCACACCACCACGTCTGTGTTTCAAAAAACAACATTGGGTCTTGCGCGCGTTAAAGTCGACCTTGTTCGCGCGACCCTACTCAGAGATTTTCGCCAGGTCGCTTGTAAGCGTGTCGTTCATATTCTGCCTTTTCGCCCCAATCTCTAAAAGGCTCGGCTACGATCAAAGGAATATACTAATACTAATTTCCATAACATTCCATGAAGGAACATGGCACTTCTCGCAGTCAATGAGCTGCACAAGATACTAGAGCCATTAAAACTAAACTAAACTGTAGGTCCTCAGTTTAGCGCTGGCTCCGAACGGTTAATACGAAAGAGAAGTCGAATATGTTTTATTTTTCAGGTGGTCTGACCTCGGATTGAAACGAAGAACTCTTGGTTGGTAGGCGAGTGTCTTACCTACCATATCACGGCGGCAAAATTAAAACTAAATTGTAGAAAATGGGGGTGTACACATTATTCTGACGCTTACAGTAAATTTATTCTTGTTGTTTTGCTGTTACTGTTAAGTTTTTTTTTTAACAATAGCTTGTAACTAATTGTGTAGACTCTTCTGTTTGTCTGCTTCTCGTTTATAGAAAACAAATAGGTTGCGAGCAATTAATAAATTTTAATAACATAGTGATTTTTCAATTTTTAAACTTCTGCTAAAATCTACCAAAATTCTATTTAGCCCACCATCCTACCGAACGAAAAATTTTCTACCAATATTGGTAGAATTCTACCAATAGTGGCAGCACTGTATAAAACAGAGCGAAAATGTGCAGATAATAACAAAATAATAAATAAAGCAACAAATTTTATTTAGTTGTGGAATAGATGTCAACGTGAGCAGGCGTACGTTGCTTTGCTTTTAAAAATTATTTGTTGTGTTGTTGTTTATCTTTTCCATTTTTCTCTTCAACGCACACAGCAAAAATTTACTAACACCATTACACTACTAATTTCTCTTCCTGGTCACCCTTGCTCTAACACTACTACACAACAAGTTTCTCTTTATGGTCATCGTTGGTCAAATGTTTCGACTTTTTCAGCATAAATATCTCTTTTAATAATATTTTTAAGAGCAATTAATATGACATTATCTTCTATAATTAAACCTATCGTTCTATTATCTTTAAGAATTTTCAATCTTAATGTCGTAAACTCTATACCTCTTAACTTTTCAACACTCTTTACAATATTAGTTTTTATCAAGTGCATACTAATTGAATTAACAATTACTAAAATAATTGATTTTCTTTCATGCAAAAATCTTCACAATATAAAATATTTATATTGATATAAATACAAAAAAAAAAAAAAACTAAACACTTAAACTTATTAATTACTCTTAATTTTATATGCATCAAAACAAATTTTATTATATTGTCTCTTAAATGGATTAAATATGTAATACTTGTCTTACTTACATACTTATCCAGGAATAAATTTAATGTATTTAACTCCTATATTAATCCGACGGGAAATCTTAGTGAGAGGAATCTGAAGAATATTTTTACATCGAATATACCTATTCTCATAACTGGTGATTTTAGTGGCCCACATCGTAACGGAGGTTCAATTCGAATAGTCGGAGAGATATTATATTAGCGGAATTTATCAATAAATCAGACCTGGTACTTTTGAATGATAAATCTCTTACTCATCTAAATCTTCAAAGCCAGGTTCTTAAACGACATTTATATCGTTTAAAAGGTCTGCTTCTCTTCTTTCAAAATCCGAAAGAAACTTAAAATCGGGTAATATTCAACTAAGTTATTAGGTTATAAGCAGGCAAAGGTTCGAGACCCCGGTTTTTTAGCCGTTACTAAAGATTTTGGAGGTGTATTGAAAATTCCAAAAACAGATCCTTGTTCTACCCGACAGCGCCTATCAGAAAAGTAGTGTTATTTGCCAGGTATTTCAATTTATTTTTGTCGCGCTGTGTGATATATGGTAAATAAGGAAATAGCTAACGTGTGTAAGATTTTATTGCAATCAACCAATTATTTGATCCCATTAATTCAATTTATTCAAAAAAGGGTTCCATGATTGGAACAAGGAACTTGAAAAATACAGTTTTTGGCATTTATTTAAAAGAAACATGGTACAATCTAACTTACTTTTATATAAACGGGCAAATGCTATTTATAAGAAAGAGATAAAGGAGGCGAAGAGAACTTCTATTATAAACTTGAACTCTACTATAGCCCCAAAAACTTCTACTGATGCAAGAGGGTCTAACATCCGTTAATTTACCAGCTACAAAGCGAAACAGAATATTCACTGTATCTCTTCCTTATCTAATACGGATATTTTAATTACTGATATGGTCGAAATAGGTAAAAGTTTTGGTAAGTTCTGGTCTGAAAATTCTGGGGACACGAATTTCTCTGACAACCTCTGAGAATGATACCTACTCATTTGAAGAGACGTGTCCTGAAATTGTATAACAAAATTTTTGTTCTTTTCTTGTTTATCTAACATATTAGATAAGATAATAGCTAATAGGTTATGATGGTTTGTTGTTTCCAACAAATTGCTCAATAACCGGCAGTTTGGCTTTGGAAGGGGAAGCTCGACAATTGGTGCTCTACTATATGTAGACCATCAAATTGCTAATTGCCACACTTCACGTAAGCATGCGACAATTGTATCGTTAGACTTTGAACGAGCGTTTGATAAAATTGGTGTTCATTATATACTTGATCAGTTGGCTGAATGGAAAGTTGGACCCTGTATTATAGGATATGTTGCTAATTTTATGACAAAATGGAAGATTATAGCCCGTGTTGACGGTCAAATATCTAACACCTTCGACTTACACAATGGAATCCCTTAAGGATCTCCTTTGTCTGTGATCCTCTATGCTATAGCTTACAACAAATTATGCTCGATTATTTCACTACATAAGGAGGTTTACTTTTGCGCATACGCCGATGTCTTCAATTTGATAAGATCATCACGAGCAAAACGTTTATTATTGAACGTTGATAGCCTATTTGATGATATTAACGATTGGTGCAACTTGTCGATCGCAAGCCTATCCAGAACAAAATGTAAATACTTACATATATCAGGTGGGCCATCTATCGGCTTAAATTTGAACCAGCGGTTATTTCGAATCTGGCAATACTTATGTCATTTTATTCTGTCACAAAATTCAGTATATTATCTCCACTGAAAAAAATGAATCGATTTACGCTTGAGCAACGTTGGGACTTATTGGATTTTATTTCAAAAACAAAGACAATTGGTCGGATTTTGCAAAAAAATCAAAAAAAATGCAAAAATAATCTTTTCGGATGAAGCTTATTATCATCTTGGTGGGTACGTGTTAATAAGCAAAATTGTCGTATTTTGGCTCAGAAAACCCAAACGTGGTCTTAGAGAAGCCAATGCACCCATTACGAGTGACTGTTTGGAGTCATTGTTGGTCAATATTTCTCTGGAAATAAGGACGGCGCAATCATAACGGTTAATGGAGACACCTATCGCACCATGATAACCAATTTTTTTGTTTCCACTCTTCATGGTATTGATGTGAACGATGTTTGGTTTCAATAGCATGGTGCAACTTGCTACACATCTCAAGCCATAATCGATTTATTGCATCAAACGTTTGATGGCCGTTTAATTAGTCGAAATGGTGATGTCAGTTGACCGCCGAAAAGCTGCGATTTGACACCGTCGGACTATTTTCTGTAGGGCGCCGTTAAAGATAAGTGTTATGCCGACAAACCAGAGGCAATTGAGCGTTTGAAGGCCAACATTAATAATGCCATTGCCGAGATATAACCCCATACACTTGAAAAAGTTATCGAAAATTTTAAAATTGTAGCTGGATTCTTACCTTTGAAAAACGCTGTTAAGTGAGTATTCTCTACCTTTTGTGATAATAGTTCCAACTGTGTAAATTTATCTACGAATTTCACAGAAATTTTCACCTAACTTTCTGTAATTTACTGAGATAATCTTTTTTTTATTGCCCATCTCCTAACATAAATCGCCTTTTAATTTTTATTGAAACCTATCAGGGGTATAAGTATATACAAGTTCTGTATTTTTGTAAAATGATTAATTTTTATTGATTTTTATAGTAGTGTGAGAATTTTGATTTTTGAATCAATAAATAAAAAAACAAAAATAAAATAAATTTTTTTGTTGCATCAATTAGGACATAATTTATCAATAAACTTGGTAGTTTAGTGTAATGAAAAAGTAATTTAACAATATCTAAACAGCACCAACAATAAAATTATTTGTTCAATATTACATATTGCACTTAAAGTCTAGAAACATACAATATAAGTCTACAATCAATAGTATTTAAAATTAAAAAATAAAAAAACAACGAAAATAAATTGATAATAATTCAATCAATGGAACATTTATCATATTCTACAAAAATGTAAAAAAAAGTTTTAAAATCTCCAGAAATAAAACAAAAACAAGATTTTTAAATAAATGAACAATGACAGGACTTATGAATGGTTGTTGGCAGTAGCAACAGTGCCGGTGAATATGCAAAAACCACATTTACGAACAGATGAGACACAATACAACATAAAAATCCAGAGATACAAAAATTGCATTAAAAAGAAATTAAAAAAATCGGTATTCGGTCAAATTTAAGTACATATCGACCCCTTTGAGTGAAATTAACGTATGTTACATTTTTTACGAAATTGACTTTTTATTGGAAATGTACTTTAATGTCACATACCAGCCACATAGTAAAACATTATATCGATATTCGCTAGACTTATGCAGATATTACTGAATTAATTTTATCGTATTAATTTTTTGTTATTTTTATTGTGAACAAAATTATCGTATGTTTCATACAAATGCCTGCATATAAATAAAGTATCGTACGAGTACAAATAAAAATGTAGTTTTGTTTTTACGGCTCTTTTAAACATGCGTTTTTCATTATACCGTTATTTGGGAATTCTCTTTTGCAAAGTTGACAACAAGTATTAGTGCATACTTAAATAGAGCAGTAATTGCTTAAATAATTTATTTGACTGAAAATTTATGAAATAATCATGTTAATAAGAAATCATCTTCTGCTTGGTTTTAGACTGTGCCTTAAACATTTTCTGCTACTGCAGAAATTTTCTCTATACTAAGAACTTAATTTAGGTTCTTTAAATTCTTTGGAGCTTCTTAAAACTCTTACTCAAAACAAAGTACATATATTAAAAATCAACAACTAGGTATATAATAATAGGTAAAGAGTGGTCCAACCATAATGCATGATGTTAATTGTGAGTCACACCTTAGCGTCAAGTTTATTGGCCAACATAATTTGACATTTCACAATTGATCAGAGCTTTAAGATTGTTGAAGCCTTTTATGAAAATGGGCGTTCAAATCAAAATGCATTTCGTGCACTTTATGATTTTTTCAGTCACCAATTGTGTCTACAATCGGGAGAATTGTGCACAAATTTCAGCAATTCGCATGTGCATGCTCACCCATTAAGTTCTGCGGAAAACATTGCTGTTGTTCACGATAGTGTGCCAGAAGCCTACTGACTATTTCAAGCGTCGTCAATACGCTGAATGGTTAGTTGGACATACAGAAGTGAATGACTTTACAAAGAAAATCATCCTCAGCGATGTGGCGATGTTAATTGACCGCCACGATCATGTAATTTGATAACGTTGGACTTCTTTCTTTGGAGATATTTAAAAGTAAAAGTATACGTCAGTAAGCCAAATACAATTCAAGAGCTAAAGAATGAGATAATTCGGTACATTAACGACATTTAATTCAATTATGTCTCAGAGTTATTGAAAATGTCAACCGATGGATAGAGGTATGCCACTGAAGCCATGGTGAGCATTTGGCCGATATTTTGTTTCACACATAATTGTCATATGTAGATCTTTCAATCATAATACAAAATATTAAGATAAGTCTTTAAAAACTTTTTGTTTTGTTTTCAATTGACATCGTCCGTTGATTGGACCACCCTTTATATAATAACACTCGCCTACAAAAAACAAACAATTTTCTCGCCTTTAAATAAAACTATATGGAATATAATGATTTTGATGCGCTGAATTCAAATCCGTTTTCAGTTTTTTTCCATCGGGCTCAAATTTTTTTTATGGGCTTGACAAATTTGTAATCCAAAAAATGGTAGTTTTGTCGACATATTTTATCATAACGTGAAAACGACTCGACTGATTTTAATACAAGTACCAGCACAAGTTTAGAAAATTTCCTATAAATCACCTGAATAACTTTTTTTTTGTATTTTCAACAGTTTCGGAGTTATTCATAACTTAGTTGCGAAATAAATTAGAGCAATTTTTTTTTCAAAAAGATATAAAAAATTTTTTGGAGTGCGAATTTTACACGTTAAACACTCAAATTAAAGCTTAAAATGTTGAGAATAAAATAAGCCATAAAACATGAAAATCGGCTGGCTATTGCTGATTTTATTCAAAATTAAATACAGGTACCTAACCTTGACCAAAATTAGCGAACAAAGTTTTTCTTAGAAAATTAGTGGAAATTTTTTTCTTTTATTTCCAAAAAGTTATGAAAAAATCCTAGGATATAAATTTTACATTTTAAGCCTTTAAATGAAGCCCAGATATGTTAAAAGTAAAATAACCCATAAAGGTAGGTACGAAATACTAACTAAATAAATTATTGAAGTGATAAAGCCAAATATCGTTCTGATTGTGGTAACCGTTTTAGGGTAAAAAAAAAATCAGTTCACGGCTTTACCGTAAAGCAAATTTTATTTTGAACGAGTTCGACTAACATAGTGATTGTAATGGGTGATTTTAATGCGCAGCTAGAGCCGGACAGTACGTACATGAAAAATAGTTAGCTATTTGCAAAAATTTTCATATAAAATAATCGGAGGCACATTATTCTCGCATAAAAGGATTCACAAGCTCCCCTGGGTATCGCCTAACCAGACAACCTAAAATTAGATCGACCACATCGCCTTGAGCAGAACTTGTCCAAAACATGCGTAGGGCAGACTGTTGTAGCGACTACCACTTGATCCTAAGCACTTTAAAGTTGAAAGTTGCTGCTTTTACAAGGATAGTGCGGTTGAGAAGTTTTGAAACACGGAAGTTGAATATCTCACGATATTACAAATCCTTTGTAAACGACGTCTAATCCATCGATGCAGTACGAAGTCGTAAGAAAATTATTTCGCTAAAGCCTCACTTCTAGCAACAACTCCGGTGAGATCATTACGTCGATAACAGAAGAGGTGCACATTTGGGTGGACGACTATAAGATACTGCTTAAAACTGTACAAACCCCAAGCGAATCTATAAGCCTGTGTCTCCAATACTGAGAGCGAATGCAATGGCTGGAGGGCATAACGCTTCTTAGTATGATGAACAAGGTCATAACTAATATAAACAAACAACTGCTAGATGCATTGTTCAATAGCATACGCAATGAGCAAGCTGGTTTTCGCCCAAGAAAATCTTACATTGACTAAATTAATAGGATAATAACGCAACAGTCGGTTGAATGATACTAAGATTCATTGACTTAGAAAAGGCGTTCGACACGGTACATCACTCAGAAATTTAAAGAGCTCTGCGGTGTAAAGGAATACCGGAAAGTCTCATAAGGACATTGTATGATAACGCTAGTTGCCGTATGCTGCACGGGGAAGTAATCAGTAGTCCAATAAATATCAAAGTAGATGTATGTCATGGAAGTCCTTTGCTGTTCAACGTAGTTGTCTTTAGCATTATGACTAAGGTAGCATTAATATCTAGGGGTTTTACCTGGTGTTTAGATGGTCGATTGAAAGACCTAGATTATGCAGGCGAAATTTGCTTGCTAGCTCATATATAGGTACGACAACATGCAATTGAACTATAGAGACCAAAGCAGTAGTTTGTGGTCTGAGATTAAATATCTCAAAGACTATGTCAATGAAACTAAATAAGGCAAATTTTACAACAGTTCTTACTACGAGAACAACAGAACGGAGACGTTCAGTCTCCTAAGCTGTATAGACAAAACGAGACAAGCATTCGGCCAGCTTAACCATGTATTAAAATCTCACCAAACGTATCAAGATGAAAATTTGTTAAATTTGTTGCACTATATGGTTGCGAATCGTAAAACTCGAGTAGGTGCGATGTAGATCCTCTTCAGCAATCTAGAAATTTTCTGGCCAAATACCATCTCAAATCAACGTCTAAGGAATTAAACCGGGCAGTCACCAGTAGAGTCTAAAATAAGACTGCGTAAATAGCGATAGATCGAGCATGTCTTAAGGAGGCATAAAGGAAGATATCATCTGAAACGCACAATCTTCAAGGCAGTTGCAGAAGAGTCTGATCGAGTTACACCTCAATAACCCGATACCAAATCGGTCAGAGTTAATAGAACGTGGAACGAGTTGAAGATCATGGCAGCGGATAAAAAAAAAAAATGGAATTCAACCGTTGAGACTCTATGCTCCTTATAGGAACAAGAGGAACTGATATATACAATATGTACGGTGCCACCGAGGCAGGTTTTAGCCTTAACTTGTCCGTCCCCTCATTCTTATAGATTTCACGGCTACCCGGAATCCAAAGTAGGGTCGTCTCAGAAGAGAGGCTCACCAATCGACAGATGGTAATTTTTGAGAGCAAGGATGGCTGCCCGGCTGTCCAAGCAAATACAGACGCGTACCGTTCCGAAGTAGTAGTAATACGATTATAGTTTTCTTTTAGAATTTTTAAAAATAAATCATAACAGATTTTCACATTTTTTCAGATCACTATTTCCATTTAGAATGAATAAAATCACAGTCATACTCGATTTTTTAATAAATAAATATACATACAGTCACAAATCTGTGTACGTAATCACGTACCCTCAATAAAAACGGTTTTTAGGAAAAACTTTAGGTATCTAATCGAAGTTGCCTTTACATCTGAGAATATAACGACACAGGCCTCTAAGCAAACCATAAAATGTCCCACTAAGTACGCGCTTATTGCATTTAAGCACATAAGAGACATATGACAACACAGAAAATTATACGTACGACGTAAAAAGATACTACATTTTTTTTATGAGAGAATTTCTATATTCATCTGGTCCATGGCAAATTTGTATATTAGCTTAAGAATTTTCTTGTCACCAGTAAAAGAAATATACTATTTTAACCGAAAATAAGCTGAAAATCGAAGGATATTTGTATTAAAATTCGAGGGCAAATTATAAACTTAAGAAAATTTGGGAATTTATTTAATGTTATTGCTAAATTTGTTGGCAGTGCCAAGTCCACAGTCCAAACAGTTCTTATAAATATTTCTGAGTCGAAATCTTTAGCAAGCAAGCCAAAAACTGGTCGTTCACCTAAAATTTTTCATAGTGTTGCCCGATACATAAAAAGCGTTGTGGATAAAACACCTAAATCAACAATAGTGCAAAACCGTAATACATCGGAAAATGACAACAGTATTAATGTGCATTGAAATTAAAGTGTTCGTAGTGTTTTGAGAAAAAAATAAGAACCAAGAAAGAAACTTTTTATAAGCGAACTCAATAAAAGCAACTGGACATTGCACTGCAGCATACGGATAAAAAACCAAATGTCTGGGACAATGTGGTATTTAGTTATGAGATCCAGTTTGACTTATTCGGTTGTGACTGCAGGTAAAACATTTAATTACTATGCTTAAAATCAAAATATTTTTAAGGTGTATGTAATATTATCTGTGTGACTGTACACAAAATTTATTTGAATACATACCATATGATTAAAATTGTGTATATTTTTATACTGCCAGTATCTGCTCTTATAGTCGTTTAATACAGAATGATCATTTAGGTCCATAATATTTGTTTTATTTGTTTTTCTAAAACATGTTACAAATAAAAAAAGAATTTATAATATGGATATGATTCCTTAACGACACATACATATTTTCACGGTATGACCAAAAAAATTGTAAGTGATTTCGAAGTGTAAAACATGAGATGCTGAAATATATGTTGCAAAAATTGGATAGAAAAAATTTTAAAATTAGTGTAGTAGTTAGTTAGGATTCAATCGGTGGCTTATTTATATACAACTTCCTTCATATTGTCTCATTCTGTAAGGCATTCCCACGTTTTCAATAGCCCTCCATTTTAACAGTTGTCAGGAGTCAACCTGTAACAACCTAACAGATGGCAAGTAAGAATATAAATTATTAAAATTTTCTACAAAAATGGTGAACATTTTGCTATCACAGTTCGAAAAATTAAAGCATTTTTGGGTCGTAGTAAAGCACCTTTATGGCCAGCAATTGTGAAAGTGGTGGAAAAATATAAGCTGTTGGGACAAGATAGTGATGTGAAGACCTGAACTTGTGCACGTCGCTCAGGAACAATTAAGAATATTGGTGTTGTAAAAAAGTTTTGTTCATTTCTCGTCGATCTTTGAAATTCGGCATTCCACAAATGAAATTACGCCGTACTTTTCATAAAGACTTAAGGTTTAAAACTTTTAAGTTCAGGTAACACAAGAACTTACGCCTACCAACTATTAAGAAAGTCGTGTCTTAAACTGATTCAGAATTTCACTAAAAATCATCTGAAAAGGTGAAGCTACGTTAACCATTTATTGCCCGACGGTTCTTACAAGTACCATTACTTATTTTTGTACTTTACTTATCATACAGGTATTGCGATGTATATTCATCAGTTCTATAAAGTACCGTATTTTATTCCAATAACAATAAAAATGTTTGCCTTTTTTGGTCCTGTTGCTTATAAGATCATTAATCCTTCAGTAGTTCTATTGTTTAGAGGTGGTTTTGGATTTATAATTTTCGCTTAATTTTTAATGTTGCTTAAAATTGAAAAAGTGTAAACTCCAATTTTTTAATTTAATATAAGGTGTGTTTCAAAATGATAAGGTCACCTAATATTTGCTCAATTCATCCAAACAAAAAAAATTCTACGTTCAAACAAGTACCGTTATATTATATTTATTTAAATTTACGTAAATTTATGAGCAAAAATCAATGCGTCAAAATGATAAGGTCAGTGATTAATCTAATCAGAAGGTATCACGATTGTTTTTTTTTTTTTTTGTAATAATTTAAAATTTAAAACTTTGTCCAGAATGTTGGAGTGGATTTCGCGCCATCGAAAACACACCTTATCTACAAACGCTACATATACAAACGGTAATAAAAAACTTGTTGTTTCTAAGAAAGTTAAGATCTATAGGCCCTCGATAATTCTGAGTATCAGGACTATTTTATATTCTTTCCGGCTTGGCAAAAATATGAAACTTTTTTGTTTTTGAGCTTAAATTATGTCAAAAGAAAAGATTCTATAAAAAAATAATAGTTTTTCCATGATCAAGGGTCTTGGGCAAAAAAGGGTTAGAAAGCAGAGTTCT
Organism: Wohlfahrtia magnifica; assembly: GCA_023159175.1. Classification (NCBI taxonomy): domain Eukaryota; kingdom Metazoa; phylum Arthropoda; class Insecta; order Diptera; family Sarcophagidae; genus Wohlfahrtia; species Wohlfahrtia magnifica. The sequence goes on along the minus strand of JAKWBJ010000486.1, from coordinate 8,406,192 downwards.
CGCATTTGTGGCTCGGAAGTCCCATACAAAACGATACCATGCTTTTTTGCGTAAACAATTTGCCGACTGTACGACTTTGAAGAGGCGATCACAATTGGCCACCGATACCTCGTAATTTAACACCTTCAGACCATTTTCTTTGAAGCTACGCGAATGAAAGGTCTATGCCAATGGTCGACAATAGGCCTCAAAGATGGAACTCGTTAAGTTATCGAGGACATATAGCTGCAAATGTGTGCATTGGTGTTGGAAAATTGCATGAAAAGAATATAGTCCTGAAGCGTAGCCGTGACGACTATTTGTCTGGTATAGAGTTTCGACGATTTCACTTAAAAATACTCGCGTGTTTCCATACATATGAAAATTAAATTATTGAATTATTGAAATTACACCCAAGTTAGTCTATCTCTTTTTTGGCCTTCTTCAGGGTTTTATTTAATAGAATTTCTGTCAAAATCAGAAAAGGGGTTACGGAGCGTATGTCCTTTCCAATTCCTTCTTTATGGCAAATACTTACTTGTTTTCAAACATTTATGGAGGGCCTATATCTTAAGGCAGCATTTTGATTTTCGCAACTATTCATATAGCATTGTTTATGAAACACTTCCCAAATTTTAAAAGAAAAATTTAATCAAAATTTTTTGTTGGCGACACTGGTCATATACTCAACAACTCACCCTATTAACGTGCTTCACACGGATTTCCGTTTTTTGCGGATATTTTCGTATTATACGAATGTATTGACGATGGTAGTGTCTGTCTGTAAAAAAATGCTGTCCTGCATTGTTATCATCATCCAATGCAGTAATAAATACTTCTAAAGTATTGTATGTATGAATGTGGTGGTGTCATTTACAACAACGATAAAGCATCACTTGCACCTGTACATGTACCTTTAGACATCGTTAAAAAATCGTTATAATAAAACTGAATTTTATTTGCTGTAAACGGTATCTTCTTATAACTGATTGTCATGGCGGCCTTAAAATATGTATGGTTCTTGCATCCTACGCCAGCATATATATGTGGCCGGAAATATTGGGATTGTGCTAACGTTTGTAATTATGCCAATCAATGCATGATCAAGTTCTGAATCGAATAGAGCAAGTCCATCAGTCTATTTGTGTATCAATATAAAATTTGCAATGATAATTTTATGAAATTGATAATTCATGAAATAATGCCTATTAATTTTGCTTAAATCTTTTTTTAAGATATCTTTCGAGTAAATAATTAACAGATTATGGTTTTAACCCAAATAATTTATTCGTATAACCCAGTATTTCAAACCTATAGGTAGGATTATTTTATGATTGGTCTATATTTAGGGGAGCTTAAGTAGAGTCTACGGGACGGCTTAGAGTTTAAACAAAATTAGTTCCGATTGGTTTAAAAAAACAATTATATTGTGAATCTCCAAGATAGTAACGCTTTATTCGTCCATCAAATTTAGTTTGATACTTACTAAAGACTTACTAGATAAGAACGGTATATATATGAGTCGGTCTATCTCCATATAACCTCTCGGTAACATTTTATAAAATTTCTTTGACACTTCTTCGTAGTGAAGATTCGGCATTTTTTACTTCAGTCATTCACTAACTAAAATAAGTTGAAAATAAGTTAAGAACAAGTTATTTTTGGATCTATCACTGACACCCCGTACTTATTGTATAAGACTGTATTTCTATTATTTAAGCAGATTTTTCGAAGATCGATTCATAATTAGCCTCCATATCACCCATTAGTACAATTTTATATAATTTTATTTTATTTTATTACTTTGGCGCTCCAAAAAGTTGCTATAGGGTACAAATAACTCCACATACGTACTGCTAAGGTGCGTTTACTCAAAATTTACAAATTTTCAGTAGAAGCAAAAACTTTATTGTTTTATAGGAAATTATATTACAAAAAGTGTATTTTTTGGAGAGAGAGAGAGAGAGTAGGGAAAATGATATAAAATTTTTACAGTGGGTAAGATACACTATACGTCGTTTTTTTTTGCAAAAAGACAAAAATTGACAAAGTTTGAGTTGCCTATAGCAATACAAGTGCGATATGCACAAGTGCGCTGTTCTGATTTTGACTTGGCTGGCTTGTTAGTTCAGGTGGCACCCCAACTTTAGTGTACAATTAGTACTCAGTGACGATGTAGTATCATTAAACACGTCGTAACTCACGAAGTCGAATAATGTGTACAATATTGCCATTTGTTTTAAAACCACTAAAGCCGACCCGATGAGTTGACGAGACCAATGACGCTCGCATAGTAGATTCCTCGCAGCTACTCTCTGCATAGTTTCTGTAGGTTGGATTATTGATGCTTATTGCAATATACATAATTTGTGTTTCCCCAGAGATCAGTGAACAGTATAAACTTTGCAGATCCTTTTCCTAGATTGACTCAATAGGTCATCAGTCCATCAACATTGTCTTTGAACCCAATACATATCAACATGACCGACTGGCTTTAGACGCATCATGTTTTCCTTGCATTGTCCGTGTAGCTTCGAAAATGACTTAACCGACTTCAAAGCATGTATCGGCGCCTAGTTATTAACAAATACCATCTTCACCTGTAGTTATCTTTGCCGCTTTTTCTGTAGATTTTTCTATCGCAAAGACATCCGCTTTAACACTGGTATATTCTGAAAGCCTATATAATATTAAGTCTTTGGCAGTGAACGCCTGCACCAACTCTACCATCCATTTTAGAGCCATCTATGTAGAAGTGGATATGAGTATCCTCATTGTTTAATTGCCGACTTATCCACCATGCTTTTGAGAGAATAAGAGGCCTTCAAAGTTGCTATCTTATAGTCAGTAATTACCAGCAAATCATTCCCAATTACAGCAGAAAGTAAAAAGAATATACAAGTTAATAGGCAGTAAAGGAAGTAGAACATTCAAGACTGCACCCACGCAGAGTCTCAAATGCTACTAAACATGCAGTTTTCTGTACCTTACTCTGGTCTTCCACCAGATAGTGGATCCGTATGTTAAAAACGGTTTCACTATGGCAGTGTATGCAAGATAAGATGAGGTCCGATCGTAGTACACATGTTATGCTCAATAACTTGCTACATGAGTGAATTGGTGATGTGGCCTTCTGTATGCGCTCCTCCAAACTCTGGTCACAATTCAGTTTAGGGTAATGAAAGATCCCCAAACTTACATTTGGATGCAGTTACTTAGTATTAACACTTTTATTAGTGTCTAGGCAAGGGTTTTGTAGGATTTTATATATCGTATTTATTGTCGTATTAAATTAGATTTACATCCATATATATTTTGACCAGCTTATCATAAATTCAAATATTAAAATGTCGTTGAAATTATGCAATGAAGCTTCAGATGAGTGCGGGCTTAATACAATAAACTATAATTTAAGTTTCCACAGAAAGCTAAAAAATATATTCTTACCTATGAACTTAGATTGGTAAGGTTCGGTCCACATTTGAATTATGTCTCGGTATAATCTATACTTTAAATTTGATACAAATCACACTTATATGCTCCGATTGTGTGAGGTTTGCAGTGATTGCGATACAACTTGATTTACAATATCTATATATGTTATAATACCTGAATCCTCACTTAATTAATCATATAATCATATGTTTCATATGTAAACTAAACACCCATATTACCTTTCCGTTAAAGTTATATTTTTTAAATTGCTGGAGACTGTGAGCTTGTTAGATCGGTATAAAAATTGGTTATTAAGCACCATAATGCGGGTAAATATGCATTAATTTCTTTGATCACAGTTGGTTAAAGTCAATATATATATTACACTTATATCATCCCTACTATCAAAAAGTAAAAATTTTACACTGGTGTCTGAAAAATGGGTATCTTATTGATTGACTATAATTCCTCTTCTATCTCATAATGTACTGGCATTATTATTGTCATAGTTTAACATAAATGATGTAAAATTATATCTGCCTACTGTCGAAAGTACTCGTATATGAATGAGTTTTTGTATTGAATTGGAATGTTCAATTATTGCCGTTCTTGGAGCTTTGCAGACAGGCGAAGGCGTTTTTTTTTTTGCCTGCCATAGAAAATACGAAATACTTTCAGTGTGTCATATAGTCAACCACCACTCAACAGTTGCCAAGGAACGTTGTACGCGTATTTAATCTGGACATTTGGTAGAGCTACGATAGTCATGTTTTTACATAATAAATTGCCATCATGTTCATACGTTCACTCTTGTCACATTAACATATTTTAATTGTCAAAAATCTGAGTTAAATTAATTAATTTATGCATATGCATAATTAATTATTTAATATGCATTGTAATAATTGAATTAAGCCAATTGAAAATGAAATCAGGGAATTGTTTAATATTTTATATGGTAGAAAATAAAATGTTGTTGCGTATATTACGTGTATTATATACAGTACGCGAATCCCGTATTCGTACACCTCTAAAAATGACACATTTTTAATAAAAAATACATTTTTGTACAAATCGATTAAATTTATACAACAAAAGGTTGGTCAAATTTTAATTAAAAAAAAAATACTGTTTCGGAAAATAAGTTCTTTGTGTTTCTAACTTTTACAATACGCTGCTTTTTATTTTACGATTTGACTGATCTTTTATATAAGAAGTTGTTTAGCCATTTTTAAATGTCCTTTTAATTGCCGAAGGTAGTGTCTCTTAAATGGTGCGACAAGGAGCGAAAAGGTAGAAGCCGTCGGTGCAGAGTTCAGAGAATACTGTAGTTACTGAAGAAGCATGCATTCGAGTTCTTAGAGCCCGGACTTGCCAATTTGTTCAACATGCAGCCTCGTCTTATCGTGAATTAGTATAGTTTGGCCTTTTTGATGGCGTATTTTTTGACGAAGCTAGGCTATGTAGATGGTAGCATTCTTTACGTCTACATCTACATCGATCTTCTTTGCATCTATTCTTTTTTCTTTGCTTCATATTTGTGTGCTCGTATTTCTCCTTTTTCTATGACGATTCGGTACAAAAAGCGAATTCGGTAACGACGTGTTGCTCGGTGGCTGGCAAGCTATTGAGAAGAAATTTTCTTTGTTGTTTTCGTTAAGCTCGTGAAGCACCGAGACATCTAACTTTTTTCATTTAATGAAGATTTTCCAATCATCGTTTTATCATTATTATCATCATTCTGACCAGGCACTATTGCAGGTCACTGCGACCCATGGGATCTATTTTGCTCCTAAAAATAATCGTTTTATGATTTCAGCACACTTTTTTCGGCTAGGTCACTATTTGTTTGGCGACAGTTATCCCTCACATTGTTCACTGAACGGCTCATTTATCGGAAAAAGGGTTGAGACGGTACCCGGTAATTCTTTTCCATTTGACGTAAAGTCTGAAATAATCGCTTTTGCAAAGATCGTACTCAAGGCGTATTTAATAAAACGGCAGACTATTTTTTTTATTCATTGCAGTGTTTATTAATTGTCCAAAGTCTTATATATTTTACATCTAATCCAATGTTGCGTTAATTCCCATTACATTCCATTAAGGAACCTGGGGACTTCTCTCCAGTCAATTAGCGCTGCACCCGATTCTATTTTTTTAAATCATTGTGCCGCTGTGGTATGGTAGGTAAGACACCCGATTACCAAGCAGAAGATCCTAGGTTCAATACCAGACCCAGACCATCTTAAAAAAGAAAAAGTTTATCGACAGCGGTATCACCACCTTATAACCATTAGCTAGTAACTGGTTATGAGTAATTACTACTATTGAAAACTTCTCTAATGCATTTGCCGTTCGGAGCCGGCGTTAAACTGTAGGTCCCTTTTAATGACATCTAATCTTATACTCGTATTTACATAAATTTTAGCTCAATATCGTTTGGAACGTATCTACCATGTAAAGACATGATCAGGTGTATTTTACTATAAATGTCAAACATTTTATATTTTACACCTAATCTTGTTTTTAAGCGATATTGTTCGGAATATATCTACCGTTTAAAATAGGCTTAGATGTATTTTTATTAAAAATATAATATATATTAAATTTTCATGCCTTGATCGTAATATTGTTGAACTTGAAAATTTGTGTCTTTTTTTAAAATATTTTTTCACTAATTTTGTTCTATTAGAATATAAAACAATTACGTCTTTACGCCTCTTCGTCTGCGCCTTCCCTAGGAAATAAAACCTTAAAATGTAATATAGGCAATGACCGTAATCTTTTTGAACTTGAACATTTTGGTTTGCTTTGTTTTTGAATTTTTTTTCGCTAGTTCTTTCATTTAAACCTTATTATAGGTCGTGTGTAATTTTACGCCCCTACGACTTTTACGAGTCTTAAAGTGCGTAAAAAATTGTTTGGAAAATATATTTGTTTGAGAAATACACACATATTTCTCATAGTTATGTATATAAGTATATTATGTAAAAAATCAGTTTATCTTCATTCCGCTGTGAAACTTAAAATTGGTAAATATTTAACTTATTAGCTTACAAGTGCAGGAAAGTACGAAAAACCGTAACTCAAGAATATGAAGGTGTTTTGAAAATTTACTCTCAAAAACAGATCATCGTTGTAATTGATAGTCGGAAAAATAGTATCATTTCCCAAATATTTTTTTGTCATACGGTGTAATTGTATCTAAGGAGAAAATCAAGAGTTTTGATGTCAGTTAGTTAAGAGGCCTTAAGGTCTTTAACATTCTACGAGGTTAAGCCTAGGGTTGCTGCGTTATATCTCGCAATTAACTTTAGCGAACAGAAGAGCTCGACGGGTTTTTATTTTGCCTGAATCAATTTTTGGTGCCCATGTGGAATACTCAAGGAGGAGGATTGACTCCTTTGTTGAGTTTTGGGGGAGTGTCTTTAACATGTGACAGACGAGGAAGTATGCTTCGCTTTCTTCCGGTAGAAGAAGAAGGCTGCCAAACTTAGGCTAGTCTATTACCGGACATTGTGGTCTTAGATACCATTATGACATATTCGGGAATGGTAAGGATTATCGATATAGATTCACCACAAATTGTAATGAATCTGAATATATATTTTACGAGTGCCCTGCCAAATAGGATAACTGGCAGTATTCGTAGCCTCAATGTGATGTGGTGAACATATGAGGCTGCACATCTTACTATAAATAGTGGGCAGCAGTAATGTGTAAGATTTAATATATCAGAGGCTAATAGCGTGTAAATTATTTCGGAGAAACATACTATTTACAAAGTTTTATAAAAATTAGAAATGACACTGATTTTGAAGTATTATAATGGTAATAGAAATAGAATTACTTGATTTGAATTTGAGTGATTCTCTCTCAAGATTTTGTATAGAAATTTATATAATTAAGCTCATAATGGGGGCTTGTATTATGAATAAGAGAGCGAATGATATCGTGCGAACGTAGCATAAGACAAACTCTCCCTTTACCTCAATTAGTGCTGGTTATTGGCTAGAAGCAAGGTTTCTGTAGACAATATTGAAAATGTGTCATAAAAAGGGTATTTAAGAAAAAAAAAAAGAGTCAAAGAAAGGGTATTTTAAAGTAAAATAGGGTCAAGATGTTTGTGAACAAAAAATAAGATTTATTTCAATTAAAAATAAAAACAAAAACGAATTTTAATAGCTAATTAAATACATTAAACTAAAATATAAGTTATTATACATACTAAAATTATAAATCAATGTTAAAATTAAAAAACTATTCACAGATACATTCAAATATTAGACATATCAAAAAAAGAAGTTACTTTTATAAAAACTTTTATCACTTTCTAGAAATACTTATTCTATATTTTGTAATTAATTCTTTACTTGAAGTCCATTCTTCCAGCTCCGATTCGAGCGAATTGAGGAAGTTAAGCATGGATTCACAAGTATCTATTTTAAGTTTGTTTGTAAGATTATTTTTAATCAGTGATAGTTTTGAAAAATTCTTTCAGTGGAAGCACTACTATGAGGCAAAGTAAATATATATGTAACGAATTCATGTAAATTTGAATACACAGTCCATCGAAAACTGGATTTTACACAGAACTTTAAGGTTTGGGCTTTCTAATATAAATCTATGCGAAAAATAAAGCAAAAATATATCGGATTTTGTAAAACATATCCTTAAGTTTTTGTGTGACGCTGTGGTATGGTAGGTAAGACACCCGCCTACCAACCAGAAGGTCCTCGATTCAATACCAGGCCAGACCATCTTAAAAAAAGAAAAAGTTTTTCGACAGCGGTATCACCTCATAACATTAGCTAAGCCATAGCGTTACATGCTCTATCGTGAGTGTCAAAATTTTATATCGGAGCTTCTAGTTTTTTTTTTACTTTTTGTTTTCGTCACACTTATAATACTCCTACTTTCACAGCTTAAAACAACTATACTCAAAAATTCTACAACATAAAAATTTGGTACTTGCGATAACAAATATATTTTTATACATAAGTAATTATTAATATAATTAAATATTTGGAACTGTAATACTTGTCCATTTGAAAATATTTTGTTGCAAATATGAAGATATGTGAATATGGATTGCGCGCTAAACTACAAAATTAAATGGAAATCTACCAAACAAAATACATAAAAGCTTCTCGCTGTCCAAACTTAAGCCGAAACACATAAGTACAGGGTGTCCGCCGGTAAGGTATACTACTTTGTTTTGCCGCCATTTTGGTAAACATCAGTCTTGACTGTTCATATTTGGCAGTCGTGAAGTAGAGACGTGGCGAATTTATTGTGGAAAAACATTCAGTAAACCAACATGTTTTAATCGTTAAAACATTTTATCAAAATTAATCATCGATTTTCATGAAAAAATTATAATGAGTGACGAGGCACATCTTCATTTGAATGGTTATGTGAATAAACAGAATAGTCGGTTCTGGCCAATGTAAAACCCTCAAATTATTCATCAGTCACCTTTGCATCCATTAAAAGTGACAGTCCTTAAGCCTTACTTCTTTGAAACTGAAAACGGCGTTAAGGTAACTGTCAATGGGGAGCGATATCTTGATATAATTGAAAACTTTTTAACGCCAAAACTGCATGCTTTTGGCTTGACTAACATGTGGTTTCAACAAGACGGTACCACATCGCATACAGCCTTGATTACAATGGAATTACTGCGAGACCTCTTTCCACAACAAATTATTTCAAGGAATGGTGATGTTGATTGACCTACACGAGGAGAGCAAGGTTCTGAAAAGCAAGGTTTATGCAAACAAGCCAGAAACGCTGGAGCAACTCAAACAAAATATTCGTGAAATGAAATGAAATTAATGAAATATCGCGTGAAATGTATGAGAATGTAATGAAAAAAGTGCTCAAAAGTGTCCTCATTTGTGAGGCTAACAGAGGCTGGCATTTATCTGATATTGTATTCCATACATAATTGCCGACATTAAATAAAACATTTGTCAATATAAGATCCGTTCTCTTTCATATAATCAAAAATAAGCAAACAAAGTGGTATACCTTCCCGGCGGACACCTTATATATAAAAGCTAAGTGTATAGAGAATTTTCGTAAGGAATTTTTGAACTTTTACTCATTTTAAAACACAGACATGGTGGTGTGATTTCATTGTGACGTTCGCTGGAACGGGCACATATTTCGAGTGTCGAAAAAAGCATTCAAGTGTCTCGGCTTCTTAAGACGGAGTAAGAATTACTTCACTCCATCTGATCTCCTTAATATTTACAAGACCTATATACAACTCTCATGTATGGGCCGGTGCTTCAAAGGGCTTCTCGACCGCGTACTGGAGAGGGCGAAGGTTCTTATTAATGACGGTAGGGTAGCCAATTCTATTGATTCATTAGAGCATCGTCGCAATGTGGCGTGTATTTCATTGTTCTATCGGTACTATGACGGAATGAGTTCTGACGAAATTAAGGAACTAATTCCTAGTAATCATATATTTTTTGACGTAGTACTCGTATTTCTCGTAGAGCTCATCCCTTTGTAGTTGATTGTCCAGTAAATCGCACAAAGCATTATAGGAAGAAATCGTTCTTTGGCCGCACTATTCGTTTGTGGAACAATGTTTTTCCTGCACTTACGACATGGACAAATTTAAATTGAACATAGACACTACTCTATCCATCCTCCCTCCCACAATCTATTTTCCTAGTACCAGCACAATGCACTGCATGAGTAGGGGTTATCTCCTGAGTGCTGGTCTAAAAAAAAAGAAAAAAAGTGGCATATATTTCGTTAAAATGAAACAATGGGATAAATTAAATAAATGGTAATAAAAAGTGTCAAAAGTAAAAAAGGATCAAAAGCGATACTTTAGTGTCACAACGGCAATGCTGGTTAGAAGGGAATTGTAATTGAAGTACTTCTTAAAGGACGATAAAATAAAACAACACTTTAAATGTTTTTTTTTGTTTATCTGTACAATATTAGTATTAGGTTTTTTTTTATTTTTTTGTTTTAATTTATATTTTTAAATATGCTTTAGTTTCTTTTTTCTTGTTGTTGTTAATATTTCAATTGACATACATTTTAAATTATTACGATATTTAAAAATTTTGCGGACATTTACAAACTTTTTATTTTCGAGTGCATATTCAGTTTTGCTTTGCTCATACATTTTCATATAAATTGTTTATTTATTTATTTTAATTTTTTTTTTAATTTTTTGTTTGATTTTTTTTTATAATTTGGAGAAGCGAAATGATGAATGGTTTTCTTATTTAAAATTTATTGATTTTCGTTTCTTGTTGTTAAAACTACAAATTAAATTTATTACACAAAAGATGATGAATTAATTATCAGACTTAAGAAGATTATTTTATATAATAAATATACTTATTTTTTTATATGTAAAAAATACAATCAATATCGAATAATTGTGTTTAATGTAATAATTAATTAATTCTTTGCATTTAATTTTTTTACAATAATTAATACTATTTTCCTTTTGTTGTTGTTATTGTTTTCTAATATAAAACATAAAAACAAAACTTTATATGTATATTTAATCGCATTATTGCATTTCGGTTCAATATTGTTTAAAGGATTTGATTTAAGAATTTGATTATTGGCTTTACACAAGGTTTGGCTTTTTAAGGATTTCATAGGTTTTTAACACAGTTTTTGTTATGATTTTTATTGCTTTGTTAGTAGGAGTTATCTATTTATTTTTTATATTGTATTGTATTTTTATATGTTTTTTTTTGGTTAAAAAATTTCGTTTAACTTGTGAAAATCTT
>JAKWBJ010000486.1:4737500-4790000 GCA_023159175.1 Wohlfahrtia magnifica | reverse complement strand
ATTGTAAACGTATGTAACGTATGAAATATTGTGGATATAAAATCTTTTATCAATTATTTGTCTAAATTTATTCTTTGGTTTTCATTCTTTTCTATGCTTATTTATTTCATTTCTTCTATGATTTACATTTACTCTCATTCTTCAACGTTTAGTTGAAGTTTTTTGGTAGTTATTGCCAAAAAAAAATTCTAATTTTAGTCTTTAGTGAAAATAATATTTTTGTAATAAAAAATACACCTTTTTCGAATTCAATTTTGATTTAGGTTGAATGCATATAAATATTAATGAATAAGTCTTGATCTTCTTTTAATGCAATATATACGTATTTAACAAAAATTTTAAAAATAACAATATTGTTAAATATAAATCTTAAAAAAAGTATTAAATAATAAAAAATATTGTTAAAAAAACACAAAATAAAAATAAAATAAATAAGGTTGATTTCAATTGAAATTATTTTTTACCGCCAGCAAACATAGATATTTTGTTATACATCACTTGCATATATATTTTTAGCAACATGCTATAGCCTGAATTCAATTTTATCATATCGTCACTTTAAATGCAAACGGACGTAACTAAACTTTTACTTTTTTTCGTATAAACAAAAGACGTAACAAAATCAATAATATTGAAGCGTGCTTTACAATTTTTTCAGAATTTTCTTATAGTATGGAGACTTAACATATTAAGTTTTTAACAATTTTCTTTATTTTTCTTCATATTTAGTTTTTTATGTTAGTTATTTTTCTTTTGAGAGCGGATAGCTTATGCCCAGCAGTACAAAAGTTATAATAAATGAAAAACATCTGATTGTATACTATTATGTCAATAGGAAAAGTTTAACATTTTTCAGCACATTCAACTAGCATCCGATTTGGATGAGTCTCGTTCTCATTTGGATGGGTTTGTAATACATTGGATTGTTATTGCAGTTTCGATTATGAAATTTATTTGTTTTTGCTGCTATTTTCCTAATTGTTTTTTTTTAATTTTTCCGAATTAAAATGATAGAAAAGTGTTTTTAAAAATGCAAGTGGACTAATCGCGTTTGTGGTGTATGGAGCAGTCTATATGAAAGCGATTGTGGCCTATAAACTGGATTTTCATTATTGAATTAGTGATAAATAAAATGAAAAAAATAAATATTTGACAATAAAAACCATTCCAACTTTAACTTACAATGTCTGTAGCATTGAACACATCCAACCTTCACTTACGATGTCTATAGTATTGGACCCATCTGACGGCCTGAGCCAACGCTGTGTAAATGTAAATAGGAATTGTATACAAGCATTTGATGGGTCCTACTTACATCGTATGTGGTCTCGGATCGAAGATGTAGGTGGTAAAAATTTTGATGGGTATTCTCCTGAATACTCACTTTCCTGGTTGTAGAAAGGTGGCGTTTGAGGAGCCGGAGAGCTAATGTTTGGCTACAGTGACGGATGAGGAACGGGTTCTGGTGTTTGACATGGTGACATTGGACATTGTAACATGGTGGGTCCAATCCTTTGGGTCTTACAAGTCTCCTGGCCCAGATGCGATTATTCCGGCCATGTTGCAGAATGTTCCCATTTCTGCCCTGAGGTTCCTCGCTAGTATTAGAGTTTGCATTCTTGATAGAATTATGCCTAAGGCGTGGAGAAGGGTGAGGGTGGTTTTTATACCTAAGGCCGGTAGATCTTGCCCCTCCATTCCGGGTGATTTTAGGCCGATTAGTCTGTCATTGGTTTTGCTGAAAACGATGGAAAGAGTGGTAGATTTGTATCTAAGGAGAAAGACCGATAGGTTAACTTTTAACATGCCTACTTCAGAGATAGGTCTATGGAGACTGATCCACACGAGGTCGTCGGCCACATTGAGAGGGGTTTGCACTATGGAATTTATACCCTTGCAGCCTTGTGATCAAGGAAGCACTGGTTGATTTTGGCGTTCATGATTTCCTGGTTGAGTGGATAATTAGTGTGCTTAATGGCAGAATTGTTCGCTCGGAACTTGGCGAGGTACGCCTTGAGAGACTGGTATCTCCCGGTATTTCTCAAAGGGGGCTACTTTCACCCTTAGTTTGGAGGAGGAGGGTGGAAAATTAGTTTGTTACGTTGACGATCTGATGATTCTTGTGAAAGGGAGCTTTCTCCTAACCGTTAGCGAAGTCATGCAGTCGGAGCTTAGTAAGTTATTTTCCTGGGCGTCCGTCAGGGGCCTTAACGTTAATCCTTCCAAGACTAAACTAGTTCTCTTCTCCAGAAGATACAAATTGGAGAAGTTTGAACTACCTAGGTTAAATGGGGTTATGTTAAGACTGTCTGATGTGGCCAAGTTTTTAGGAGTTTTCTTGGTTAGGAAACTTAATTGTAGGGAAAATACCCTTTTGAGGATGAATAAGGGCTTCAATGCTTACTATGCGGTTAAAAGTGCGATTGGTAATAACGTTTTCACACTTGTATACATTTTGTAGGAACGCATTGAAGATGTTAAAAATGTGAAACAGCTACTATCAGCAGTTGTCAAAATAAGAGCATAAATACCATTTAAAAATCAAAATAAATATTCATATCTTCCGTCCAAATAATAATCATGATGGCTAGTCATTTTATATATGCACATATTAAAAAAAGCATAACAAATATATTTGAATAGAAAATACTAAAAATTAAAAAAAAAGTAATTTTTTTTAAATATCTATATAATTAATAGGCTAACACATTTCTTTGTACCCCTCTTACGCCCGTTCTACTGCGCCGGTTTTAAAAAGATATATGTACTATATGGGGTTAAAACTTTTTCTGTGCAGATGTGCATAATATTAAGTTTATTTAAATCGGTCCAGTACTTTTGGAGTAAAACGACTGTAAAACTCTTACTAACGCAGAAAGAAAGAAAAAAACATTTTTTTGTGTAGCTACAAATAAAAAACAAAAGAAAATATGTATGTCTATATGTACAGTTTGTCAAGAAAATCTTTTTATATAGTGAAAAAAGAATTAGGTTTGACTTTTATCATTAATTAATTAGTTTTCGTCTAGATATTAGCTAACAAATAAAAAAATAATAAATTCTGATTCAAAAATAAAATTAAAAAAAAAAAATAACTCTAGAATTTTGTTGTCAAGAAAATGTTTTTACATACTAGCATAGTTCTAATAAATGGGATGAAAATATTGAGTTGCAAGATAATCAACAACATTTTGTATGGCCAATATTGGCATCAATTACAGCTTAGAGACGCCTTTTCAGGAATAAATTAAATTTTTGCACACATTCAGTTGAAATTTTATCTCATTCTTCCACAATTACAGCCCCTAATTCACCTTGGGTTTTAAGACGCCTCTTGGCAGTACTTCTTTTAAGATAAGTCTATAAATTTTCATTGAGTTTAAATCTGGACTCTGAGCATAAGTGTCCAGTACTTTCCGACAATTACAAAGAAGCGAAGTTCTTAAGAAAAGAGCCTTCTGTTTTGCCCTTTTTGACCCTTTTTGAAAATGAGTAAAGTTCCAAAATTCATCACGAAAATTATCAGTGCACTTAGCTTTTATATATGTATGTGGTATATATGTATGCATAACATGTATGAGTTTTGTGAACATATAATATATAAAATTGCATTTGATAATATTATTACAACTGACTTTTATGCAACTGTCATATTCTATGCATACCTATTTTTTTCATATAAAGTTTGACAATTGTGTAAAATGAACTAATGATCAACTGCTATTATGCCCCGATTTATGTACGTGTTTCGGCTTAAGTTTTGGCAGCAAGAAGCTTTTATATTTTTTTAGTAGATTTCCATTTAATTTTGTAGTTTCGCGTGCCATCCATATACACACATGTTCATATTTGCAACAAAATAAATGCAAATGAACAAGTAAATATTACATTCCCAAATATCTAATTATTTTAACTTACGTATACAAATATATTTGTTTGTTTGTGGTTAAATCAAAAATAATAGATGACCAGCAGGCTTCAAACAAATAATGCTGTAAGACTGCTCTTCCTGAAGGATATCACAATAATTCAAGTGAATTTATGATAAAAAAAATTGTTTTTAAATTTAATGATTGAATATGGCTCTATAAAATATAAATTAACAATAAAACAATTTTTAACATTTTTTTTTTTTTGATAATTAGTTACCTAATACTGCAGAGCATGTACACTTTTTTGTGTGCAGAAAATTGAATTTATTATTTTTCTTTAAGCTTAAAGGATATGTTGCACAACAAAACTCATATACTTTTGTTTTATTTTTCGCGTAGATTTACATTATTTCTTTTTTGAAGGTCCAGACCTTATAGATCTATGTAAAATTCAGTTTTCGAGGTGATATGTATACTTTCCTGTGCGACTGTATATTCAAATTTATATGAATTTGTTACATATATAAATATTTAATTTGCCTCCTAGTAGTGCTTCCGCTAAAAGAATTTTTCAAAACTATCACTGATTAAAAATTAAGTTAAAAACAAACTTCAAATATAAACTTGTGAAACAATGCTTTCCTCTCTCGTTTTGCTATAATCGGACCTGGAAAAATCTACTCCAAGTAAAGAATTAATTACAAAATATAGAATAGGTATTTCTAAAAAGTGATAAACATTATCAAAATTTTTTGTAAAAGTAACTTCTTTCTTTTTGATATGACTAATATTTTAATGTATCTGTAAATTGTGTTTTTAATTTCAAGACTAATTTATATTTAAGTATGCATAATTACTTTTATTTTAGTTTAATGTATTTAATTAGCTGTTAAAATTAGTTTTTTTTTTAATTGATATAAATCATATTTTTTGTGCACAAAAAACTTAACCCTATTTTACTTTAAAATACCCTTTTTTGACCCTTTTTTTCTCAAATACCCTTTTTATGACCCTTTTTCGAAATTTTCAACGGCAACACTAATTTGGGGGACCTATGGTGAATGTATAAATAGGTTTGTTCAATAACTTTACTTGCAGAAACTTGCAATTAGAGAGTAAAAAATTTTGTTGCAAAATTTTCTCTCAATTTTTAATTACAATTTCTTAAATTTCACAAAACCTTTTTTATTTTTATTGCAATTTGTTTAAGAAAACTTGATTTGTAAACATAAACACAAAACAGCAACTAAAAATTTTACCAGGAGGAATTTGCAAGAATTTTTTGTATCTCAATTTATTGTTCTCTTCTGACGCTCTCTCTCATTTCAGATAATGCTTTACCGGTTTCTTTTGCTTGATCGTTCTTTTGCTGTTATTGTTAATATTCAGATCATTTTGAATTAATAGGAAAAATAAATCAGAAAATCCGATTTTTAATGATAAAAGTTAAAAAGATTTTCTTGACAAACCGTATATTTTTTTTATTTGTTATATAATATTTTTTATTTGTTATATAATATTTGTTATATATATTTTTTATATTTTTTCTGATTTTTTTTTACGAAATTTTTTGAAAAATTTTATTTTATACATACATATGTATATATTTTAGGCTTGTATATATTTGAAAGCTAATATTAGATGATAGAATGCGGCTGACTGTATCAGACGCTATGTACACTGGTATTTAAAAATATGTTAAACAAATAATGAATAATTTTTTTAATGCCATAAATATCATTAACCAAATAATCATAATATCAAATTATTACCATTTGCTAGCGATGGCACTAAAATTAACCCAAGGTGTTAAGTGGAACAAAATGATTTAGGAACATTTCATAAAGATGTTGAAAAATGTTAAATTTTAAACCTGTATAATTCTTATGGAAAAATTTCAACATTTTTGAAAATTTATGTTAATTGATGTTAGATGTTGATAAGTGTGAAAAGCCTATAAGAGATGGGGTCTTCGCCCGGTGATGGTGAAGTGGATCTATGACTCCATAGTCATACCTGTCCTCACCTATGGCTGTATCGTATGGTGGTGAGCTCTAGAAAAGGCCAGTCTGGATTTTGAACATTCTGCCATTTTAGGGTGGCTGCGAATGCGACTTCAATAGGTACCCTTTGGCAGTTTTTCTGAACAGATGGCATGATGTTGATAGATTTCTAAATGGACTTGCTACCTTACAGATGGATCTAAGTTCGAGTAGAGCACGACTGACGCCAAGGCTGGCTGCAGAAGTACTCTCCTGAATGTGTGCAGCGTTAAGTTATGCTGGGTTCTGGGGCACAATTTTGTGCGGGGAAATGAGATTGCAGATGAACTGGAGAGCGCAGGCACGGCTAAGGAAATCGAAATGGCATACGCGTCTGTTAGACCGCCGCTTGGTTTCTTTGGGGACTTAATAGAGAGCTGGGCCCGTCGAAGAATGGTATTTTTAGTATTCTGATAGGTTTTGTGACTAGGCATTGCGCTCTGAGGGCAAGGACGGGGATATGGGAAGCAGACACCCCAAATTTCTGCTGAGTTTGTAGCGATACAAAGAATCCAGAAACTGTAGAATATATCCTCTGTCATTGCCCCGCTTTTCATGAACCAGGGCTTTTTCAATTGCCTGGGTGAAGTCGCATCAGTCAGGATATGTGACCTAGAGGGCTTTGTGTCAGCTCTGGGCTAGCGCACTAGATGGTGCATGGATCTATTTGGGCGTCTGTTGCTTTTCTACGACTTCTTTTCTTTCTTATTCACTCATTTTAATTACTTTCTTCATTCCTTCTATATCCTCACTCTGTTCTTCCTTTATCTTTTCCTTCGTTTTCTTTTCTTTCATCTTTCCTCTGTGGTCTCTGGGTGGGGTACTTCGGTACCACCTTTTCTACGTACCTATCTACCTACCAAAATCCTTTTGACATACTTTTTTCTGAAACACAAAGACGTAACTACACTAAAAGTATTTATATTTTAGCTTATTTTTTATTTGTATGTTTATGTTAGTTAGTTAGAAACGTGATGCTCATATTAGTAGTCCAAACGAACCTACATGTCCGCATCCCGGCCCGAACCGAACCAACTAGACGCATGCACAAAAGAAGAGACACTACTGATACTCACATCAGCCAATTCCGACACGGCATACAGAAACGGACTGCCATTTGGATTTGAACACTGGCACAGTCTTCTTCTCTTCCTTATCCTGACAACCCCTACAGTAGTCATAGAACGGTAGACCTAAACTCCTAGCATGCGCACCAGCCAACCAGTGCCCAGCAATGACAGCCACCAGAATTCGTAGCCTATGTCGCGGCATCCCCATTTGTCTTGATACAGATCATGTGGGTTAATTGTCCCACCGTAACTGTCCCCTGTCTAACATGTACCGCATCCCAACCAAGTGGTCAATCTCCCCGTTACCAGCTCTGGTGAGATACAAACGGAGAACATTCTATCCAGAAAGGGTTTGGGTGTACAGTAATCTATCCCATCAGCGATCGTATCCAAATATCTAAAGATGGCCGCATGCCAGTAATCGCTGTCAGTTCATGCTCTTGTCATCTTCAACCTTATCGCAGACATGATCGCCGTCTTCCTAGCCATCATGTCCACTAGAAACCAGTTTAGTAGTACAAACAAGGACTTCGAAGGAGTGGACCTGAATGCACCTGTAGTCATCAGTGCCGCACTTCGCAGAACTCTGTCAAAGATCCTGCTGTGTATGGACTTCTCAAGAGACCTCCGCCATACAATCGCACAATACATAAGTATTGGCTTAACCACCGTGTCAAAAATTAAATTGGAATTCATAGGATTTGGACCCTAGGACTTTCCGACGGCCCTATGACAAGTGTACAGCGCAACATTAGCCCTCTTCGCCCTCGCACGTGTGTTCTGGAACCAGGATAGTTTGGAGTTCTGAATTACCCACAGATACTTCGCGCTATCCGACAGAACCAGTTCAACCCCGTGCAGACGACGTAGTGAAAACAACGGAACTTTGTACCTGCGCGTGAATAGTACCAAAATCGCACACTGTCAGTGCTCCACCGACTAAGAAGGCCCAGAGATGTTTGAAGGCGATGCGACATTGTCTGGAGGAATTTTTTCGACACAGCCACAGCAACATCATCCGCATACGCTACAATCTTGAATCGATTAGAATCAAGTCTCACGAGCAGAGTGTTGACGGTAAAATTCCACAGTAGAGGGGAAAGAAACCCCTATGGATTTCTCCTTTCAGCCACCCTATGACCCTGTTGGTCAGAAGTCTCCCTATGAACCTGAACCAGATTCGACCTAATCGCATACGGTGTCACATTGTTAAGCGCCCCCTCTATATCCAGGAATGCCACTAGAGCATACCTCCCTGTGCTCGATGGCTTTTTCAATATACGCCACAAGCGAGTCAAGCGCAGATTTGCCCATAGTGTAGGCATGTTGGGACGCAGATAATAGGTCAGGTTCTATAGTACTGCTAGATGCAAGTTGACAAACCTTTTCAAAGTCTTCAGAAGAAAAGAATACAGACTGATTGGTCTGAAGTCCTTTGGACCCGTATGGGAAGTTTTACTCCTCTTCGGAATAAATACCACTCTGCTACGGTCCAAGACTCAGGAATATAAGACCATGCCAAGCATGCCTTATAAATAACCATCAGCCAAGGAATCACCAAATCAGCATTGTTCTGACGATCGGCGGGAATAATACCATCCGGACCAGGGGATTTGTACTAGGCAAAGCTACTCAACGCAAATCTCAGTCCCCTTTCCGTGATTGGAATGTGGAACTCAGTATAAACGTATGATTTGTCCGCGTGGAGCTCCACCATACGAAGACTGCCCGGAAAGTGCACGTCCAGCAAGTCATTCAAAATCTCCTGTCCGCTTTCGGTCCAGCTTCCACATGGCTTCTGAATGAAACCAGGGACCGACGGTGACGATGCCAAGATTTTTTGCAACCGGCTCGTCGCGGAGTGTCCTTCGACACTGCTGCAGAAGGATCTCCGAGATTTGCGTTTTGTGCTCCTAATCTGGTTCTTAAATCTATTCCATGAGGATCTATAAGTGGACTAGTCGCCCCTCTCATAGCCTCAATAAATAACCGATGACACTCTACGGATGCCGCCCAGATCATAATTCCACCATGGTGGTGGGCTTCCAAACCTTGCCGACCCTTGGTCTGCATGCCTCACCCATCGATCTATCGAAAGCTTTTGTCACAGTCTCAACAGAAGCCTTAATGTCGTAGTAACCATTTATGATCGAAGGATCCGAAAGAGTTCGGGACAGGATGTTGCGATGCTCCACCCAATACGTACACCTCCTGTTTTAAAATACCCTAGTTCGAGGCGGTCTGACCGCAATCTCGAAATCAATATAAAGATGGTCAAAGAACGGGCATTCCCTAGATAATGATAAGCGGCGTATTGCTCATTCTCGCCGCATTTGTAAAGCCACGAACCTTGCCATCGGAGGAGGTTCGCCATGGTCATGGGTCATATAGCTGGAGACCACAAAAATGGTGCCAGATCCGGTCTCCCAGGCCGCCGCTACCGTATCCTCATCTCTGTAATCAGATAGAATGAATATATTCAGATGTTTTCTTGCCACAATGCATGATCTAATCTTAGCTGACCCTGTAACATGTAGAATATAGCATATAGTTTGTCGCACGTATTTCACAGACCCTATAACCAACTATCCAGGATTCCTGAACCAGTGCCAGTTCCACTCCTCTCTCAACCATATTGAGAAGCAGCGCAGCCGAAGCTGTTTTAGAATGGTGAAGGTTAACCTGAGTTAAGGTTAAGGTTAACCTGAGTTACCTTCACCACTGTTGTCTTCTGGGATGACTGTGACGTTGATGCCGTTATGATCAGAGTTCAAGAGAGCGTTCTCGTCAACCACTTCGTCCATTTAATCAACAAGATCACCTAAGAGTGTTTCTTCTTGAGCGAAAGAACTAGTGCTTTCGTCGCAAGACATACCCTCCGGAGCTGGATTCTCATCCTAAGCCCCGGTAGGTCTGTAGAAAGATCGACTCGAATCCGTAGTAGATCTTTTCACCTTTCTTCCGTAAAGGTGGCAGGGATTCCCTGTTCAGCAGGAAAATAATCCTCGTGGATGAACCACACAATGCGGAGACCCTGGCAATAATTCAATCATGTGAAGGGATGTCAGGGTTTCCCCAACGGATGAGCTCCAGGATCTCCTTCATATCGGATGGTTCGTCGGGGATTTGGGCAATCGCCAAAGGCCGGCATTAAATCTCATCTAGAGTCACCACGTCGAGTCTAGCACCCTCCCACAGACTTTTCAAAAGGTCGATTGTCTGCTTTAGAAGCAAGACCGATCGCTCGTTTGAGCAAGGCATGAACTTAGGACTCTCCAAAACACTCCAGTCAGCTTATTCCGCACTAATTCCATGTTTTTCCGTGAAATAGAGCAATCAGAGTCACTCCTATCAATGATAGCCCATATTAGATGACCTTTGGCCGCCTCACTATAAGACCTATCAATTGATGTCTGTGGCTTTGGAAGTTTAGTCCCACGCTATTGGCCATACCTCTGCTCCTCCTCTTCCGAACGTTGTCGTTTAGGCGCACCATTTGACGCCAGAGGGGTTTGCTTAGGCTGTTCGGCCAAATACGATTTGACCCATTTATATGTTTTTACTTTATTATTTTTAAACCACATATGTTTATATGTTTTTAATACATATAGATGTTTACATAATTTTAAATGAAAATAAAATTATTTAATTTCACAAATAAAAAATTACAGTCAATTTAAAAGAATTTAAAAGCAAATTAAATATGTATGTGACATTACAAACTTCTTCATTTTCAAAAGGAATTACATAAGGTGTGCTTCAAAATGATAAGGTCACCTTGATATTTGCTCAATTCATCAAACTATAAAATATTAAGTATGGCCACCTTATTAAAAAAAATTCTACGTTCAAATGAGTGAAGCCGGTTTTGCTCTTAGAAATGTACCATTATTATTATGTTTGTTTAAATTTATGTAAATAAGTGCAAAATTCAATGCGTCAAAATGATAAGATCAGTGATTATTAAGCAAATAAACTAACCAGAAGGTATCACAATTGTTTTTTGTAATTATTTATACTTTAAATAATATCTGCGCGGTATGGGTCGCGGGAAATATTTGTCATCTTATGAACAAGGACAAATTATGGCACTTCATGAGCAGGGATTAAGTATGCGTGGAATGACGAAAAAACTGTTTGTTTTCTGCATAATCATAACGCACAAGCAGTCCCCACAAATTTTCCATGGGGATTAAGACGGGGGAACGTGCCGGCCAATCAAGTACTTTAATATTGTGCTCCTCAAACCATTGTCTGGTCGACTTGCTGACATAGTACATTTTTGTATATCTTGAGAACGGTAATAATAAAAGTTTCTAAATTTGTCTTAAACAACTTCTGGGACAGGGCACATCATCAGTCAATAACTAAGAGAGATTAAGTAGCACCTCCCATTCATACTAAATATAGAACATTGCATGTGTGGAAAGCTTCGTTGTCTATTCACATCACTCAAAAACTGCACACTGGAAAAAATTATCATCACTAATTATTTTCTCAGTTCTGCAAAATTTTATATAAAAGTGAAAGTTTACTAAATTTTCATTACTTTGAAAAATATTTTTGACTTCTGCCTATATTCTTCTGTTTGAAATGGCTTTTGCTACAAATTGAGTCACACATACTGCAATTTCAGGAACATTATCGCCATTTTCTACAATTGTCCGGTATATGTTACAATCATCCTCTACAATATCGCTTGCAGAAGATTGGACTCCTTGGGCTTCACCAGCCGGATTCAATTGTTTTTCAAGTTGAGTTAAATTGGCTGTAGCTTTTTTCAAAGGAGATTGCTTATAACTCCTGCCATCAGGTGCATTAATCTCGGCTTGATAACCTAAACCAACGCAAACCTAACAATAAACCTTTAAATTTTAAAATGTCTACCCTAACATTTTTTTAAACTTACTATTACCAACTGTCGGCATCTCTTACTGGTGCTCCCATTAATTAAATTTCTATCGTAATGTTTTCGCTGTGTTTTTGAAATCGTCCACATTGAACCTCTTTACAATTTCCCTTGCTAACTCGGATTATTTTCAAGTTCCTTATTTAATTTTTTATATTGTTTCGAATTAGTTTTTTTTTCATTCTAACGCTTCACTTTATCACTTAAGCAAAAAAAAAAAACAAAAATCAAGTTTGTATTTCCTACTTGTTTAAGTCATCGCCAAAAAGTTTGTCGAGAATTCAAAGTCGCTATTGACAACTTGTCGACTCTCATGCGACTTACATAATACCAAATACTCGACAACAGTAGCCGATAAATGTCAACGTTGTCCATAATACCGATTTACGCCGGCGACAACGACCTACATAGGTCTGAGTATATTTCTTATATTTTTTCCAACATTTATATACTATTAAAAACTTTTTTACTTTAAATATATATCTTTTTATTTATTTTATAAATTTGATCATTATTAAATCTTTATATTTATATATAAGATGGATGGATAGTAACAAAAGAAAAATTAAATTAAAACATAAAAAAATAGTTATTCAAAATTCGCTTTAAAATATCATAATTTTTGATAAAATGTGTATGTTTTTCTTTCTCTTTTTTTTCTATTGCGAACATAGAGAGAGATAGAGTAACACAAGTATTGAAAGTCTCGAACATATAGAAAATTGTAACTCTTCTTAAGTCATTTTATTCTGTTTTGTTGTTGTTGGTAGTTAAGTCTATATATATATATATGCATGTAGATGTTGTAGTAGTTATAGGCTTGCTTAGTTAAATACAAGTTACAATATATAAACTATACATTATTTGATTACATATATATTTATATAAAATGTTATTTCTGTGTCTGGTTTTAACTATTCAACTAATTTAGTATATAATTTGTAAATAATTATTGATAATTAGTTTACAGCATCATAATTATAGGTTTTTTTGTTTGATTTTCTACAAAAACATCTTCAGCTCAAGAGTTATTAAAAAATACATCTTTAAGGAAATGCAAAACCAACAAATTAAGTAGATTAAAAAAATGGACTTGGTTAGCATACAAATTGCCAAATATTAATGATATAATAATGTTTTTTAAGTTCTTGTTACTCCAGGTAAAAGATAAACTTAAAATATTTCTTTGCTTGGCGTTGATATACCTAAAGCTTCTTCATAATCATTTGTAGCGTTAGTAGAAGAGGCGGTCGATTTGTGAGATTTCTTTTTATCTTTATGATGATGATGATGCCTCTCCTTCTTGTCCTTTTTTTTCTTAGAACTAACCGTAGAGTCGACATTTAATACGTTTTGTATATTTTTCAATTCCTTTGATGTTTTATGATGTTTATGCTTTTCTCGCTTTTCTCCCGATTCGTTAATGTAAGGCGTCTGTATTTCTTCGATTGAAGTACCTAGTAAATTGGCGCTATTTACTTCTCTTGTATTAAGATCTGTTGACGATGATTTTATAGACTTTTTAGGTGTATGAGATGATTTATGTTTATGTTCTATTTTTTCCTTGTCCTTGTCTTTATCTTTTTTCTTTTCTTTTTTGTGTTGATGCGATGATAACGGTGAAGACGATTTTAATTTCTGGTCTATTTCAGTCTTCTCGTAATCATTAGAATATTTTTTCGATGATCTGTGTTGTTTGGGTTCTTCCAAATCAGGTCTAGGTAATTTAAAATCAAAGCAAAGTAATTTAAAAAATCAGAATTGTTTTTTTTTTTGTGTATTAACTTACATATCCAATTCAATGTCCAAAGCTCTATGCGGATCATCAGGATCAAATTTGCCATCTTTGTCATCGTTATCTGATAGGGAAACACCCTCTGGCATATCCAATGTGGTATTGACAATGTGTAAAGGTTTAGGTTCTATAAAACAAGCAAAGTTATTAATATATTTTTTCTTATTTCCGAAAATTTCGTATATATAATATTGTATATTACCATCTTCTGATTCAGTTGATGAATTGTAAGTGTCTTTTGATTTTGATTTCTTGCTCTTTTTTGATTTTTTATGTTTTTTCTTTTCCTTAGCGTGAGCTTTTTCTTGCAAAAGGTATTGATCGGAACGTTTTGTAGCTGTAAATTAAAGAAATATATAATTAATTAATTTATCAAGTATTTTTTTTTAAATTTCAATTTCAATTTTACCTCCAACTTTCAATGGAACGTCTAAAGATAACTCTGCTATAGGAATTTCGTCTATGTTATCATACTCGGCATTATGTTGTAAATTATTACTGCTTAAAGATCTTCCTTTAGATGATGATACATCAGGCGTTGAAGGAGAGGATTTAAGATAATGAGGATTATTAGACTGTTCTATTAAACGTTGCATGCGTTGACGTTCAATTTGTTCCGGTGTGAGTTCTTCACTAACTCTACGTCTATTAGTTGCTTCATCGTTATGCACCGACGAACTAACAAATAATTCTTCTTTATCATCATTTGAAGACGAGGAAGATTCATCTTCAGGTGGTGGATTTATCCATTCATCCAAATCCAGACCATCCGGCAAAGGAACTTTACGTTGCGCTTTAGGCGCTACCGGTATAAGTTCACCGGCAAAAAGTAAAGCCATCTCTTGTATAATTTCAATAGCTAATACGGGTATAGACGTTTGATGCTGTGCTTGTATATCTTTTGTTGTGTCAGTTCCAATAAAATCTATATTGTGATTGCAAGCAGCAGCAGTTGTAACATTAAATTGAGCTCTCAACATTTCAATAAGAATGCAAGCAGAATTGGCACGTTCTTGTACTTCAATATCAGTAGAACTATTAAAATCTTGTAATTTTTCTAAAACATGATCACACAGCTAAGAAAAACACAAAATAGTTAATTTGATTAATTTGTAAACTTTCAGCCAGCATTACTACATACTCTTATCAAACCAACGTGATCTTCATTTTCTAAACATGTTGTGGCCAAGCGTGTAAAGAGTTTAACAACATTTTGAACAAAAACTCCCTGTATATGACCAGGTATTTGACGAGGTCTTAATAAAATATTTAACGTTCTTTCAGCATCCTCCAACTCGCTGTTGAGTTAAAAAAAAAAAATAATAATAAAAAATAAATAAAAAAAACAAAAAAAATTTTGGTTATAGCATTAGAGTTGCATACGGAGAATACCAAACATACTTGGAAAACTCTCCTACAATCCAAGCGGCAGCATATAAAACTTCATACATAGAATTACTTTGAGAGGACACAGTAAAAGTGTCCAGAAGATTAGTCATTTCATTGACAGCAAATTGACGTACTACAGGCACACGTATGGCAACATCCAATAATTGCTCAGCAATTAGACGACCTGTAAGCAATTCCATTGAGTGTTACAGTTTTATATTTTTAATTTTTAAGTACTTTTTGTACAACTATTTACCATGTTTGGAACCAGCTTCTAGTTGTATTAATTCGACTAGAACCGTTAAATACCATTCAAAGTTGGTAACATATAAATATGAACTCTGTGAACATATCTCGATAACTTTAAACAACAACTCATCACGATAGGCGGAACCTTCGGCTCTTTCCATATGACCCAAAAGTCTTTTAACAATTTCCATAAGATTTTTCTTAGAGACCATGCCATAGAGAAGATCCAGAGCTCTTAAACGTATCGATTCATCTTTATCGTCCAAACATGCCAATATCAAATCCTTATGGGCTTGAACACTTTTTGGATGAGTCTTTAAAATCTTTGACATAGCCAGCAGACCCAAGTATTTTACTAAAAATACAAATATTATTATATAAATATCATTGAGATGCTTAACTAATATCATAAGCTTACAATTTTGATCAGAGTCTTCGATTAATATACGCAACTTTTGCACACAAAGTTGTATAGAGGCACTATGGTTTGGCATACCACTGCTGATGCTTATTAAAACTGCAATCACAGTGTTGATACATTCATATAATAAACTCATAGCAGATGTGCTATTTTTTCAATAATAATCAAAAAGAAAAATACATTAATTACTATTTGCAACAAACATATACAATATATTAAACATAAAATACAAATAAAACAAGACAATTTTAAATCAAAATCATAACACACAACAACAAAATAAGCAAATTTTTTAGGTGAATTGTATGGCTTTTGCTTACAATAAAAAAATAAATAAATAATTTTTGCATTAATATTTAAAAAGAAAAATTAAAGAAAATTTATTGCATTAATTACTGATAAAAAACACACACGCTCATTTAAAATTGTTAAACAATATTAAAATGAAAATTATCATCAAACAAAATATTATTTTTTATAGCAATTTTTGATTGATAAACTGATTTATAGGTTGGTTGCTTTTTTTTGGTATGAACAAAACATAAACTTGCCTATGTATAAGATTTGTGAGTGGTTCTATTAATTTCTTTCCTAGCCGGGGTTCTAAAGGAGTTAAAGCGCCAAACTGCAAATGCAAAAAGAGATAAAAAAGAAGAGAAAATGATAAAAACAAGCTCGATAAATAATACAATAACAATAATAATAAATATACAAATGTGAACTTATTTTCTAAAAGTATATTCTTGAGAGATGATAATCATTGCATTGAGTATGAACTTGTAGTAAATTGAAAGATAGAGAGAGAGAGATAAAGGTAGGTATAGTGTTGAAGTGAAATATGCCTAAGAATGATAAAACAAACTATTTCTTCAATTAAATTTGTTTTTTTTTTTCTTCATTTTAATAGTTTAATGCCTTTTACAACAGTATTTTTGAAAGAATATTCAGAAAACAAATATATCATATTTTTGTTTTTATTAAGGGGGTGTAAACAAGACACATTAACAACATGAACAAAGGGATTTCACTTAATACAAATAATTTCTCAAGAAAAATAATAAAAGGTTTCATTATTTCTAAATACGCAAACTCTTCTGATTTTTTTTTTAAACTCATTGTACGACTTTGTGGACTTCAGTCTAATGTTTGAAAAATACAAAATATTTTCACACGTTAAAATGCATCGATACGTTGTGAAGAATTATTAAGCCTTTATAACAAAACACATCCGTTTGGTTGTAGTAGTCCCTCCTTGCTCAGGGATTGAGGACTACTTAAATCACCGCTGCAGTATTGGTTTATGTCCAACTCCACACCGAATCTGAAACAACCATACCCAGCTAATTAGGTATAAACCTCTACCACAACGTGCAATCTTCGAAGATCCGCACAGGAATCTAAGTTTCTGGGGCTTCTAGTGTGCATGGTGCAAGAATTAAGTCTTTTGTCACACCTAGTGGGTCAAAGCCACTACATATAGAATTATTTTTTTCTTTTTTTATATATATTATAACTTTCTTATTACTTTTTAAAAAACGGAAAACATATCGTATCTATATTCAAAAATTGCGCTTAAGTCGCTTTTTAATAATTTAAATATGCTTCTTCCAAAATCCTTCTGGTCATTTTATATGTGTATAAAAAGTAATAAAGTTATTGCCATTCAAACTCAACTATAAAATGCTCTCAACGTCATCTCGAGAAATGTCATAGACTGGAACCTGCAGGGACGTCCAGTTCATACATGGAGGAGGCAAATTGATGTGGAACTGGCAGGAATAGGCAGAAGCTGGGGCGAAGTGAGAGCTTTGACACAAGAGAGGAACATGTTCAACAGATTTATTTATGCTCCTTATAGGACCAAAGGGATATACATATGTATATGAGTGGTCGCATTAAATTAACACATCAAGTATAATGTTGCCGAGCTCCTTGCTTTAATTTTACAACGAGTGTCTTAACTTAGAACATCAAAGTTTTTTCATGAACAGTAACGTTACATTAACATGTTTAATAAAATGTAATGTCCAAGTAGTTAAAGCGACTTTGTTTTTCAACAATTACAATTGTTTTTCAACAAAAGCTTTACATCAACAAATACGATCATACTGATTCGCTACGCAGAGGCGAAATATTCGTGTGCCGCAGTACTTAGGCGCGAAAAGTCTCTATACGAACAGCGCCTACGTGCTAAAGTTCTTACTTTTCCGCGGGGAAGTAAGAGCTTTTGGTCATTCGTTAAAAGGCTTGAAAACAGCGCTAGTTCGGTTCCAGTACTTATAAAGGACGACCAAACATTCACTAACCCGACTGATAAGGCAAATCTGAAATGTTTGCAGATAATTCGAACTTGCCGGAGAGCGTTCAACCACTGCCCGAACTTGAAAGAGTATCAGTGACTATGCCTAGTATATTCTTTCGAGCACGTGCAGTTAAAAAGGTTCTTGCAAATCTCGACGTTAATAAGCCTTCTGGGCCGGATGGCATTCCAGCCATAGTCCTGAAGCAGTTCTCTTCGACGCTTGCGCGCCCTTTGGCTAATCTTTTCAGTGCGTCTTATCGTGCGGGTATTTTTCCATCTTGGTAGAAGATTGCCAATGTAACGGTGAGGCTAGTAACTCTCAATACTACCATCCAATAGCAGTTTGTTCGGCACTTTCCAAAGTTATGGAGAGTATGATTAATCATCATCTTGTATAATATTTAGAGTCCAACAATTTGCTGAGCGATCGCCAATATGGTTTCCGTAAAGGTCATTCTACTGGTGATCTGCTGGCGTTACTCTCTGAAGGGTGGAACAGGTCCATTCATGGATTTGGTGAGAGTAAGGTTGTGGCCCTGAATATTTCTAAGGCGTTTGACAGAGTCTGGCACGAGGCTCTCAAATCCAAACTTGTTGCCTTCGGTGTCGGTAGTCACTTCTTTCGATTCATATCGAGCTTTCTCAGAAATCGCACTATAAGAGTGGTTATAGACCGGATTTTATCCGACGAGTCAAGGCTCTGTTCTTTCTCCAACTCTATTTCTAATATTTCTTAATGACTTTCTTTTTCTCACTTCTAATCCTATCTACTCTTTTGCAGATGACAGCAACATTTGTCATTCATATTCTTTTGATCGTAGGCCGAGCCTTTTGGAGATTGGGGCGAAAAGTCGGAATATGAATGACACACTTACAAGCGACCTGTCGAAAATCTCTGAACAGGGTCGACATTAATACGCGCAAGACCAAATGTTGCTTTCTGACACACAGACGTGGTGGTGTGTTGTCATTTGTATCTAAGGGTAATGTAGATATTGAGGAATCAGATGCTCTTGATGTTCTGGGCATGAGAATTCATTGTGACGTTCGTTGGAACGAGCACATATTTCGAGTGTCAAAAGAAGCATTCAAGTGTCTCGGCTTTTTAAGACGGTGTAAGAATTACTTTACTCCATCTGATCTCCTTAATATTTATAAGACCTATATCCTATATATATGGGCCGGTGCTTCAAAAATCTATTTTGGAGCTTCTCGACCGCGTACAGGAAAGGGCGAAGGTTCTTATTAATGACGGTAGGGTAGCTAATTCTATCGATTCATTACAGCATCGTCACAATGTGGCGTGTGTTTCATTGTTCTATCGGTACTATAACGGAATGTGTTCTGACGAAATTAAGGAACTAATTCCTAGTAATCATATATTTTTACGTAGTACTCGTATTTCTCGTAAAGCTCATCCCTTTGTAGTTGATTGTCAAGTAAATCGTACAACGCATTATAGGGAGAATTCGTTCTTTGGTCGCACTTTTAGTTTGTGGAACAATCTTCCTGCGAATGTTTTTCCTGCCACGACATGAGCAAATTTAAATCGAACGTCCACCGACACTACTCTATCTATCCTCCTTCCACAACCTATTTTCCTAGTACCAGCACAATGCACTGTATGAGTAGGGGTTATTCCCTGAGTGCTGGTCTTATTAAAAAAAAAAAAAAATCTTAAAGCTCTTTCCAATTACAAAGCATTGAGGTTGCTCTATTTGGATTTGCAAGAAACTTTTAATAAACAATGCTTAATGCGTTATTTAAGGGTGACATTACTTATTTACTGGTAGTTTAATTTCACTCTCAATTACTTTAAGAATTTCCTAACAAATTTTAATTTTCTTTTGATTTTTTACTCTTTTGGCTCTGTAATAGAATACTGCGAAAAACCTATATGAACTAAATTTCTTCTAAAGCGAAAAAAGTCATTGTGCCTGCCTGCCAAAAAAATTAGTGATATTTGATATTTGAGTACAAATTTGTATGGCGGCAGCAAGGATATTATGTAATATATACATAAAGCACTTATTTTATGTCATGTAACTAACAAAAATAATATCCTCCTTCCACAACCTATTTTCCTAGTACCAGCACAATGCACTGTATGAGTAGGGGTTATTCCCTGAGTGCTGGTCTTATTAAAAAAAAAAAAAAATCTTAAAGCTCTTTCCAATTACAAAGCATTGAGGTTGCTCTATTTGGATTTGCAAGAAACTTTTAATAAACAATGCTTAATGCGTTATTTAAGGGTGACATTACTTATTTACTGGTAGTTTAATTTCACTCTCAATTACTTTAAGAATTTCCTAACAAATTTTAATTTTCTTTTGATTTTTTACTCTTTTGGCTCTGTAATAGAATACTGCGAAAAACCTATATGAACTAAATTTCTTCTAAAGCGAAAAAAGTCATTGTGCCTGCCTGCCAAAAAAATTAGTGATATTTGATATTTGAGTACAAATTTGTATGGCGGCAGCAAGGATATTATGTAATATATACATAAAGCACTTATTTTATGTCATGTAACTAACAAAAATAATAGTGATCCTCCTTAGATTACAAGGAGGCATTTTGTCAAATATCGTCGAGTTATTTATTTACACAAAGCCAACCTAGGCAAACGGAGAAACACTATTCCCCTTATATATTGGTTTTATATATAGGCAATACCTTATTTACGACGATAAGTATTTCAGCTTAAAATATTCATTCAAGCAATTCTATAAGTTTTTCAAGTACGAAAAAATTGTATTGTTATTATTTTAGAATTCTTAGACGCTTACTTGCATACACTATTGTAATGATAGTTAATTAAAGAAAATATTTCAATGAAAAAGGAATCAATAATAAAATGTTCAATAAGTTTTATTCTCTTCTGATAATAAACAGTCGTTTCAGAAGCATATTTTTTTTAAATTTAGCCATAATCTTTAAATATATATATATATATATATATATATATATATATATATATATATATATATATATATATATATATATATATATATATATATATATATATATATATATATATATATATATATATATATATATATATATATATATATATATATATATATATATATATTAGTTCTTTCATAAAATGAACGTGTTATGTGTTTAACCTGTTTTCTGAATACATTCAGTTTTTTATTTGTGTAGAAAAATAATATAAGGAATGTGTATTCCCTTAAATATTTGAGACGTTTTGTGTTTTAAAATCAAAAAGTAGAAAAAAATTATATATTAAATTAATAATAATAATAACACTACAAAACAAGCTCATTAAGTTGAATAACAACAAAAAGTATAATAAATTAATGTGTAGGCAAGGTGGGAGAGGATTAAATCAAACTTAAACAAATATAGCTAAATTGAAAATAAAAATAGATCGAAATAAATCAATTTCAAGTAAGACACATAATCCAAAAAACATTAAACAAAAAGTATATTGAAAAGAAAAATGAAAACAATAGAGAAACATATTTAAACCTGGAAATAATTTCAATCAAGGGCTGAGTTAATTTACGTCCCAACGCTGGTTCAATTGTGGTAAGGCTGGCAAACTTTTGTTTGATATTTTTCAATTTAAGGAAGGAAAAAAATATTGGGAAGGATATAAATATAAGAATTCATTTTAAAAATTAGTAAAAACAAATAAACTAAAGCGTAAACTATAAATAAGTGTTGAAAATAGAATTTTTTCTTTTTTATATATTATTATACAAGATTTTAAAAGCGTTTGAAAAAAGTCAAAAACTTAAAATGATTAAACTCACCAATTTAATAATTTTAATAAGCATCCAATTATTGGTTGATGTTGTCATTAGCTTAAAAAATACAGGAGCTAAAGGAAGATAATTTTTAGGATTCTTACGTGCTAATTCGCAAACAACATTAACGGCAGCTGATTGTACACCTATAAAATCAAAAAGAACAACAATAACAACAAAATTATAATTATGCTATAAATATAAAAACGTTATAGAAACCTGGATCAGGATCTTCTAATTTCTCTTTGAGTTTAGGAAATGCAGGTTTTAAAGCTTCAGGATAACGTAAAAATACTTTATACATCATAAGGACGGCTTTCATACGCAAATATGGTTTTGTTGAACTCATCTAAATTTAAAACAAAAAAATTATAGAAAATTTTACACATTTAACGGTAGATTTCATTGTCCTTACTAATGTCATGATATCATTAGCTAAATCTCTTGATAAATCGGGTGATATAAAACAGCTCAGACCACTTAAGGCCACTCCAGCATCATATTGGTTTTGTGAATTTAAATCCTTGCGTATCATATTGGTAGTCAACATTAAAAGCTGCA
Source organism: Wohlfahrtia magnifica (assembly GCA_023159175.1). Taxonomy (NCBI): domain Eukaryota; kingdom Metazoa; phylum Arthropoda; class Insecta; order Diptera; family Sarcophagidae; genus Wohlfahrtia; species Wohlfahrtia magnifica. The sequence continues at coordinate 4,767,614 of JAKWBJ010000486.1, read as the reverse complement.
ACAACAAGATAATTCAACGTTAATAAATAGCAAAGGGCATTAGTTATGTACTACTATAGTGAAATAAAATATTATACCACCTTACCTCACTGTCCGGATGAAAGCATTGACTAGCCGCCAAATAACCTATTCGCTTGCAAGTAAATCGTGAAGAACTCATTACTTCTATTATGTTAAAACCAGCCCATGAGATATCATATCCCAACATTTGTATCTATTTTTTGTTTTTGTTTTGCGCAAAAAATGTGGGTGTAAAAGGATGTAAAAAAAGAGGAAACATGATTAATTAGTAACATTTAATCAAATAAAAAAGTAATTAAAGATACAAAATCAATAGTAGTTAGCATATATTTTCTTCTTTTGCTTAACATCATCAATTTTGACAAGATGACGATATAATAGTGATGATGCCCCGTAACTCACATCGTCACTTTTATGTTCTCTGTATTTCTAGTGCCCTTCGTAAGTGCTTTTTATTCGTAAGGATGTTTTAAGTGCTTTTCTTTTCTTTTTCACTATATTTTGATGTACTCGCATATAAGTTGCCACTTATTATTTTAATTCGTGGTAGCATTCTATATCTTTTTTGATACATTTAGTTAAAATAAACTCTCCCTATACTTTTATTTTTCTTTAAAAGCTGAGGATTTTTGTTTATTACGATGTCTTATGATAAATAAAAATAACTTACAAGAGGTTTTTAACTTACATATGTTAATTTGGCCACAGCATTACATTTTACATTGATATTATCTTGACGCAATTCCTGTTTGATTTCTTCAATACATTGAGAAATGTATTTTGCCTAAAAAGAATATTATATATAAAATTTAGTATCCAAAAACAAAAATTAAAAAAGGGCAACTAAAAAATATTTAAAAAAAATATGTGTGAATGTACGTATGTATGTATGTTTAGAAGTCATATCAGAAATAGTCGAGGTATTTTAGAAATTTTTGAACTGAATTTTTTTATTAAAATTCTTGTGATTTATAGACTAAAGGTTTGGCCAAGTATTTTTAGCGGCTGTTCGGTTAGCTAATTTTTTTTTTTTAAATTAAGAGAGTTTAGCATACACTAAAACAGTGCTAGGCATACGGTGTAAGGTTCGGGCTATATAGTGTATGATGGAACATGATGGAACGTAACATCTTTTTCTATTGGCTCATATGAGATAATTCTCTTCAAATTTTATTGAACATTCAACAAAACCTTCTTTATCTACAAATTCAGGCTTTAAAATCATTTATGGGGGTCACCGGCAATCGACAGATTTTTTCAAATTCGCGTTAATTCATATGGAACCCAAACAATAAGCTTTATCGCCGGTCTTTTTTGCCAACCAAAAAATTTGATAGATCGGCCAAAGCGAGCACAAAATTGAGAAATTATTCCTGGCCTACGGCGTTTACTAACAGCATTCTCGCCATACTCCTTAATTTTTTCGGCATATTTTTACGTTTTTTTATTTTTTATAGAAAAAAAGCATTTCAAATCAATAAAACTTTTTAAACGAGCGTCAAAATCAAACTAGTGTTGCCCGATATATGTGCATCAAAACCATTTCATTTTAAAACCAATTTACTTTTTGTATTAATAGTAATATTAATAAAAATCTTGAATATGGTTTGTTGCAACTATTTTTTTCGGTTCAAATCGAAATTTTCTTCGCTTGACAAATTTGGTATTCTACGTTTCGTTTCCGTTCAGTTTTATTCGATTGTATATATTCTGTATTACGATCGTAGCTTTGTTTTTCTAAGTTGTTAAAGTTATGATAGAGAATCTTTCGATTTTTTTAGTCCATGCTGTATTATTTGGCTCACATTTTTTATAATATTAACGTTGCGATAAAAAAGAACGAAGTGGAAATACCTTTCCTGATAGGCGCTATTGAGTAGAATAAGGTTCTGTTTTTGCAATTTTCAAAAAATCTAAAATCTCGAATTACGAATGCAAAACCGGTTTTTCGGACCCTCATGCACTTATAAGCTAATAATTTGCTGAATATTGTCCAATTTTAAATATCTTATCGGATTTGGAAAGAGATACAGAGCTTTAAATGAAGAACCTGTGTGTATTTCTGAAGCAAATATTTTCCACCCAAGTTTTTTCACATTTTGTAAGTGTAGAAGCGTTTTTGCGCACTATTTTATATAGAAATCGTTCTAATTATGAATTAATAAAGAAACCATATTAAGTTATGAATAACATGATATTTAAGATTTAAAAATCTGTTGGAAATTGACGGAGTACCGACACACATGGTAAATATCTCCAAAGTAAATATTAAAACACAAAATAATAGTATTACAATAAAATTATATGTGAATAATTGATTAAAAAATACAAGGCGTTTGCTTTTAATATTTCATCCGTAATACAAATGCATTGACCTAAGAGTTTATCTCTGTTTTGGAATTATTCCCTGTTCTTATTCATTATTTTAAATTTTTTAATATTTCTTTGTTTAGAATTTAAATATTTTCTTTTTCATTTCCTTTTATTTTAATTTTGGATGGAAAGGTCAAAGTAGAGGCACGTTTCATTTGTATTTAAGATGATTTTAAAAAAATTGTATATTTTTTAATAAAAATAGTATTTATTCAGAACCTTTACTGATTTAAAATTGCAAATCAGGCTACTATAGCTTTAGTAGAAAAGTATTTAAAATACTGCTAAATAAATAAAACAAATATTGGCATCTGTTTTAATTTGTTTTAAAAATTCTAATCGTATGTACATGAAAATTGATCATGTCCAGAATGTCTAAAGTGGTAGGTAGTGCCGCCTTGTTGAAACCACCAGGTCAAAAGATGTTGGTAATTATCCACCAATAGTCGTTCACAAAGATGTGGACTAAAAACCAATTAGCCCCAATTCGGCACCATTGTGTGACATTGTCACTGTCACTACTTTGTTGGGATTGGTTTTGTTAGAAATTCACCTATTTTGTTTGTTGACGTATACATTCATACAGAAATAGATCTCATAACTCTGAAGAAAATAAGGGTCTGTTTCCAACTGCTCATTCAGTGAACATACGTCGTTTATCTTCAGCTTCTGGGTAAGTTTAATTCTACGAAAGGACAAGTTCTTGTGAGTGACGCGAAATAGACTGCCTAGTATTCTGCTTCACAGATCTTGCTTTCCATCGTCGTGCGATTGTTGAGTTATTGTTTACCTAACCAGTGAACTCTAATTTATCCACCACACCGAAAATGCTAAAAAACACATGAAAGTTGTTCAAATATCAAGGCTTTAATTACTTATTTATTATATAACTTAGTGTAGTTCGACAATTAAATTATGCGCTCTTTGCGCAAAGTATGTAATACAAAAATTTATGGCTTTTGCATTCTGACAATACATTTGTATTCTCATGTCTTAAGACTTTTTGCACCCTGCTACACTTTTATCTTTCCTTGACCCTAGCTTATTTATAAAAACCAAAGGTTACCTCACAATTCTTAAATATATTATTTATTTATGTAAATTCAAAGTATTATTGATACTAATAAAGAAAGATAATAATAATAATAATAATAATAATAATAATAATAATAATAATAATAATAATAATAATAATAATAATAATAATAATAATAATAATAATAATAATAATAATAATAATAATATAATAATAATAATAATAATAATAATAATAATAATAATAATAATAATAATAATAATAATAATAATAATAATAATAATAATAATAATAATAATAATAATAATAATAATAATAATAATAATAATAATAATAATAATAATAATAATAATAATAATAATAATAATAATAATAATAATAATAATAATAATAATAATAATAATAATAATAATAATAATAATAATAATAATAATAATAATAATAATAATAATAATAATAAATAATAATAATAATAATAATAATAATAATAATAATAATAATAATAATAATAATAATAATAATAATAATAATAATAATAATAATAATAATAATAATAATAATAATAATAATAATAATAATAATAATAATAATAATAATAATAATAATAATAATAATAATAATAATAATAATAATAATAATAATAATAATAATAATAATAATAATAATAATAATAATAATAATAATAATAATAATAATAATAATAATAATAATAATAATAATAATAATAATAATAATAATAATAATAATAATAATAATAATAATAATAATAATAATAATAATAATAATAATAATAATAATAATAATAATAATAATAATAATAATAATAATAATAATAATAATAATAATAATAATAATAATAATAATAATAATAATAATAATAATAATAATAATAAATAATAATAATAATAATAATAATAATAATAATAATAATAATAATAATAATAATAATAATAATAATAATAATAATAATAATAATAATAATAATAATAATAATAATAATAATAATAATAATAATAATAATAATAATAATAATAATAATAATAATAATAATAATAATAATAATAATAATAATAATAATAATAATAATAATAATAATAATAATAATATAATAATAATAATAATAATAATAATAATAATAATAATAATAATAATAATAATAATAATAATAATAATAATAATAATAATAATAATAATAATAATAATAATAATAATAATAATAATAATAATAATAATAATAAATAATAATAATAATAATAATAATAATAATAATAATAATAATAATAATAATAATAATAATAATAATAATAATAATAATAATAATAATAATAATAATAATAATAATAATAATAATAATAATAATAATAATAATAATAATAATAATAATAATAATAATAATAATAATAATAATAATAATAATAATAATAATAATAATAATAATAATAATAATAATAATAATAATAATAATAATAATAATAATAATAATAATAATAATAATAATAATAATAATAATAATAATAATAATAATAATAATAATAATAATAATAATAATAATAATAATAATAATAATAATAATAATAATAATAATAATAATAATAATAATAATAATAATAATAATAATAATAATAATAATAATAATAATAATAATAATAATAATAATAATAATAATAATAATAATAATAATAATAATAATAATAATAATAATAATAATAATAATAATAATAATAATAATAATAATAATAATAATAATAATAATAATAATAATAATAATAATAATAATAATAATAATAATAATAATAATAATAATAATAATAATAATAATAATAATAATAATAATAATAATAATAATAATAATAATAATAATATTTGGGTATACGCAATCATTTTCGGCATTGATAGATTTATAACCCGAAACACAAATCAAAGATTTTGAAGTCATGTTTGATTACTAATCAGAATGATTTAAAATCTGCACCGGTCGAAAAGTGGGACAAGACTACCCTGAAAATTCTTTATATCGAGGGAAAATCGTCTTAAAGATGTAAATAAGCAAGAAGAAGGTCACGCCAAAATCTAAACCGGGTTTCACCTGTTTTTTTTTTTTAAATGCTGACAATACACGAAATAAACTGTGACTTGTATTTTCCATTTTTCAAATTTTCTTAAAATTGCTTTTACAAATATTTAAAAACAAACACATAAATATAATTTAAATAAGTAATTTAAAAAACTTGTGGGTTTAAATCTTTTTGATATCATCTTTAGTTTTGATGCTGTAAGCTTTTAAAGTTATATTTTGAATGCACACGAAATAAGCTGTGAGCCACTGTATGTATTTACAGGTATAACTTATTCATGTTCCTAGTGTAAACAAATCTCTTATAGACTGAAACTTTAGTTTTTGAAGAGATTGACTTCAATGGATAAAGAGATTAATGCTGCACCAAAAAGTTCCAGTAAAAATACATCAGGATTATAAATCGCATTAAAAAAACTTTGAGCACTATCAAAAAAAAGCTCAATAAAAACATGTAAATTTCCCCTCTGTTATGCTAAGGAGACGTGTTGTAATATGTTACACTAATTAAAACATGTTTTTAAATGTTTTTAGTTTTTGTTGTGAAACTTAACTTTACACCATAATTATTAGGGAAATTTATTTAAACGTGAATGCATAAGAGCATCTGCATTTATGACCAAATACAAAAAATTCATTAACAAACGATAAGCATAGAAAGAGAACACATTGAAATGAGTTGGATTATCTAAATGACGAAACATTTACAAAAGAGGCACTGAGCAGAAAAGCCAAATATAAATTCCAAAAGAAGATGCATTGTTTAACCAAGTGGAAATTTATGATAAGCGAAATAGTTATAAGCAGTATAATGCTTAAGCCGACTATCAAAAACAACAAATATTGTATAGATAAAAGTTGGCTGGAAACTATGAGTAATAAACAGCTGTTGAAAAAAATAAAATAAGAAAAATAAAACGTAGCCTTAAATGTGGGTGTATGGATGAGTTGGTATCAACAACGTTTGTTAAAGATATAATCGCATAAGCAATGAAATGTAGTACAACATAATACATATGTATTAAGATAAACATTTGTTTGCCTAGTAGAAATTATGGTAGCGGAAAAGGTGGGGCAGGGATGTATATAACTTTTTAATTATTTAATTTGTGTTAATGAACTCACTTATTTAGAGAGCTGAATATTTACTTTAAAAGACTTACCTCATTATCCTTATTGTTGCGTATACCGCGCACTAAATCCGTTAAATTCTTATCAAACATACGCTCGAAATTCCCTTTAACTTTTTTAAGGGCCATTTTCACCACTTTTTATGCCACACTTATATTAAACTTATTTATTAAATTGTGTTAGTTTATAAATTGCACACTTTATGATTTTATTTTATTTTTTTTTTTCATTTAAAGTGGTTTTCCACTTGTTTTAACTTTTCTTTTTACGTTTTCCTTTTTCTCAAATGTTTGTAATATGCCGAACGAATTACTGTAAGAGACTTGAATGAAGCAGAAACCAGCTTTGATGATGTCGACAGTCTCTGCTTCATGAATTGATTTTTTCTCCTCTTCTGCACTTAATACACCTTCACTTTTGTGGACTATGCATGTAATTTGATTTTTTATTTAGAAATTTCATTCCTATTTACAGCTGTAACTTTTAATCTGTTAATTATTGAATGTTTTTGATATTTTTAACATTTTATATAGTGATAACTCTTGCAAATAATTAATAATTATTTGTTTCAAGCAACTTGTAAAAGAATTCCTCTTTTCTTTATTCTTTACTTTAGAGATTTTTTTGCAGTCTTTCTAACAAAAAACAGGGTTGTTAAAGGCTAATTTGATGTCATAAATAACACAGCGTTGTATGAAAAGTAGCATTTAACCCATGTACAGATCAAAAGTAGAACACAAATATTTTTAGTCACTATTTAATTCTGCAGTATGTTTATACTATAAATTTCTTTGTTGGTTGATTTGTTTGTTTGTCATTCGATAACGCGAAAACGACTAAACCGATTTTGACGAAATTTGAAACACAGATTGATCTAGCTAACGAAATTGTTATAGGCTTTAGACCTGGGATAAGTACAATTGGAGGAAAACGGTTAATTTTAGGTGATTTGAGTTTGTAAAATTTTTTACATTGCAAATTTTGTTGAAATTTGGAACACTAATAAAAGTGCAAAATTTTCAAAATTGAATCCTGTAGAGCAGTATTGTCAGAAATTTTCAAAGAAAAATCTTAATTTAAAAACAAAACAAAATCTTCATTTTAAAATAAAAATCATAATTTTTTAATACAGTAAAACAATTTTATTTATTAACAAAAATATAACAATTCATAAGTACATACATAAAAATTAGCAAAGAATAATAACATTAAAACAAAACAAGTTTAATTCAAACAATTTCTATTAAATTAATATTTGTACAATATAGAGATCAATTCATGGTGCAATTATATAAGGTGAAGTTGTTTTTCCGCCCGATTGATTTTTGTTTTTTTTTTGTGTTCATATGCTGTCAAAAATTTTTTTTGCACAGCAAAAATTTATTGCAAAAAACATGCTTCAAAACGCATTAAAAAATAATATACCTATTTATAAATATGTCTAAGTATTTAAAGTTTATAATTGAAAAAGTCCAAAAAACTAAATTAAAATTTTCAACAAAAAAAATATTTCTACAATATTTATATTTTTACAAGTATTAACTGTATACAACTTTTGTTTACGTTTTTCTTATATTGAAGTTTTTTGCAGAGACCAATAATAACTGTTATTAAATTTTTTTAGACAGAAACAAGTTGGCCATAGATCAATTAATAATTTTTACGTTCTTAAATAAGAGTTATTCTCAAGAATATTTTTTTCGTTGCTCATAATTTTTATATATATTCTTTTATTTTTATGTTGCCTAATAAGAGTTATTCCGAAGAAAATTTTTTCGGTGCTTATAACTTTTATTTTCGATTTATATATTTTTACGTTGCCTGATAAGAGTTATTCCCAAGAAAAATTTTTTTTCCGTTGCTCAGTATCACTTGCAGGGTTTTTTCGTTGCACTGTGTTATTCTAGTTTTAAACCAACACTTTAAAATTATGGAATGACTTATTTTATAAAAGAATTTAAGACAAGTTAATAATGTTGATTTGGCCAACATATGGTTTGCGTCAATAGTAACAAATATGGTGTTTTGGAGGGTAAACATCTGTCATTATATTTCAGTATTCGATAGACGCCAAAGTGTAAACACACATTTTAGTTATCGATTGTTGGTAGGAGCTTACGGTCAACATGCATCCACTCAAAAAACTTGTTAACGATGGTTTGCGTGATTCAAAAGTGGTGATTCCGGCATAGAAGACAAGGAGAGGCCTGGTCAGCCCAAAAAAGTTAGAAGATGAGGAAGCATTATTCGATGAAAATTGTCGTCAAACTCAAGAAGAACTTGCATTATCATTGGGAGTCACACAACAAGCCATTTCCATTTCTCATTCAAAAGCAAAGAAATTTGGTCACATTTGAATTGAAGCCGAGATACGTTAGTAGGCGATTTTGCATATCGGAAATGATGCTTGAACTCTACAAAATAAAGCCATTTCTGCATCGTATTGTTGCTGGTGATGAAAAATTTATACATTACGATAACACTAAGCGCAAAAGTTATATGTAAAACCCTACCAACCAGCCAAATCAACGCAGAAGCCAAATATCCACGGCATCAAGTTAATGCTCTGTATTTGGTGAGATCAGAGGGGTGTTTTGTATTATGAGCTGTTGAAATCTGGTCAGACGATCACAGTGGACCTGTACCAAACGCAACTGATTCGTTTGAAGAGAGCAACCAACGAAAAACGACCAGACACGAGGTTTTAATCTTCCATCATGGCAACGCTCAGCCACATGTCGCAAGACCAGTCAAAAACTATTCCCATCCACTGGGAAGTTTTGACTCACCCGCCTCATAGCCCAGATCTATTTTTAAACTATAGCATGAACATCTGTTTACTAACAAATAATCTTGATTATATAAAATACCATCCAATGTCGTATTGTCTAATATGTTCCTGTATTTTGTTTTGTTAAGATTAAGTTTTGAAAATATCCTTTCGACATCAGCGGATGAATTGGGTAAACAAAAACCGTGAAACTATGGTTGTTTTGTAAGGAATTGTTTTTGCAATAAAAAGGCAGTGCCGCATTTTTAAGTATGTATTCTTTTTAAATTTATGAATCTCGATTCTCTGCAATACGATATTATTTTATAAAGCTGGAAAGAATAGAAGACATATGCATGTGAGCTAATAAATACATTTAATAAATTTCAACAAGTCTTGTGACAAAAATAATTCTTAAAAAATCTTATTTTATGGAAAAATATCTTCACGTCATATTATGGTTAAAAAATCTTGAAATATATGTAGGATGAAATCTTTATTATGGCAACACTGTTGTAAAGATTAAAATCGGGAGAAACGGGCAAAACAAATGACTTTTCTTGTAAAATAAAATTTATTCTTTTCGAAACTTTTTTGTTCGTTAGCATTCCGGTTTTGTTGAAATTTGGAGTACAAATAAATGCTACGAAAGTGTTTTAGGGTATGCTTTTTTCAAAATTTGGAGCTTGGAGAGATTAAAATCGGGGGAAAACAGGCCAAATTAGTTCATATGAAAAATAACTTATTTATTCAGTTTACTTATGGGTAAGTCACGCGTAAACGACTAAATCGATTGTATTGGAATTTTGAGCACAGTTATGTATATTGATGGATATATTTTCAAAAGTTGCACTTTAAGGGGCTAAAAAGGGTTAAAAGGAAAATTTTTGGATCATAGTCTATTTGTACGAACGGTATATCTTGGAAACTATAATAGATCCAGTCGTTAAATCACATATTATTATCAAGTTCCATATTAAGTTAAAAAATAACCTCGCAGGAAAAGTATTATAGTACATCTAAATAAATATATCAGTGGTAAGCGACTATAGTTGCCTCAACATTTTTTGTAAAGACAGACAGTTGACAAAAAAGGTTAATACCGAGAATAAATTGAATTTATCTCCCATTTAAAATATACATATTGTTACGTTTTAACCTTTTTAAAACGTTTAAGTTCTTTTCGAATTGCGTTAAAATAAAATAAAACACTACTTTGTTGTTACAGTTTTTTATTTACTTACTACACTATAACGTTTATACAGTTTATCTTAATACAACAATTTGATATTCGCTTATACAACACTTTTATTTCCGTCTTTATCTTATGACAGCACAACGATAACTAACTGACCTCCTCATATACCCAATTGCCTACAGCTTAGAAGATTCCGGAAATGTCTCATATCTCCTATTTTTATATCCTGTAATTCAAATGTAACGTAAAGATGGTCGATTTGGCAGTGCTGCCAAATACGCTAATAAATACGGTATTGACAAGGTGACACATAACATCCAAATATATGAAATTTAGGCATTTTTATTTTCGTAATAATATGTATATGTAGATTTCTGGGATTTCCGGATGTTACTGAATTTTGTTATATCTTGAACAAAGACTTGCAATATATTGTTACGTTTTTACCTTTTTAAAAACGTGTTTTTATGAGTTCGTAGATTGTAGTTAAAATAAAATAAATTTTGTGTTTGGTTTTAATTTAAAATCCTTTATTCAACAAAGCTATGTATGTGCACCACTGCTTGTAATCTTTTTACGGGCAATAACAATTTTTATTCTTCCAACCCGATCGTAGTTACAACTTAGGTTCGATTACAACCTTTTCAACCAGAGGTTATCCACACTTAACTCTACTGAGTTAGCTCCAACTAAACTGGTTATTTACTTCACCACTAGCTTCACGAGTTTACTATTTATAAACTCTCTTCACACCAATAACACATTCGCTGAGTTAAATTTACTTCAACTGCACTCGCTGAGTTTACGACACATAAGCTTGTTCACTGAGTTTACAACAAATAAACTGATTGCTGTTCGCATCGATGTGCTTTTTATATTGCTGAGTGAACAACACATCGAAAGCTCTCGAACCTCTCGATATTTCAGGTAAATTCCATTTCTTTCTTTTAATTTCTTTTTCGTTCTTTTGTAGCCATGCGTATGTAATCATCTACGTCTTTTAGATCTTAATATTTGTTGTTGCTTGTTTATTGTCTGTTACTTGTTTTCTTTACTGCTTAATTATTGTTGTTGCCGTGTTATTTTTATTTACTTTGTCTCTGCTAATAGTTGTTGTTGTAGATTTGGTTATTTGTAAACAGCACGTATAGTTGTTCTTGTAGCTTTTGTTTATTTTAGCGATGTAATAAACGCTGTGGTGCGCAACTTTATTGTCGAACAATATTATTATTATTAATTGCTGCAGCGGCGGTAAAGGGGAGCATAGTTAAGTACAAAATTGATCAAATTTTCTACATTCCAGCTGACATCCCAGTTAACAGACTTAGACTAATCTTCTAGGCCATCCTCTACATCAAGCTTTCTCCATTGGTATTTGTTTGTTTATATGTAGTTTGGAGTTCCTTTTCAAACAATTTCTGATTTTTGTTGCAAAAAAAAACTTGAGTCGTTCAGGGAGATATTTGGGTTACCAAACCTATCTTGCTGTAATCGAATTTATCACAAGCATTAATGTAATTTTTTAAACAATTCATACTTTTTGATAAATCCCTTGGGTTGGAAGGTTGCAAGTGTAGTATCAATCTCTCAAAGGAAAGCATAAATATGAATCTCTTGTATACTCATACAATTTGCTAAGCAACAGGCAATACGATTTTCGTAGGAATCACTTTAAGGTTGTTTTCTGTGCACTACTTTCTAAAGGATGGTCGTGTCAATGCATTTTGTATCTCGTGGTATTTATCCCACAATCATTAGTTTTAAAGCAACGTTAAACATAAGCCTTCGTAAAAATCATGGCGTTTTTCTCCCGAAATTTATTACTTTACCTATACGTTGCAAAGTTGAAAGTATTACGCGTTACATATGACAATTATGCCATAAACTCCTTAAGCCTAATCAGTTCTATATTAGTTCCTAGTAAATTAGGCAAGCTATACTTAACACATATTATAAAATTGTCATTGTTCGCGAGTTTTTCGGTTGCAGTTCACATTTGATCATCAAATATGCGTCTTAGTTTTCGTAAATTTGCTCTCATCAGACTAGTATTTCGCACACTCTTTGTTAATGAAAAGTAATTTTCTCTATCTTAATGGCCTTTCTCATTTTTCTCAAGTAATAACAAATAACTAATACGGTCTCGGAAGAGTTAACTACAGATTATAATCGAAAGGTACTTTTAAACGCTTAAATTTTACAAACTAAGATCTATGTTCATATAAAGTTAATTTTAAATTAAACACCTTGCAAAATAACTGTCAAAAGTTTAAGTATTTTTTAATATATTATATTTTAAAAAACGATTTTCTTTAGGTAGATATAATCATTGGTATTTTTTTTTTTTATATAAAACATAATTTTTTTATCGGTAACTGTACTCTAAACCGAAGATTTGTTAGATTCCATTTTTTTCTTTAAATTAATAATATAATTTTGACTAAGAAATAATAGTAACAAAAAAACAAATCAACAACTAATACATAAATAGAGATACCAATTTAAAAAGTATATATTATATATTAAAAATTAATATAGACAAAATTAAAAAAAAAAACTAAAAAAAAACCTAAAATAAGAGCTTTTCTTATTTTTTACTGCGCTCCATACAAAATGTATAAAATTTTAAAGAAAGTTTACCAAAAGTTTATACTCAAAATATCTTAGAATATAATAGTGTGTAGCATATATACTATTGGACAAAATAAATTGCAATATAACTTGTTATATATCATCAGAAAAAGAGTCAAAATCAATATTATTGTTAAAAAATTATTTGAATTTATTTCGGTTACTTTTCAATATAAAAAAAAAAAACATAAAAACTTATATATTTTATTTATACTTTTTTGGAAAAATAACATCAATTAAAATGAAAATAAAGTGCAAATTCTAATTATTGGATTATAACCGTGGAATTATAAAGGAGTATTACAATAATCAGTACTTTGTAGCTTCCCCTTATTAACTTCGACCACTGATAGTCTTTCCGAAAACTTCTGTGTAAAAGACTGGGAAAATGAAATGAAAATCAAAGAATTGTCAAAAAAAAAAAAAATATAACATTCATATCAGGAGTAAAAACAATGTTCGAGCTTCTCAGGTTTCTAAAATCAAATAATATTCAAAAAATGTCTCAAGACAGCAAAGCAAAAAATAACTATTTTCTTCTTCTAGGGAAATCAAGGAACAATTAAATTTAAGTGTTTTATCACGTACTACACGGAGAAGGCTTAGTCAGAGCAGTCTATAAAGTTTTTACACAAAAAAAAAAAAAATCCCATTACTACGAGACACAAATATAAGAAAGCCTTTGGCCTTTGCCAAATTACTGCGCCAGAATAGAGTGATTTGGTCAGATGAGTAGAAATATAAATTAAAACAATGCAAAACGAGTAAAAGAGTATGGTGTGAGCATTCTCAAAAGCTTACGTCTAAATACATTATATATACAACAAAACACAGTGGTAAAAGTCTCATGGTATGGAGCTGCTTTTCTCTCTCTGTAGTGGCTCGAATGGTCAGAATCGACACAAAAATGACTGGCGAGCATTGTATTTAGAGTAGTGCTATAGTAATGAGCTTGGGTTACTTTATCTTTCCAAACATACGAGCAAGGTCGCAAAGAACTATTTTCATGAAAATTATACCAAAATACTGGAATGACCGGCGCCGATTTAAACTCAGTGAAAGACCTGTAGACCATACTAGATTCCAATGAAATATCGGACTAACATTAAATATTTGGGAAAGAAATGTATGCCGAATTGAGATAGATTCCTATAAAAAATTTGGAAACCTTGACTTGAAATATACTTAAAAGGCTTTGCGATGACATGGCTAATAAAGGGGAAGCTACTAAGTGCTGATTATTATAATATCCCTCCATATTTCTGTTGTCTTCATCCATTATTTAGCATTTGCACTTTAGTTTGTCCAACCGTTGGAAAGGAGCATTTTACTTTATGTTGTTTTGCTGCAAAAGATTAATTAAATTAATTAATAATTAATAAACGAAATTAACAAATTCAATTAATTTTTTAACAATACTATTAAGTTTACCATTTTTTTCTCTGTTAAAATACTAAATAATTATTTTGCATTTTATTTCGTCCAATAATGTAAATTGTTAATTAATAGTAAGTATTTAAAAATTATAAAAATCCAAACAATTAACGAATCAACAACAAGATGACTTCTCAGGCTCAGCAACGACCAAATTAAAGTCTAGACTATTGGGTCGTGCAAAACCGGTTTTAATTCCATCCCATCCATCTTCGACCTTGTATTCTCCAGATCGTATGCGGGCATAAACTTCTTGTGTTACCATGCGAAATGCTTCCTCTACATTTAATCCGGTACGGGCAGAGGTTTCAACAAAATGCAAGCCATGTTGTTTAGCAAATGCTTGGGCTTCTTCAAACGTCACTTCACGTTGGCCACCGGCATTAACTAAATCTAGTTTGCAGCCGACTAATGCAAAAACGGGACGATGTGGTTCAATGTGTCGCTGTGCCTCCATCATCCATAGTGGTATATGTTCGAAACTGGCATGATTCGATATATCGTAAACAAGCAAAACTCCTACTGAATTGCGATAGTAGGATTTTGTTATCGAACGAAAACGTTCCTGGCCAGCAGTGTCCCATAGTTGTAATTTTATTTGTGTACCATCTTTCATTTCAATTAAACGGGCAAAAAAGTCCACACCTACTGTTGGATCCGATAGCTGTAAAACGTAAAAAAGTGTGAAATTATGATTATAGTTTTTGAAAATATTTGCTTTCCTTTAAAAGAAAGTTTTATAATTTTAACCATTATAACTGTAAACATAGGAATATCAAGTGGTACTTTTAACTTTAATGTAATTTTAATATTTTTGTAATGTGCAACCATGCAGTCAGTAGCAATGCGACAAATAAGGAGGCGAGTCGAGAAAAACCTCTTTACCGCGGAAAGAAGAGAGAAGTGAAAAGGCGTGGGTGTGAGCGGGTCGAGGTGTACGGGGTTCAAAACGAAGTCAGAAAATTACACCAGATAGTACAGCATCAAGCGGATGGTTTTGGTACAGGCATATATTCCTGCAAAGATGAAGAGGATAGTTTGGTGGCAAATACAGCTAATGTGCTGCAGATATAGAAAGAACAATTTTCACAGCTGTTAGTTTCCGGCTTCGACGAGGACTAGAAAGAATGAAGTCAAAATGGCAATAACCCGCTTGAAGAATAACAAAACGGCAGAAGCCGATGGGGTACAGGCTGAACTGTTTAAGTCCGGAGACTACACGCTGATAGGGCGTATGGATCAGCTTATTTGATCAATCTGGCTAGAGCAACGCATACCCGACGTTTGGAACTTTTTCATATTATGCCCCGTGCGTTAAAAAGGCTACAAGACAGTATATGTCAACTATAGAGGCAACGCAAGTTCTGAAAATCTAAGTACAAAAGTAAATGTATTATATGCGAAATAAACTAAAATATAATTTGGCCATCATGTACTGAGACAATTTGATTTTTGCGCTAGTTCGGTAAGTGCAACCAACCAGAACAAAAATGGTCCTGGATTTAAAATTTTAATATTTTATTTTGTTATCTTGTAAATACAAATGATTTACCAAAACTACGCTCACTAGAAAAATTATTGAAAAAAATATGGGCTAATCACAGAACACTTAGGTACTAACTCGTTTAACATAGAGGTCTTACCATTAAAAGAAACACTCAGGACATTATTAATAAATATAATATAGGTGACCCAAAGAATCTGTTGAACTCCGTAACAAGTAAAAAATGATCAGTATGATCGAACGTCTAAGATAAATAAACTGAAACTACTTTATCCAGATTGTAAGTTTTTCTATATGTAAGTTGTTTAGTCGATGAATTACCCCGGCGAATAATCAATCTAATTTAAGAATTATTTAATACTGATAACTCAAAATGGAGAATTTAAATAACATGACACAAACGTTTAAGCGAGATAAAACCGACAGAAGGACAATTCTTAAAAAGTTATTGCCTGCTCCAGTCGGTTATATGTCATATAAAACAGCATTGGTTTTCCACAGTACTGCTATAAAGTATAAATAAGTTGTTTGTACTTTTACTATTTTTAACCCCTATATTCTCCTACACATATTTTGTTTCTACTGTCTAACCAATGAATAATAAATGCCTAAGAATCCTGCTGATAAAAATGACTCAAAAGGAAAACTTGACTACCAATGTAAACAAAGAGATTATTCAATTAAATTGGATGAATAACAAATATTAAAAAATACAATAAAAACAGGCGAAACAGCTAACCAGCCAGCCAGACAAATTGTATTGTTGTTATCAATAACTAATTGAAATCAATTTTTATCACCGCTCATCTTATAGGACTGTGTTTGGCCCATTTATTATTGCATAATTAAATAATGTTTAATAACAAAAAAAAAAGCTTTTAAATTGCACATCCCCCAACATACAATACATACCTCAGCAAATTTGCCATCTGTAAAGAATTTTAGTAGTGAACTTTTACCCACTGTACTGTCTCCAATGAGTATTAAACGAAATTGATAATCGAAAATTGGTTCAACCATTGTTGTTGATGTTGTTATTGTTGTGTCGTTGTTGAGCAAGTGGCCTGACTGCCTTCGGTTTTCCTTAAATTTGAGATGCTTTTAAAAACGATTTCTGTTGTTTTTATTTATTTATAAAGAAAAATACAATCTAATTAAATTTATATATAATGCTTCTTTAGTAACTTTATATTAATAAATTTCTTTTCTTCTTTCGTGCCTATTTTTTGATTTGTTTTTGCGTAGTTTTTTTTATTTATTTTTATTTTTCAACCAGACAAAAGGAAAACAACCACTATTTCCTCTCTCTTCAACATACAAAAAGAGTATGTACCTTAGTTTTGTTTATATTTTACTACACTCTTACAATTTACACGCAATAATTATTCTTTGTTTATATATATAGTATATAAAATATTTTTATTAGTTTTGCTTGTATGCATATAGGCATGCATTTGTGAAAATATTGAATTTTTAATTAAAATCGAAAATCTTCATTGTTTTTGTTACTCTATGGCTTTGTTCTCGTCTATATTTTATGCTCACAATTTACAATATTAATTTGACAGTTTGTTTTGTATATATTTGTTTTATACTCTATTGGTCTTGTACAGAAGTTGGTAACCTTGGTTAAAAATATATATATTTACTCATTAGTGTAAATAAATTTTATCATTCATTCAAATATGTGGTAAAAAAAATTAGTTCTGCCTCATTTCTTTTAAAACAAACGTCTGTTCATATTTAGTTTAATATAATAATTATTTTTAAATATTATCAGTTATATCGATGTTAACAAATTATTGGCAACACTTAAGATATCTGTAGCAAGTTTACTTTTCAGTTGAATGGCTTACTTAAGAAGAAGCAGAAAAAAAGAAAAACAACACGTGCATTACTTTTTATTTTCATTTTAAGAAATCAAAAAAGTAAGCAGGAAATTAAGTAAAATGACCGAAACTAAGAAGAAAATCAAGTATTTAGTAGCAGATACTACCGCATTTATTAATGCTGTGCAATTAAACGTAAGTTTATTTTTTAATAATAAATAGGCTTTCGCATTGGTTTAGAAAAAATCGTCAATACCACATTTGTTTTTATACTGTAGGACTATTGTGAGAATGTTTTAACTGTGCCCAATGTAATCGACGAAGTTCGTAATAAACGTCAAATCAGGCGTTTATGTGTTTTGCCCTATGATTTGCAAGTAAGAGAGCCTCGTCCGGAAAGTGTTAAACACTGCGTAGAGTTTTCGAAGAAAACGGGAGATTACGCCTCTTTGTCTGGTATTGATATTAAAGTAATAGCTCTTACCTATGAATTGGAGGCCGACACAGTAGGCACTTCTCATCTAAGAACAGAACCGGTTGTGGGAAAAATTGTGGCTTCCAAAGAAAAACCTGAAGAATTTCAAGATAATACTAGATTACCAGGTTGGTATAATAATGCCCAAGACTCCGAAGATTCAGATGATAGCGTGGGGGAGAGTGAGGACTATAATGAAATAGAAGAAGAAGATGGAACTGCAAAAGATGAAAAATTCGATAGTGTTAAAGCCTCAATAGAAAAGCAATTAGATAATCCAGATGAAAAACATGACGTGCCAGAAGTGACACAGGAAGAACTTGAGGAATTGTTTGAGAAATTGAAATGCGAAGCTGCCGAAGATGATAAAATTTGTGACATATTGGTGTCTCAGACACAAGCTGATGATGCGACGTCCTCAGCTTCGGAAGATTGTGACGAAAGGAATGATTTGGAAAAAGATATAAAAGTAACAACATCTACTACCAACGAACAAAATGAGGAAGATGAAGGCTCCTGGATTACACCCTCCAACATTAAGAAAGTTAAGAAATCAATGGAAGGTAAAGTAGAAGCTGATGTTGTACCAGAAGTTGCTTGTATGTCTACAGATTTCGCCATACAGAACACACTTAAACAAATGAATTTGAATATAGCTGCCCTAAACGGGCGTATCATTAAACATTTGCGCACTTATATTTTAAGATGTTATGCATGCTTTAAGACTACTTCCATAATGACGAAAGTGTTTTGTCCCAATTGTGGTAATAAGACTCTAAAGAGGGTAGCAGTAAGCTTGGATGAAAATGGCAAACAAGTGATACACATTAATACAAGACGTCCATTGACTACAAAATATAAAAATCAAAGTATACCTCGTTTCCGTGGTGGCAAACATTCACGTAATCCCATTCTATTTGAAGATCAGCCTATTCCACGTCAAATGCCTTCGCGTATTGCGAAAACAAAAACAAATGCTTTAAATGAGGATTACATAGCCGGTTTTTCACCCTTTGCCTTGCGCGATGTAGACTCGAAATCGGCAATGTTACGTTCAAAGGGTAACTTGAAGGAGTGGGCACGTAATAATACTTTCGAAGAAGACAGACGTCGTAAGCACTACAATCGTTTATATAAATAAAAGAAATTATACTTTGTTTTGTATATATATTTAATTAAGAAAAAAATAAAATTTCATTTATAATTTAACACATGTCTCTGTGCCGGGATATTCGGGTAAATCTAATTGGTACTTTTCTTTTAAGGCGGGAGGTACAAACCTTCCACCCAAATAATGGTATTGGCCTTTAAAGTGTTTTGCACACATTTTTGGGGCAGTTAGAGAAATTAACAAAGTTGGTTCAAAATCATTAGCCTCCTGCTTGCCACTTTCCACATGCCAGCCACTTGGTATATCAATGCTGTAAAGATTAATTTTTAATAAAATGACTTAAATAAATTAAGCAATTATTAGTAAACCTTGCAATAGGTATTTTAGTGTGTTGCAACAGCTTAATTATTGGTAAAAAAGTTTCCCTTACTGGGGGTTTGAAACTAAAACCAAATAAAGCATCCACGACCAAGTCATAACATTTCATTAATTCATCTTCTTGGGGACAATTTGTTATGAATTCGATATTCATACTCTTACACTGATGACTTAAATTTTCATATAAAGGATTTGGTGTAGGTTTTGGATAGTATATGTAGGGCATATAACCCATTAAGGACAAATGCCGGGCACACACCAAACCATCACCACCATTATTACCGGGTCCACAGCAAACCAGCACTCGCCTATGTTTTAAAGCGTCAAAACATTTGGCAATAGCATGAGCACAGCTTAAGCCAGCCAATTCCATTAGTTGATCTACACTGAACTTGTACTCATTAAAGAGCTCCTGGTCAACACTGATTGCCTCAGTTTGGTTAAGATATTTCATGGCGTTAAAGTTATAAGTAGTAATGGAATTATACTATTTGAAATATTAATAATAATTATCAAAGAATATTCAACGATTTTAATGCAATATACCTGCAATTTTGCCGTACTGGGAGACAAAATTCTACTAAACACTTTAAAGTTCGCTAAAAAAAACATTTCAAGTTTTGTTTTGCTCAGCAAATTCTGTATAGAGGCAATCAGAGTAGTAATACTGTATACCTGTGGCGCCGTTAGCGATTTTGTAACGGCTGCATTTAATAGCAATATTACCATCTTTTTGAAATTCGACACAAAACGAACATACTGAAAAATTTTAATAAAAGGTTGTAGAATTTGCTTAATTATAAGTAACATGCTGCCAGCCTGACTTTATTTATTATAACAAATAATTACCTATGCAGAGTTGCATGGAGTTGTTCTTTTATACTCCGTATTTTCCAACAATATAATTTGTCATTTTTAATTTTTGCTGCGTTGCCTTGATAAGTTTTTGTGTAAAGGAGCTTGCAAAATTTTTATTTAAAACTTAACAAAGGCGTTTAATAAAAGTAACATTTTCAACACTTTGCATAGTTGTTTCTTTCTATTATTTTCCAAATACAAATTTATTTCACTTTAGCCGCAGCAATGGAAGTCGATGAAGAAGAGTTTGAGATGCCCTCGTCAAGTAGCAAAGGCGAAAAGAAGCGTTTTGAAGTTAAAAAGGTATTTCTCATAAATATATATTTTTTTGTATTGAAATAAATATATCTAATTTTTTATTTTATTATTAAATAATTTATATTTTTAGTGGAATGCGGTCGCACTTTGGGCCTGGGGTAAGTTTATTGAAAGAAAAAAACGCACATAACCTTTAAATTTGTATGTTTATTTGTTCCTTCAATTATGTTGTTGGTATTGTTGTTATTGTCTTTGTTTATTTACATACTTTACAGCAGCGGTCTTTCATAGTTCTATTGTTTTAAATTACAGATATTGTGGTAGACAATTGCGCCATTTGCCGTAATCACATTATGGACTTGTGTATTGAATGTCAAGCTAATCAAGCATCTGCTACCAGCGAAGAATGTACCGTCGCTTGGGGTGTTTGTAATCATGCCTTTCATTTCCATTGCATATCTCGTTGGTTAAAAACGCGTCAGGTGTGTCCTTTGGATAACAGGGAGTGGGATTTTCAAAAATACGGACACTAGTTATTACGATCAGAGCCAATCAACAATTTTATACATCCTCATTGTCGCTTTAGTTTTTCTAAAGTTTATATATTTTAGGTTACTATAATTTTCAAATAATTACCTTTTTAATACAACAGATGAAAGATTAATTTATAAACAAAAATGCATTCTCTATGTTATTATTAAATTAAAATTTATCTGATGTCTGTAAATTAGGCATTTAAATAAGATTTTTTTATTTTAACTGGTATTTTTTTAGCAAACGTTCTATATTTGAATATGACTGAAGTGGATGTGTTCCTTTACGTGAGAAAAATGAAAAAAACCAATTTCAAAATGTTTTTTTACATCACACCTATTCTGCGTTGCGATTCAAATTGGAGTTTTTTTCGTTTTAGTATTCCGCGTTTCGATTCCATTCAGTTTTTTTCGGTTGTATGTATTCTGCGTTGTGATCATAGGTACGTTTTTCTAAGTTTTTAAAGTTATGACGGAAGTTAATATTCAGGTATGTCATACATTATGATCGAAATGGTTTTGATTTCTTACGATTTTGTTTATTCTAAACAGATTTCGGGCATTTTTTTAAATCAGTGGTACGTTGCGTTATTTCTATATATTTGGTTTTTGTTATAAAAACAATTTTCATATTAACTTTCTTGACTATTTTCGTTCTTGTGAGAAAAATTTGCATTTTTCGGTCTCAGAACATTTGGTTATAATGGATAAAATTCTTTGATATTCAAAAATTGTGAAAATTTAAAATAATTGAAGTAAACTAAATAATATTGATGATACTGAGGAAATGAGAGATTGTCCTTGTTTTAAAGTAATAAAAAAAAAAATGGTATGTGGGTCTTACAGACAAAAATAATCAGATAACGTGATTTACAAAATAAGCCCCTTGAAGTTTATATATACCAGTTTTCTTCATATACCCCAATACTGCTTGAAGATTATATGTATATATTCCCTTCGACCCTACAAAGAGCATAGGCCTTCGCCTGAGAAGTGGACTTAAAACTTTTTTGAAAATTAAAAAAAAATCGAAATGTAATCACTTTTAATTTCAAAAGTAGTTTCATTCCGCAGAAACCTTTCGGTTTACTTTTTCTGTAGAAGCTAATTACGGGTTCAATTCCATTTTCGGTCGGAGTGGAATTCTTTTTATCAAATACGAAATGAAAATATACACTTGTCCATTTGCAGAAAAAAAGACAAACAAAAGATTGAATATTTCATATTGAACCCCTTCTTGTATGCACTATATTTTGAGTTTTTATTAAAATTAGCTTTTTCTTATTTTTCTATTCCTATTCATACGTTCCTTTGCTTTTTGAACCTTATTGTATTCCTCTTTTTCTTTCAGAAGAATTGGGGTGTATAAGTATCTTCGTAGTGTTAATACTAACGATCACAGAAATTTGTTTTAAATATAATAACTTTCGGTTTCGAAAATTGAAAAACAAGAAAATTTTCAAAAGTGATTGACCAATTTATTTGGGGCGATAAATTAAAGCCTGCCATTTACTTATTAATGATTATTTCCAGTAAAGGTTTCCGAGGCTACGCCGTAGGTGAAATTCAGTGATTTGAAACCGAACTGAGCATTTTTGACATTGCCGCATGCCACGAATCTTTTTTATAATGAAAAACCAAATAGCAAAAAATCTTCCGTTATAATTTAGGATCAATATGGCGTATAGATATTATTATCTAAAAAAGTTCAAAAAATCGATTTGACAGAGAGCATTCATATTACATATCACGTTATCATAAATGGTTAAATTGAGTCACTGATATGTATATGTATACTGTTTTAGACATAGTAACATTAAAGCCACAATTTTTCAAGTTGCACTAGGTTTATTGAGAGCTGTGTGCAGTCCTTCGAACAGTGTTGTTCAAAAGTCTACCAGGGCAGTCTCTGTTCACCGAGGTTAGAAGACTTATAAAGAATGAAATAGGGCTAAGGCCTCGCTCGTGAAAGAGGATTGTGATAGGTATTGGGTCTCTAGCGGCCTTATCGGATATTGAAGGTAATTTCAATAATGTTGAGAGTGAGGCGATTAGGGAGGTGGATAGTCAATTTGCTCAATGGCAGGATCATTTACTCAGATCTTGTCGAAGTTTGCTTGAGAAAAATAGTGTTCCAAGATTAATAGAGCCAAATATGTGAGTATTTTCATGGATAAGAAAGTGTCCTGGATTCAATCCCCACTATGCAGTGCGAAGTAGTGAATAGTGAAGTCGATTTATGACATCGAGTTCCTGCCATTTCTCACTTATGGTTGTATCGTATTGTAGTAGGCGTCAGAGAAGACTGGACGGTAGAGGAAGCTGGGTAGGGTGCAAAGATACCTTTCATTGGGCATATTAGGTGCTTTAAGGAGCACTCCACAAGCGTCGCTGGATATTATCTTGGGCCTGATTCCTTTGGAGCATCACATGGAATATCACGTGGATATCGCTAAGTGCTGATGGATGGCCATGTTATTTTCACGGATTGCTCTAAGTCAGAGGAGCAAGTCAACACTAGTTAAATCGAATAGTTATTTTATGTTGGTGGATTTAACAAAATAAAAATAATTCGAATCAAAAATGTTGTCTAAAATTTAAAATTGTTTCCCGTTTTAATAGCAAACTGTAAAAATGTTACAGATATATAAATTATAACAAAAGAAACATTTATAGAGGTAAGTGAACAATTTTTCCTTTTGCTTGATAATTTTTTCGTGTTTTTTTTTAACTTTTCCCCTAGATTTGTTAATTTTTCTCCAGTTAATAAGAACAATACTTGTTCTCTTTTGAACACATTCCTACAAAGGTAGGTAATACACAAAGTAAATATAGCTTTTAGTATATCTTGAGAACGGTTAAAGCGGAAGTTTCTGATTTTGGTCTGACTTGGTAGTAAATGTACGTGGGCGTGACATTGATTGCACAAAGCACACCGGGTAAAAGCTATTTATATATGGTACGTATCCTTTTCTATATATATATATATATATATATATATAGATATATATATATATATATATATATATATATATATATATATATATATATATATTTATATATATATATACATACTTATACATATACCATATATAGACTATACGACAAAATAAAGTATAAATTTTTAATGGTTATATTCAATTTGCTAAAAATTAAAAACCACTTAATTAAATCCAAAATTCATTTTAAATATAAAATAGTAACGTATCTGAAAAATAAAAATCAATTTATTGATTTTTTATAAATTAAAGAATATATCATACGCGACAATTTGAAATATAAAAATCAAAGAAATTAGATTAAATCAAGTCCTACATAAAATTTTAACTACGAGTACGTATTATTTTTTTCGTGTATCTTTTTATTTTTAATGACACCTCGAAGTCGTTTCGGTATACTATTGACCAGCTTGCCTAATGTTTCTGAAGGTATCATTGTTTAATTAACCTTTATATTCTTGTTGACAAGCTTATGATTTTAGTTTTACAATTTAAAGATATTTTAATGTCCCGAACTGATGATATTTTATAGAGTTTAAATTTGATCATCCCGACAAACTTTATCATGTTTGGGTTTGTTGGCAATACCAAAGAATAACAACGGCGTTACTTTTATATCTAACTTTGTAGTCAATATAATATATATAATAAGCATTTGTAACTCACTATTAGCTTGTGATTGAAGAGAACAAGACAAAATAAAGCGATACTCTTTTAATAAATATTAATAGTAAAGTGATATATATATATATATATATATATATATATATATGTATATATATATATATATATATATATATATATATAGTTAGTATCATTAATATTCGGTTTTAAGTTTATCGATAATAACTCCCTGGCATTAGCTAAATGGATAGGTAATCATAAGAATAGCAAAAACTTAAATAAATGTTGTCAGTATGAGTATTCAAATATATCGAAAAAATGGCTCCATGGTAACCCTGCAACCGTGATAAATCGATCAAAGTTTGTTAACCCTGTTTACTAAGCGCCATTAATATTCGGTTTTTCCCCTATTTATATGCTATTTGCAAAAAAGCATGTTATTCAGCTACTTTTCCAGCAATATAGAGATACGTTTTAATAAAAGTGCATAACACCTCCTTTCTTGTCTGTCCAAAATTCTACTTCTTTGCAAATTATACAAATGGGGCGCAAAGGAAAAAACACTCCTTTAGAACAGCGAAAACTTGTTATTTTCCATTATGAAAAAGGTAAAAAGTACAAAGAGATTGCTGAAATTCTGAATATGAAACCAAATACAGTTGGGGACATTGTTAGAAGGCACAAAAATGAAGGAAGAATACACTTCATAAAGCAGACAGGTCAGCCAAAAAAATTGACCGAGCGGGAAGAAAGTTCAATTGTGCGAAAAATAAAATCTAACCCACGCTTAAGTGCTCCCAAATTAGTCACAGAGGTGCTCACTGAGTTTAAAAAGAAAATATGTGCATCTACTATACGAAGAACCATAAGAAAAAAGGTTTTCATGGCCGAGTAGCACGTCGTAAGCCATTGGTTAATTTACGCAACCGAAAAGCACGTTTGAGTTTTGCCAGGGAGTACATTAAGAATCCTGAAACTTGGTGGGATGACGTTATATTTGCGGACGAGAGCAAGTATAACGTATTTGGATCCGATGGGCGTGTAATGGTGTGGCGGAATTAGAAAAAAAGTGCAAATAAGCTGGGCGTTTTAGATTCTTTTAAATTCTACCAAGATAACGACCCAAAGCACAAGTCGCGTTTAATTCAAGAATGGTTGCTCTATACCTCAGACCTCAATCCGATTGAGAATTTATGGGATGAGCTGGACCGGCGAATCCGCTACTACAAAAAACATCCATTGAAGACTTGAAATTGCGGCTTCAAGAATAATGGGATCGTATTCCTGCAGCTTATACAGCTATAATAGTAAAAAACATGTCAAACCGTCTAATTGAATTTATAAAACAAAAGGGTTATCTAACAAAATACTGAATTTTATATAAAACCATTTTTCTGATGTATTATTTGTTACTTTTCAAAGAAAACCGAATATTATTGACGCGCAATATTTTATGCCACCTGAATTAATTTAGTTTTTTTTGTTATATTGTTATTCTTTTTTTCTAAATACAAATGTGGACTTTCAAGTGTCTGAATAAACTATTAATGAAAAGAAAAAAATGTTGAAAGTGATATACATTTAGCTTAAGACGAATCAGTTAAACATATATATATATATATATATATATATATATATATATATATATATATATATATATCATATATATGTCATTAATATTCGGTTTTATTATATATATATATATATATATATATATATATATATATATATATATTTACATATTTACAAAGAAGCCAAAAATATAACATATGTATTTCTAAACAACGGTTAAAAATATAACAATTGACGACGAGGTGAAAAAGAAAATTAATTTCAATAAATATGACAACAAGATCTTTCGACAATGTTGTGAATGAACCAGAAGAAGGGCAAATATCTTCAACATGGTACGAGAGATATGAAGACATTTTTGAAACCGAAGCACAAGAACTGGATGACGCATCAAAAGTGAGGTTATTGTTGAGAAAAGTAAGTACTGCAGTGTTAATAAATACAAGGATTATTTATTACCAAGAAAGCCTCGAGAAAAGAAAGCTTATTTAGTTTACGGGTAAAGTGCATGCAAAATGTTAGAGGTGAAATGGAGGACGTTGTAAGTTATGCTGGTACTGTTAACTGCCATTGTGAAAATTTTTTATTGAACAAATGCAGTACTGACAACTTTAAATGTTTGATTTTTCTAAATGGGCTAAAGAGTGAAAAGGATAGAGAATTAAAAGCGTTACTTTTAACTTTACTTGAAGGTGAAACAGAAACAACACCAATAACTATAGACAAGTTGGTAGCCGAAATTCAACGTATCGAAAGCCTAAAACGTGACATCATAGTTCAGGATAGCATTTCTACGAATATTAATGCGGTAAAAACTTCAAAAATGTTAGAAAGCACAACAACACAAGTTCCAAGGCGCCCTTGTTGGCAATGTGGCCTGATGCATTTCGTTCGAGACTGCAAATACACAAATCACAAATGTAGTCTATGCGATAGAATGGGCCATAAAGAAGGGTTTCGCTCATGTTTCCCTGAAAAAAATCGTCAAAACAAAACTAAAAAATTTAATAAAAATAAATTCAACAAAAAGAATTTTATTAAAAGCGTGCAATTACGTAAAGCTACAATTGAAAACAGAAAATATGTCACTTTACTTATCAATAACGTAAGTGTTAGATTGCAACACGACACAGGATCATATGTTACAATAATTTCCAAACAAACGTGGATTAAAATTGGCAAGCCATCATTACACACATCAAGTTTAATGCCACATGACGCTTCAACAAACAGCATACATCTTTTGAGGGAGTTTGAAGCAACGGTATCTTTCAATAACACAAATATTATTTGTAACATTTTGGTTTCATCAATTGCAGATTTAAATCTTTTTGGGTCTGACCTTATAGATAAATTCCAACTATGGTGTAAACCAATAGATACATATACATCGTGTAACAATATAAATCTTAAAGGTACACTAACACCTGCAGACTTACGTAAGCAATTTCTAGAAGTCTTTAGGGAGGAAATTGGCCACGTTAACAAATTCAAAATACACTTGCCATTAAAACAAAACGCAACTCCAGTATTCCGACCTAAAAGAAAAGTTGCATACGCAGTAAAGCAAGCTCTGGACGAAACCCTCGACACATTAGAGCGGGAGGGCATCATCATCCCAATAAATTATTCAGAGTGGGCCGCTCCTATTGTCGTGGTAAAAAAATCATCTGGCATGCTTAGAATCTGTGGTCACTATTTAACAGGACTCAACGCACAGCTTGAGCCACACAATTTTCCGTTACCATTGCCAGATGATATATTTGTAAATTTCAATAATTGCTCATCATTTTCAATTACAGATTTAAACAACGCCTACATGCAACTAGAAGTAGATGACGAGACTAGGAAGCTGTTGGTCGTTAAAACCTACCGTGGTCTCTACACTTTTAATCGTCTTGCTCAGGGAGTGAAATCAGCACCAGGCGCTTTTCAGCAGGCCATACAAACCATACTTTCAGGGGTTGATGGCGCTTACCCATACTTGGATGATGTGGCTGTAGCAGCAAAAACACGTGAGCAAAATAAAATAGTTGTTAAACAAGTTTTAGAGCATTTTAAAAATTATATGACAGTAAATTTTGAAAAATGTCAATTCTTTAAATCGTCCTGTACGTATCTGGGATACCACATCAAAAGCAATGGCATATCCCCAGACAAAAACAAAATCAAGCAAATTCGTGAATTACCCCCACCAGAAAAAGTTGCTCAATTGCGGTCATATTTGGGAGCGGTTAACTACTACAGCAAATTTCTTTCTGAAATGCGCAAACTTAGAGACCCGTTAGACAATCTTCTGAAGAAAAACGCAAAATGGAATTGGTCAAAGCAGTGTCAACAAAGTTTTGAACGTTTTAAACAGCTATTGTGTTCGGAATTGTTGTTAACCCATTATGACCCGCGATTACAAATCAAGGTAGCAGCAGACGCCTGAAATGAAGGATTGGGGGCATATATGTCACGTATTTCCGGATGGAAGTGTGAAAGCTATATACCATTGCTGAAGAGCGCTTACGTCGGCGGAAAAAAATTATTCTCAAATAGAGAAGGAAGCTCTAGCATTGGTATTTGCTATATTAAAGTTTCACAAGTACATTTACGGTAGAAAATTTATTCTCCAAACAGACTACAAGCCTTTATTGGCCATATTTTCTAATAAGAAAGGAAATTGTCTCCAACGTTGGGCATTAACACTAATGTCGTATGACTTTGAGCTACAGTATGTGTCAACAGATAATTTTGGTGCTGCAAATATTTTATAGAGGCTAATTAACAACGTTCCCAAATCAAACGAAGACACAGTAGTAGCTTGTGTAAGACTAGAAGAAGCCATCAAACTTGTCATTGATGATGCCACCAAAGCATTACCCATCACATTCAACATGATAAAGGAAGCAACTGCAAAAGACGATGAGATTTAATATTTGATAAAATATTTAAAATCTGGTAAATGGCCCCAAATATACCAGATAAAATCAATTTCATCATCTGTTATACTTGAATGCCTTAAAGATTTTTACATCTGCATTTGGTAATCCAGAACTGATTGTAAGTGATAATGGCAGTTAATTTTCCGGCCACATGTTTGCTACATTTTGTTTAAAAAACGGAATTAAACACGTATTTACTCCGCCGTACCACCCGCAATCAAATGGGCAAGCGGAACGATTTGTGGATACCATGAAAAGAGCACTGAAAAAACTAGAAGGATCCGGCACTGCACTACAAAAATTAAATACATTCCTTAAGTGTTATCGCTCTACCCCAAACAAGGTAACCGGAAAGACTCCATCTGAATTGTTCGT